>CM076678.1:159814526-160024526 GCA_038501925.1 Xenopus petersii
TTGCCATTTTTGTGTTAACATTTTGCACTTTCCTTTTACTCAGCACCTCCCACAAGTCCAAAAGGCCCAAAGTGCCGAGCTTCATCGCCTACGCCACACCACCCTGAAAGCGCCCGATCTCGTCTGATCTCGGAAGCGATCCAGGGGCCGGGCCTGGTTAGTACCTGGATGAGGGAGAGACCGCCTGGGAATACCAGGTGTCCGTAAGGCTTTTTAGCCTTTGCCATTTTTTCAACATTTTCCATGTTTTCACTCTTTTTTTTCCACCGCACGCATGCGTCAGGAAGCCCCAAAGTGCCATTTTTTCCAAATTTGCACCCTTTCATTTTTGTAACATTTGCACTTTCTTTTTTACTCAGCATCGCCCCACAAGTCCAAAAGGCCCAAAGTGCCGAGCTTACGTCGCCTACGGCCACACCACTCCTGAAAGCGCCCCGATCTTCGTCTGATCTCGGAAGCGATCCCGGGCCTGGTTAGTACCTGGATAGGGGAGACCGCCTGGGAATACCAGGTGTCGTAGGCTTTTTAGCCTTTGTGCCATTTTTTTGTTAACATTTTGCACTTTTCCTTTTACTCCAGCACCTCCCCACAAGTCCAAAAGGCCCAAAGTGCCGAGCTTCATCGCCTACGGCCACACCAACCCTGAAAGCGCCCCGATCTCGTCTGATCTCGGAAGCGATCCAGGGCCGGGCCTGGTTAGTACCTGGATGGGAGACCGCCTGGGAATACCAGGTGTCGTAGGGCTTTTTAGCCTTTGCCATTTTTTGTTAACATTTTGCACTTTCCTTTTAACTCAGCACCCTCCCACAAGTCCAAAAGGCCCCAAAGTGCCGAGCTTCATCGCCTACGGCCACACCACCCTGAAAAGCGCCCGATCTCGTCTGATCTCGGAAGCGATCCAGGGCCGGGCCTGGTTAGTACCTGGATGGGAGACCGCCTGGGAATACCAGGTGTCGTAGGCTTTTTAGCCTTTGCCATTTTTTCAACATTTTCCATGTTTTCACTCTTTTTTTTCCACCGCACGCATGCGTCAGGAAGCCCCAAAGTGCCATTTTTTCCAAATTTGCACCCTTTCATTTTTTGTTAACATTTTGCACTTTCTTTTTACTCAGCATCGCCCACAAGTCCAAAAGGCCCAAAGTGCCGAGCTTCATCGCCTACGGCCACACCACCCTGAAAGCGCCCGATCTCGTCTGATCTCGGAAGCGATCCAGGGCCGGGCCTGGTTAGTACCTGGATGGGAGACCGCCTGGGAATACCAGGTGTCGTAGGCTTTTTAGCCTTTTGCCATTTTTTGTTAACATTTTGCACTTTCCTTTTACTCAGCACCTCCCACAAGTCCAAAAGGCCCAAAGTGCCGAGCTTCATCGCCTACGGCCCACACCACCCTGAAAGCGCCTGATCTCGGAAGCGATCCAGGGCCGGGCCTGGTTAGTACCTGGATGGGAGACCGCCTGGAATACCAGGTGTCGTAGGCTTTTTAGCCTTTGCCATTTTTTCAACATTTTCCATGTTTTCACTCTTTTTTTTCCACCGCACGCATGCGTCAGGAAGCCCCAAGTGCCATTTCTTTTCCAAATTTGCACCCTTTCATTTTTTGTTAACATTTTGCACTTTCTTTTTACTCAGCATCGCCCACAAGTCCAAAAGGCCCAAAGTGCCGAGCTTCATCGCCTACGGCCACACCACCCTGAAAGCGCCCGATCTCGTCTGATCTCGGAAGCGATCCAGGGCCGGGCCTGGTTAGTACCTGGATGGGAGACCGCCTGGGAATACCAGGTGTCGTAGGCTTTTTAGCCTTTGCCATTTTTTGTTAACATTTTGCACTTTCCCTTTTACTCAAGCACCTCCCACAAGTCCCAAAAGGCCCAAAGTTGCCGAGCTTCATCGCCTACGGCCACACCACCCTGAAAGCGCCCGATCTCGTCTGATCTCGGAAGCGATCCAGGGCCGGGCCTGGTTAGTACCTGGATGGGAGACCGCCTGGGAATACCAGGTGTCGTAGGCTTTTTAGCCTTTGCCATTTTTTGTTAACATTTTGCACTTTCCTTTTACTCAGCACCTCCCACAAGTCCAAAAGGCCCAAAGTGCCGAGCTTCATCGCCTACGGCCACACCACCCTGAAAGCGCCCCGATCTCGTCTGATCTCGGAAGCGATCCAGGGCCGGGCCTGGTTAGTACCTGGATGGGAGACCGCCTGGGAATACCAGGTGTCCGTAGGCTTTTTAGCCTTTGCCATTTTTTTGTTAACATTTTGCACCTTTCCTTTTACTCAGCACCCTCCCACAAGTCCCAAAAGGCCCAAAGTGCCGAGCTTCATCGCCTACGGCCACCACACACCCTGAAAGCGCCCGATCTCGTCTGATTCTCGGAAGCGATCCAGGGCCGGGCCTGGTTAGTACCTGGATGGAGAGACCGCCTGGGAATACCAGGTGTCGTAGGCTTTTTAGCCTTTGCCATTTTTTCAACATTTTCCATGTTTTCACTCTTTTTTTTCCACCGCACGCATGCGTCAGGAAGCCCCAAAGTGCCATTTTTTCCAAATTTGCACCCTTTCATTTTTTGTTAACATTTTGCACTTTCCTTTTACTCAGCACCTCCCACAAGTCCAAAAGCCCCAAAGTGCCGAGCTTCATCGCCTACGGCCACACCACCCTGAAAGCGCCTGATCTCGGAAGCGATCCAGGGCCGGGCCTGGTTAGTACCTGGATGGGAGACCGCCTGGGAATACCAGGTGTCGTAGGCTTTTTAGCCTTTGCCATTTTTTGTTAACATTTTGCACTTTCCTTTTACTCAGCACCTCCCACAAGTCCAAAAGGCCCAAAGTGCCGAGCTTCATCGCCTACGGCCACAACCACCCTGAGAAGCGCCCGATCTCGTCTGATCTCGGAAGCGATCCAGGGCCGGGCCTGGTTAGTACCTGGATGGGAGACCGCCTGGGAATACCAGGTGTCGTAGGCTTTTTAGCCTTTGCCATTTTTTTCAACATTTTCCATGTTTTCACTCTTTTTTTTTCCACGCGCATGCATGCGTCAGGAAGCCCCCAAAGTGCCATTTTTTTCCAAATTTGCAACCCTTTCATTTTTTGTTAACATTTTGCACTTTCTTTTTACTCAGCATCGCCCACAAGTCCAAAAGGCCCAAAGTGCCGAGCTTCATCGCCTACGGCCACACCCACCCTGAAAGCGCCCGATCTCGTCTGATCTCGGAAGCGAATCCAGGGCCGGGCCTGGTTAGTACCCTGGATGGGAGACCGCCTGGGAATACCAGGTGTCGTAGGCTTTTTAGCCTTTGCCATTTTTTGTTAACATTTTGCACTTTCCTTTTACTCAGCACCTCCCACAAGTCCAAAAGGCCTCAAAGTGCCGAGCTTCATCGCCTACGGCCACACCACCCTGAAAGCGCCCGATCTCGTCTGATCTCGGAAGTGATCCAGGGCCGGGCCTGGTTAGTACCTGGATGAGGAGACCGCCTGGGAATACCAGGTGTCGTAGGCTTTTTCAGCCTTTGCCATTTTTTTCAACATTTTCCATGTTTTCACTCTTTTTTTTCCACCGCAACGCATGCGTCAGGAAGCCCCAAAGTGCCATTTTTTCCAAATTTGCACCCTTTCATTTTTTGTTAACATTTTGCACTTTCTTTTTACTCAGCATCGCCCACACAAGTCCAAAAGGCCCAAAGTGCCGAGCTTCATCGCCTACGGCCCACACCACCCCTGAAAGCGCCCGATCTCGTCTGATCTCGGAAGCGATCCAGGGCCGGTCCTGGTTAGTACCTGGATGGGAGACCGCCTGGGAATACCAGGTGTCGTAAGGCTTTTTTAGCCTTTGCCATTTTTTGATAACATTTTGCACTTTCCTTTTAACTCAGCACCTCCCACAAAGTCCAAAAGGCCCAAAGTGCCGAGCTTCATCGCCTACGGCCACACACACCCTGAAAGCGCCCGATCTCGTCTGATCTGGGAAGCGATCCAGGGCCGGGCCTGGTTAGTACCTGGATGGGAGAGACCGCCTGGGAATACCAGGTGTTCGTAGGCTTTTTAGCCTTTGCCATTTTTTTGTTAACATTTTGCACTTTCCTTTTACTCAGCACCTCCCACAAGTCCAAAAGGCCCAAAGTGCCGAGCTTCATCGCCTACGGCCACACACACCCTGAAAGCGCCCGATCTCGTCTGATCTCGGAAGCGATCCAGGGCCGGGCCTGGTTAGTACCTGGATGGGAGAGACCGCCTGGGAATACCAGGTGTCGTAGGCTTTTTAGCCTTTGCCATTTTTTTCAACATTTTCCATGTTTTTCACTCTTTTTTTTTCCCACCGCACTCATGCGTCAGGAAGCCCCAAAGTGCCATTTTTTCCAAATTTGCACCCTTTCATTTTTTGTTAACATTTTGCACTTTCCTTTTACTCATCACACTCCCACAAGTCCAAAAGGCCCAAAGTGCCGAGCTTCATCGCCTACGGCCACACCACACCTGAAAGCGCCCGATCTCGTCTGATCTCGGAAGCGATCCAGGGCCGGGCCTGGTTAGTACCTGGATGGGAGACCGCCTGGGAATACCAGGTGTCGTAGGCTTTTTTAGCCTTTGCCATTTTTTCAACATTTTCCATGTTTTCACTCTTTTTTTTCCACCGCACGCATGCGTCAGGAAGCCCCCAAAGTGCCATTTTTTCCAAATTTGCACCCTTTCATTTTTTGTTAACATTTTTGCACTTTCTTTTTACTCAGCATCGCCCACAAAGTCCAAAAGGCCCAAAGTGCCGAGCTTCATCGCCTACCGGCCACACCACCCTGAAAGCGCCCCGATCTCGTCTGATCTCGGAAGCGATCCAGGGCCGGGCCTGGTTAGTACCTGGATGGGAGACCGCCTGGGAATACCAGGTGTCGTAGGCTTTTTAGCCTTTGCCATTTTTTTGTTAACATTTTGCACTTTCCTTTTACTCAGCACCTCCCACAAGTCCAAAAGGCCCAAAAGTGCCGAGCTTCATCGCCTACGGCCACACCACCCTGAAAGCGCCCGATCTCGTCTGATCTCGGAAGCGATCCAGGGCCGGGCCTGGTTAGTACCCTGGATGGGAGACCGCCTGGGAATACCTAGGTGTCGTAGGCTTTTTAGCCTTTGCCATTTTTTGTTAACATTTTGCAACTTTCCTTTTACTCAGCACCTCCCACAAGTCCAAAAGGCCCAAAGTGCCGAGCTTCATCGCCTACGGCCACACCCACCCTGAAAGCGCCCGATCTCGTCTGATCTCGGAAGCGATCCAGGGCTGGGCCTGGTTAGTACCTGGATGGGAGACCGCCTGGGAATACCAGGTGTCGTAGGCTTTTTAGCCTTTGCCATTTTTTCAACATTTTCCATGTTTTTCACCTCTTTTTTTTCCCACCGCACGCATGCGTCAGGAAGCCCCAAAGTGCCATTTTTTCCAAATTTGCACCCTTTCATTTTTTGTTAACATTTTGCACTTTCTTTTTACTCAGCATCGCCCACAAGTCCAAAAGGCCCAAAGTGCCGAGCTTCATCGCCTACGGCCACACCACCCTGAAAGCGCCTGATCTCGGAAGCGATCCAGGGCCCGGGCCTGGTTAGTACCTGGATGGGAGACCGCCTGGGAATACCAGGTGTCGTAGGCTTTTTAGCCTTTGTCCATTTTTTGTTAACATTTTGCACTTTCCTTTTACTCAGCACCTCCCACAAGTCCAAAAGGCCCAAAGTGCCAAGCTTCATCGACTACGGCCACACCACCCTGAAAGCGCCCCGATCTCGTCTGATCTCGGAAGCGATCCAGGGCCGGGCCTGGTTAGTACCTGGATGGGAGACCGCCTGGGAAATACCAGGTGTCGTAGGCTTTTTAGCCTTTGCCATTTTTTCAACATTTTCCATGTTTTCACTCTTTTTTTTCCACCGCACGCATGCGTCAGGAAGCCCCAAAGTGCCATTTTTTTCCAAATTTGCACCCTTTCATTTTTTGTTAACATTTTGCACTTTCTTTTTACTCAGCATCGCCCACAAGTCCAAAAGGCCCCAAAGTGCCGAGCTTCGTCGCCTACGGCCACACCACCCTGAAAGCGCCCGATCTCGTCTGATCTCGGAAGCGATCCAGGGCCGGGCCTGGTTAGTACCTGGATGGGAGACCGCCTGGGAATACCAGGTGTCGTAGGCTTTTTAGCCTTTGCCATTTTTTCAACATTTTCCATGTTTTCACTCTTTTTTTTTCCACCGCACGCATGCGTCAGGAAGCCCCAAAGTGCCATTTTTTCCAAATTTGCACCCTTTCATTTTTTGTTAACATTTTGCACTTTCTTTTTACTCAGCATCGCCCACAAGTCCAAAAGGCCCAAAGTGCCGAGCTTCATCGCCTACGGCCACAACCACCCTGAGAAAGCGCCCCGATCTCGTCTGATCTCGGAAGCGATCCAGGGCCGGGCCTGGTTAGTACCTGGATGGGAGACCGCCTGGGAATACCAGGTGTCGTAGGCTTTTTAGCCTTTGCCATTTTTTGTTAACATTTTGCACTTTCCTTTTACTCAGCACCTCCCACAAGTCCAAAAGGCCCAAAGTGCCGAGCTTCATCGCCTACGGCCACACCACCCTGAAAGCGTCTGATCTCGGAAGCGATCCAGGGCCGGGCCTGGTTAGTACCTGGATGGGGAGACCCGCCTGGGAATACCAGGTGTCGTAGGCTTTTTAGCCTTTGCCATTTTTTGTTAACATTTTGCACTTTCCTTTTACTCAGCACCTCCCCACAAGTCCAAAAGGCCCAAAGTGCCGAGCTTCATCGCCTACGGCCACACCACCCTGAAAGCGCCCGATCTCGTCTGATCTCGGAAGCGATCCAGGGCCGGGGCCTGGTTAGTACCTGGATGGGAGACCGCCTGGGAATATCAGGTGTCGTAGGCTTTTTAGCCTTTGCCATTTTTTTCAACATTTTCCATGTTTTCACTCTTTTTTTTTCCACCGCACGCATGCGTCAGGAAGCCCCAAAGTGCCATTTTTTCCAAATTTGCACCCTTTCATTTTTTGTTAACATTTTGCACTTTCTTTTTACTCAGCATCGCCCCACAAGTCCAAAAGGCCCAAAGTGCCGAGCTGCATCGCCTACGGCCACACCACCCTGAAAGCGCCCGATCTCGTCTGATCTCGGAAGCGATCCAGGGCCGGGCCTGGTTAGTACCTGGATGGGAGACCGCCCTGGGAATACCAGGTGTCGTAGGCTTTTTAGCCTTTGCCATTTTTTGTTAACATTTTGCACTTTCCTTTTACTCAGCACCTCCCACAAGTCCAAAAGGCCCAAAGTGCCAAGCTTCATCGCCTACGGCCACACCACCCTGAAAGCGCCCGATCTCGTCTGATCTCGGAAGCGATCAGCAGGCCGGGCCTGGTTAGTACCTGGATGGGAGACCGCCTGGGAATACCAGGTGTCGTAGGCTTTTTAGCCTTTTGCCATTTTTTCAACATTTTCCATGTTTTCACTCTTTTTTTTTCCACCGCACGCATGCGTCAGGAAGCCCCCAAAGTGCCATTTTTTCCAAATTTGCACCCTTTCATTTTTTGTTAACATTTTGCACTTTCTTTTTACTCAGCATCGCCCACAAGTCCAAAAAGGCCCAAAGTGCCGAGTTATCGCCTACGGCCACACACCACCCTGAAAGCGCCCGATCTCGTCTGATCTCGGAAGCGATCCAGGGCCGGGCCTGGTTAGTACCTGGATGGGAGACCGCCTGGGAATACCAGGTGTCGTAGGCTTTTTAGCCTTTGCCATTTTTTGTTAACATTTTGCACTTTCCTTTTACTCAGCACCTCCCACAAGTCCAAAAGGCCCAAAGTGCCGAGCTTCATCGCCTACGGCCACACCACCCTGAAAGCGCCCGATCTCGTCTGATCTCGGAAGCGATCCAGGGCCGGGCCTGGTTAGTACCTGGATGGGAGACCGCCTGGGAATACCAAGGTGTCGTAGGCTTTTTAGCCTTTGCCATTTTTTGTTAACATTTTGCACTTTCCTTTTACTCAGCACCTCCCACAAGTCCAAAAGGCCCAAAGTGCCGAGCTTCATCGCCTACGGCCACACCACCCTGAAAGCGCCCGATCTCGTCTGATCTCGGAAGCGATCCAGGGCCGGGCCTGGTTAGTACCTGGATGGGAGACCGCCTGGGAATACCAGGTGTCATAGGCTTTTTAGCCTTTGCCATTTTTTCAACATTTTCCATGTTTTCCACTCTTTTTTTTCCACCGCACGCATGCGTCAGGAAGCCTCCAAAGTGCCATTTTTTCCAAATTTGCACCCTTTCATTTTTTGTTAACATTTTGCACTTTCTTTTTACTCAGCATCGCCCACAAGTCCAAAAGGCCCAAAGTGCCGAGCTTCATCGCCTACGGCCACACCACCCTGAAAGCGCACGATCTCGTCTGATCTCGGAAGCGATCCAGGGCCGGGCCTGGTTAGTACCTGGATGGGAGACTGCCTGGGAATACCAGGTGTCGTAGGCTTTTTAGCCTTTGCCATTTTTTGTTAACATTTTGCACTTTCCTTTTACTCAGCACCTCCCACAAGTCCAAAAGGCCCAAAGTGCCGAGCTTCATCGCCTACGGCCACCACCACCCTGAAAGTGCCCGATCTCGTCTGATCTCGGAAGCGATCCAGGGCCGGGCCTGGTTAGTACCTGGATGGGAGACCGCCTGGGAATACCAGGTGTCGTAGGCTTTTTAGCCTTTGCCATTTTTTGTTAACATTTTGCACTTTCCTTTTACTCAGCACCCTCCCACAAGTCCAAAAAGGCCCAAAGTGCCGAGCTTCATCGCCTACGGCCACACCACCCTGAAAGCGTCTGATCTCGGAAGCAATCCAGGGCCGGGCCTGGTTAGTACCTGGATGGGAGACCGCCTGGGAATACCAGGTGTCGTAGGCTTTTTAAGCCTTTGCCATTTTTTCAACATTTTCCATGTTTTCACTCTTTTTTTTCCACCGCACGCATGCGTCAGGAAGCCCCAAAGTGCCATTTTTTCCAAATTTGCACCCTTTCATTTTTTGTTAACATTTTGCACTTTCTTTTTACTCAGCATCGCCCACAAGTCCAAAAGGCCCCAAAGTGCCGAGCTTCGTCGCCTACGGCCACACCACCCTGAAAGCGCCCGATCTCGTCTGATCTCGGAAGCGATCCAGGGCCGGGCCTGGTTAGTACCTGGATGGGAGACCGCCTGGGAATGCCAGGTGTCGTAGGCTTTTTAGCCTTTGCCATTTTTTGTTAACATTTTGCACTTTCCTTTTACTCAGCACCTCCCACAAGTCCAAAAGGCCCAAAGTGCCGAGCTTCATCGCCTACGGCCACACCACCCTGAAAGCGCCTGATCTCGGAAGCGATCCAGGGGCCGGGCCTGGTTAGTACCTTGGATGGGAGACCGCCTGGGAATACCAGGTGTCGTAGGCTTTTTTAGCCTTTGCCATTTTTTGTTAACATTTTGCACTTTCCTTTTACTCAGCACCTCCCACAAGTCCAAAAGGCCCAAGAGTGCCGAGCTTCCTCGCCTACGGCCACACCACCCTGAAAGCGCCCGATCTCGTCTGATCTCGGAAGCGATCCAGGGCCGGGTCTGGTTAGTACCTGGATGGAGACTGCCTGGGAATACCAGGTGTCGTAGGCTTTTTAGCCTTTGCCATTTTTTGTTAACATTTTGCACTTTCCTTTTACTCAGCACCTCCCCACAAGTCCAAAAGGCCCAAAGTGCCGAGCTTCATCGCCTACGGCCACACCACCCCTGAAAGCGCCCGATCTCGTCTGATCTCGGAAGCGATCCAGGGCCGGGCCTGGTTAGTACCTGGATGGGAGACCGCCTGGGAATACCAGGTGTCGTAGGCTTTTTAGCCTTTGCCATTTTTTCAACATTTTCCATGTTTTTCACTCTTTTTTTTCCACCGCACGCATGCGTCAGGAAGCCCCAAAGTGCCATTTTTTCCAAATTTGCACCCTTTCATTTTTTGTTAACATTTTGCACTTTCTTTTTACTCAGCATCGCCCACAAGTCCAAAAAGGCCCAAAGTGCCGAGCTTCATCGCCCTACGGCCACACCACCCTGAAAGCGCCCGATCTCGTCTGATCTCGGAAGCGATCCAGGGCCGGGCCTGGTTAGTACCTGGATGGGAGACCGCCTGGGAATACCAGGTGTCGTAGGCTTTTTAGCCCTTTGCCATTTTTTGTTAACATTTTGCACTTTCCTTTTACTCAGCACCTCCCACAAGTCCAAAAGGCCCAAAGTGCCGAGCTTCATCGCCTACGGCCACACCACCCTGAAAGCGCCCGATCTCGTCTGATCTCGGAAGCGATCCAGGGCCGGGCCTGGTTAGTACCCTGGATGGGAGACCGCCTGGGAATACCAGGTGTCGTAGGCTTTTTAGCCTTTGCCATTTTTTGTTAACATTTTGCACTTTCCTTTTACTCAGCACCTCCCACAAGTCCAAAAGGCCCAAAGTGCCGAGCTTCATCGCCTACGGCCACACCACCCTGAAAGCGCCCGATCTCGTCTGATCTCGGAAGCGATCCAGGGCCGGAAGGCCTGGTTAGTACCTGGATGGGAGACCGCCTGGGAATACCAGGTGTCGTAGGCTTTTTAGCCTTTGCCATTTTTTCAACATTTTCCATGTTTTCACTCTTTTTTTTTCCACCGCACGCATGCGTCAGGAAGCCCCAAAGTGCCATTTTTTTTCCAAATTTTGCACCCTTTCATTTTTTGTTAATATTTTGCACTTTCTTTTTACTCAGCATCGCCCACAAGTCCAAAAGGCCCAAAGTGCCGAGCTTCATCGCCTACGGCCACACCACCCTGAAAGCGCCCGATCTCGTCTGATCTCGGAAGCGATCCAGGGCCGGGCCTGGTTAGTACCTGGATGGGAGACCGCCTGGGAATACCAGGTGTCGTAGGCTTTTTAGCCTTTGCCATTTTTTGTTAACATTTTGCACTTTCCTTTTACTCAGCACCTCCCACAAGTCCAAAAGGCCCAAAGTGCCGAGCTTCATCGCCTACGGCCACACCACCCTGAAAAGCGCCCGATCTCGTCTGATCTCGGAAGCGATCCAGGGCCGGGGCCTGGTTAGTACCTGGATGGGAGACCCGCCTGGGAATACCAGGTGTCGTAGGCTTTTTAGCCTTTGCCATTTTTTGTTAACATTTTGCACTTTCCTTTTACTCAGCACCTCCCACAAGTCCAAAAGGCCCAAAGTGCCGAGCTTCATCGCCTACGGCCACACCACCCTGAAAGCGCCCGATCTCGTCTGATCTCGGAAGCGATCCAGGGCCGGGCCCGGTTAGTACCTGGATGGAGAGACCGCCTGGGAATACCAGGTGTCGTAGGCTTTTTTAGCCTTTTGCCCATTTTTTGTTAACATTTTGCACTTTCCTTTTACTCAGCACGCTCCCACAAGTCCAAAAGGCCCAAAGTGCCGAGCTAAATCGCCTACGGCCCACACCACCCTGAAAGCGCCCGATCTCGTCTGATCTCGGAAGCGATCCAGGGCCGGGCCTGGTTAGTACCCTGGATGGGAGACCGCCTGGGAATACCAGGTGTCGTAGGCTTTTTAGCCTTTTGCCATTTTTTGTTAACATTTTGCACTTTCCTTTTACTCAGCACCTCCCACAAGTCCAAAAGGCCCAAAGTGCCGAGCTTCATCGCCTACGGCCACACCACCCTGAAAGCGCCCGATCTCGTCTGATCTCGGAAGCGATCCAGGGCCGGGCCTGGTTAGTACCTGGATGGGAGACCGCCTGGGGAATACCAGGTGTCGTAGGCTTTTTTAGCCTTTTGCCATTTTTTGTTAACATTTTGCACTTTCCTTTTACTCAGCACCTCCCACAAGTCCGAAAAGGCCCAAAGTGCCGAGCTTCATCGCCTACGGCCACACCACACCCTGAAAGCGCCCGATCTCGTCTGATCTCGGAAGCGATCCAGGGCCGGGCCTGGTTAGTACCTGGATGGGAGACCCGCCTGGGAATACCAGGTGTCGTAGGCTTTTTAGCCTTTGCCATTTTTTCAACATTTTCCATGTTTTCACTCTTTTTTTTCCACCGCACTGCATGCGTCAGGAAGCTCCCAAAGTGCCATTTTTTTCCAAAATTTGCACCCTTTCATTTTTTGTTAACATTTTGCACTTTCTTTTTACTCAGCATCGCCCACAAGTCCAAAAGGCCCCAAAGTGCCGAGCTTCATCGCCTACGGCACACACCACCCTGAAAGCGCCCGATCTCGTCTGATCTCGGAAGCGATCCAGGGCCAGTCCTGGTTAGTACCTGGATGGGAGATCCGCCTGGGAAATACCAGGTGTCGTAGGCTTTTTTAGCCTTTGCCATTTTTTGATAACATTTTGCACTTTCCTTTTTACTCAGCACCTCCCACAAGTCCAAAAGGCCCAAAGTGCCGAGCTTCATCGCCTACGGCCACACCACCCCTGAAAGTGCCCTCGATCTCGTCTGATCTGGGAAGCGATGCAGGGCCGGGCCTGGTTAGTACCTGGATGGGAGACCCGCCTGGGAATACCAGGTGTCGTAGGCTTTTTAGCCTTTGCCATTTTTTGTTAACATTTTGCACTTTCCTTTTACTCAGCACCTCCCACAAGTCCAAAAGGCCCAAAGTGCCGAGCTTCATCGCCTACGGCCACACCACCCTGAAAGCGCCCGATCTCGTCTGATCTCGGAAGCGATCCAGGGCCGGGCCTGGTTAGTACCTGGATGGGAGACCCGCCTGGGAATACCAGGTGTCGTAGGCTTTTTAGCCTTTGCCATTTTTTCAACATTTTCCATGTTTTTCACTCTTTTTTTTCCACCGCACGCATGCGTCAGGAAGCCCCCAAAGTGCCATTTTTTTCCAAATTTTGCACCCCTTTCATTTTTTGTTAACATTTTGCACTTTCCTTTTACTCATCACCTCCCCACAAGTCCAAAAGGCCCAAAGTGCCGAGCTTCATCGCCTACGGCCACACCACCCTGAAAGCGCCCGATCTCGTCTGATCTCGGAAGCGATCCAGGGCCGGGCCTGGTTAGTACCTGGATGGGAGACCCGCCTGGGAATACCAGGTGTCGTAGGCTTTTTAGCCTTTGCCATTTTTTCAACATTTTCCATGTTTTCACTCTTTTTTTTTCCACCGCACGCAATGCGTCAGGAAGCCCCAAAGTGCCATTTTTTTCCAAATTTGCACCCTTTCATTTTTTGTTAACATTTTGCACTTTCTTTTTACTCAGCATCGCCCACAAGTCCAAAAAGGCCCAAAGTGCCCGAGCTTCATCGCCTACGGCCACACCACCCTGAAAGCGCCCGATCTCGTCTGATCTCGGAAGCGATCCAGGGCCGGGCCTGGTTAGTACCTGGATGGGAGACCCGCCTGGGAAATACCAGGTGTCGTAGGCTTTTTTAGCCTTTGCCCATTTTTTGTTAACATTTTGCACTTTCCTTTTACTCAGCACCTCCCACAAGTCCAAAAGGCCCAAAGTGCCGAGCTTCATCGCCTACGGCCACACCACCCCTGAAAGCGCCTCGATCTCGTCTGATCTCGGAAGCGATCCAGGGCCGGGCCTGGTTAGTACCTGGATGGGAGACCCGCCTGGGAATACCAGGTGTCGTAGGCTTTTTAGCCTTTGCCATTTTTTGTTAACATTTTGCACTTTCCTTTTACTCAGCACCTCCCACAAGTCCAAAAGGCCCAAAGTGCCGAGCTTCATCGCCTACGGCCACACCACCCCTGAAAGCGCCCGATCTCGTCTGATCTCGGAAGCGATCCAGGGCTGGGCCTGGTTAGTACCTGGATGGGAGACCGCCTGGGAATACCAGGTGTCGTAGGCTTTTTAGCCTTTGCCATTTTTTCAACATTTTCCATGTTTTCACTCTTTTTTTTTCCACCGCACGCATGCGTCAGGAAGCCCCAAAGTGCCATTTTTTTCCAAATTTGCACCTTTCATTTTTTGTTAACATTTTGCACTTTCTTTTTACTCAGCATCGCCCACAAGTCCAAAAGGCCCAAAGTGCCGAGCTTCATCGCCTACGGCCACACCACCCTGAAAGCGCCTGATCTCGGAAGCGATCCAGGGCCGGGCCTGGTTAGTACCTGGATGGGAGACCGCCTGGGAATACCAGGTGTCGTAGGCTTTTTAGCCTTTGCCATTTTTTGTTAACATTTTGCACTTTCCTTTTACTCAGCACCTCCCACAAGTCCAAAAGGCCCAAAGTGCCAAGCTTCATCGCCTACGGCCACACCACCCTGAAAGCGCCCCGATCTCGTCTGATCTCGGAAGCGATCCAGGGCCGGGCCTGGTTAGTACCTTGGATGGGAGACCGCCTGGGAATACCAGGTGTCGTAGGCTTTTTAGCCTTTTGCCATTTTTTCAACATTTTCCATGTTTTCACTCTTTTTTTTCCACCGCAACGCATGCGTCAGGAAGCCCCCAAAGTGCCATTTTTTCCAAATTTGCACCCTTTTCATTTTTTGTTAACATTTTGCACTTTCTTTTTACTCAGCATCGCCCACAAGTCCAAAAGGCCCAAAGTGCCAAGCTTCGTCGCCTACGGCCACACCACCCTGAAAGCGCCCGATCCTCGTCTGATCTCGGAAGCGATCCAGGGCCGGGCCTGGTTAGTACCTGGATGGGAGACCGCCTGGGAATACCAGGTGTCGTAGGCTTTTTAGCCTTTGCCATTTTTTGTTAACATTTTGCACTTTCCTTTTACTCAGCACCTCCCACAAGTCCAAAAGGCCCAAAGTGCCGAGCTTCATCGCCTACGGCCACACCACCCTGAAAGCGTCTTGATCTCGGAAGCGATCCAGGGCCGGGCCTGGTTAGTACCTGGATGGGAGACCGCCTGGGAATACCAGGTGTCGTAGGCTTTTTAGCCTTTGCCATTTTTTTCAACATTTTCCATGTTTTCACTCTTTTTTTTCCACCGCACGCATGCGTCAGGAAGCCCCAAAGTGCCATTTTTTCCAAATTTGCACCCTTTCATTTTTTGTTAACATTTTGCACTTTCTTTTTACTCAGCATCGCCCACAAGTCCAAAAGGCCCAAAGTGCCGAGCTTCATCGCCTACGGCCACACCACCCTGAAAGCGCCACGATCTCGTCTGATCTCGGAAGCGATCCAGGGCCGGGCCTGGTTAGTACCTGGATGGGAGACCGCCTGGGAATACCAGGTGTCGTAGGCTTTTTAGCCTTTGCCATTTTTTGTTAACATTTTGCACTTTCCTTTTACTCAGCACCTCCCACAAGTCCAAAAGGCCCAAAGTGCCGAGCTTCATCGCCTACGGCCACACCACCCTGAAAGCGCCCGATCTCGTCTGATCTCGGAAGCGATCCAGGGCCGGGCCTGGTTAGTACCTGGATGGGAGACCGCCTGGGAATACCAGGTGTCGTAGGCTTTTTAGCCTTTGCCATTTTTTGTTAACATTTTGCACTTTCCTTTTACTCAGCACCTCCCACAAGTCCAAAAGGCCCAAAGTGCCGAGCTTCATCGCCTGCGGCCACACCACCCTGAAAGCGCCCGATCTCGTCTGATCTCGGAAGCGATCCAGGGCCGGGCCTGGTTAGTACCTGGATGGGAGACCGCCTGGGAATAGCTTCATCGCCTACGGCCACACCACCCCTGAAAGCGCCCGATCTCGTCTGATCTCGGAAGCGATCCAGGGCTGGGCCTGGTTAGTACCTGGATGGGAGACCGCCTGGAATATCAGGTGTCGTAGGCTTTTTAGCCTTTGCCATTTTTTCAACATTTTCCATGTTTTCACTCTTGTTTTTTCCACCGCACGCATGCGTCAGGAAGCCCCAAAGTGCCATTTTTTCCAAATTTGCAACCCTTTTCATTTTTTGTTAACATTTTGCACTTTCTTTTTACTCAGCATCGCCCACAAGTCCAAAAGGCCCAAAGTGCCGAGCTGCATCGCCTACGGCCACACCACCCTGAAAGCGCCCGATCTCGTCTGATCTCGGAAGCGATCCAGGGCCGGGCCTGGTTAGTACCTGGATGGGAGACCGCCTGGGAATACCAGGTGTCGTAGGCTTTTTAGCCTTTGCCATTTTTTGTTAACATTTTGCACTTTCCCTTTTACTCAGCACCTCCCACAAGTCCAAAAGGCCCAAAGTGCCAAGCTTCATCGCCTACGGCCACACCACCCTGAAAGCGCCCGATCTCGTCTGATCTCGGAAGCGATCCAGGGCCGGGCCTGGTTAGTACTTGGATGGGAGACCGCCTGGGAATACCAGGTGTCGTAGGCTTTTTAGCCTTTGCCATTTTTTCAACATTTTCCATGTTTTCACTCTTTTTTTTCCACCGCACGCATGCGTCAGGAAGCCCCAAAGTGCCATTTTTTCCAAATTTGCACCCTTTCATTTTTGTTAACATTTTGCACTTTCTTTTTACTCAGCATCGCCCACAAGTCCAAAAGGCCCAAAGTGCCGAGCTTCATCGCCTACGGCCACACCACCCCTGAAAGCGCCCGATCTCGTCTGATCTCGGAAGCGATCCAGGGCCGGGCCTGGTTAGTACCTGGATGGGAGACCGCCTGGGAATACCAGGTGTCGTAGGCTTTTTAGCCTTTGCCATTTTTTTGTTAACATTTGCACTTTCCTTTTACTCAGCACCTCCACAAGTCCAAAAGCCCAAAGTGCCGAGCTTCATCGCCTACGGCCACACCACCCTGAAAGCGCCCGATCTCGTCTGATCTCGGAAGCGATCCAGGGCCGGGCCTGGTTAGTACCTGGATGGGAGGACCGCCTGGGAATACCAGGTGTCGTAGGCTTTTTAGCCTTTGCCATTTTTGTTAACATTTTGCACTTTCCTTTTACTCAGCACCTCCCACAAGTCCAAAAGGCCCAAAGTGCCGAGCTTCATCGCCTACGGCCACACCACCCTGAAAGCGCCCGATCTCGTCTGATCTCGAAGCGATCCAGGGCCGGGCCTGGTTAGTACCTGGATGGGAGACCCGCCTGGGAATACCAGGTGTCATAGGCTTTTTAGCCTTTGCCATTTTTTCAACATTTTCCATGTTTTCACCTCTTTTTTTTCCACCGCACGCATGCGTCAGGAAGCCCCAAAGTGCCATTTTTTCCAAATTTGCACCCTTTCATTTTTTGTTAACATTTGCACTTTCTTTTTACTCAGCATCGCCCACAAGTCCAAAAGGCCCAAAGTGCCGAGCTTCATCGCCTACGGCCACACCACCCTGAAAGCGCACGATCTCGTCTGATCTCGGAAGCGATCCAGGGCCGGGCCTGGTTAGTACCTGGATGGGAGACCGCCTGGGAATACCAGGTGTCGTAGGCTTTTTAGCCTTTGCCATTTTTTGTTAACATTTTGCACTTTCCTTTTACTCAGCACCTCCCACAAGTCCAAAAGGCCCAAAGTGCCGAGCTTCATCGCCTACGGCCACACCACCCTGAAAGTGCCCGATCTCGTCTGATCTCGGAAGCGATCCAGGGCCGGGCCTGGTTAGTACCTGGATGGGAGACCGCCTGGGAATACCAGGTGTCGTAGGCTTTTTAGCCTTTGCCATTTTTTGTTAACATTTTGCACTTTCCTTTTACTCAGCACCTCCCACAAGTCCAAAAGGCCCAAAGTGCCGAGCTTCATCGCCTACGGCCACACCACCCTGAAAGCGTCCGATCTCGTCTGATCTCGAAGCGATCCAGGGCCGGGCCTGGTTAGTACCTGGATGGGAGACCGCCTGGGAATACCAGGTGTCGTAGGCTTTTTTAGCCTTTGCCATTTTTTCAACATTTTCCATGTTTTCACTCTTTTTTTTCCACCGCACGCATGCGTCAGGAAGCCCCAAAGTGCCATTTTTTCCAATTTGCACCCTTTCATTTTTTGTTAACATTTTGCACTTTCTTTTTACTCAGCATCGCCCACACGTCCAAAGTCCAAGGCCCAAAGTGCCGAGCTTCATCGCCTACGCCACACCACCCTGAAAGCGCCCGATCTCGTCTGATCTCGGAAGCGATCCAGGGCCGGCCTGGTTAGTACCTGGATGGGAGACCGCCTGGGAATACCAGGTGTCGTAGGCTTTTTAGCCTTTGCCATTTTTTGTTAACATTTTGCACTTTCCTTTTACTCAGCACCTCCCACAAGTCCAAAAGGCCCAAAGTGCCGAGCTTCATCGCCTACGGCCACACCACCCTGAAAGCGCCTGGATCTCGGAAGCGATCCAGGGCCGGGCCTGGTTAGTACCTGGATGGGAGACCGCCTGGGAATACCAGGTGTCGTAGGCTTTTTAGCCTTTGCCATTTTTTGTTAACATTTTGCACTTTCCTTTTACTCAGCACCTCCCACAAGTCCAAAAGGCCCAAAGTGCCGAGCTTCATCGCCTACGGCCACACCACCCTGAAAGCGCCCGATCTCGTCTGATCTCGGAAGCGATCCAGGGGCCGGGTCTGGTTAGTACCTGGATGGGAGTGCCTGGGAATACCAGGTGTCGTAGGCTTTTTAGCCTTTGCCATTTTTTGTTAACATTTTGCACTTTCCTTTTACTCAGCACCTCCCACAAGTCCAAAAGGCCCAAAGTGCCGAGCTTCATCGCCTACGGCCACACCACCCTGAAAGCGCCCGATCTCGTCTGATCTCGGAAGCGATCCAGGGCCGGGCCTGGTTAGTACCTGGATGGGAGACCGCCTGGGAATACCAGGTGTCGTAAGCTTTTTAGCCTTTGCCATTTTTTCAACATTTTCCATGTTTTCACTCTTTTTTTTCCACCGCACGCATGCGTCAGGAAGCCCCAAAGTGCCATTTTTCCAAATTTGCACCCTTTCATTTTTTGTTAACATTTTGCACTTTCTTTTTACTCAGCATCGCCCACAAGTCCAAAAGGCCCAAAGTGCCGAGCTTCATCGCCTACGGCCACACCACCCTGAAAGCGCCCGATCTCGTCTGATCTCGGAAGCGATCCAGGGCCGGGCCTGGTTAGTACCTGGATGGGAGACCGCCTGGGAATACCAGGTGTCGTAGGCTTTTTAGCCTTTGCCATTTTTTGTTAACATTTTGCACTTTCCTTTTACTCAGCACCTCCCACAAGTCCAAAAGGCCCAAAGTGCCGAGCTTCATCGCCTACGGCCACACCACCCTGAAAGCGCCCGATCTCGTCTGATCTCGGAAGCGATCCAGGGGCCGGGCCTGGTTAGTACCTGGATGGGAGACCGCCTGGGAATACCAGGTGTCGTAGGCTTTTTAGCCTTTGCCATTTTTTGTTAACATTTTGCACTTTCCTTTTACTCAGCACCTCCCACAAGTCCAAAAGGCCCAAAGTGCCGAGCTTCATCGCCTACGGCCACACCACCCCTGAAAGCGCCCGATCTCGTCTGATCTCGGAAGCGATCCAGGGGCCGGGCCTGGTTAGTACCTGGATGGGAGACCGCCTGGGAATACCAGGTGTCGTAGGCTTTTTAGCCTTTGCCATTTTTTCAACATTTTTCCATGTTTTCACTCTTTTTTTTCCACCGCACGCATGCGTCAGGAAGCCCCAAAGTGCCATTTTTTCCAAATTTGCACCCTTTCATTTTTTGTTAATATTTTGCACTTTCTTTTTACTCAGCATCGCCCACAAGTCCAAAAGGCCCAAAGTGCCGAGCTTCATCGCCTACGGCCACACCACCCTGAAAGCGCCCGATCTCGTCTGATCTCGGAAGCGATCCAGGGCCGGGCCTGGTTAGTACCTGGATGGGAGACCCGCCTGGGAATACCAGGTGTCGTAGGCTTTTTAGCCTTTGCCATTTTTTGTTAACATTTTGCACTTTCCTTTTACTCAGCACCTCCCACAAGTCCAAAAGGCCCAAGTGCCGAGCTTCATCGCCTACGGCCACACCACCTGAAAGCGCCCGATCTCGTCTGATCTCGGAAGCGATCCAGGCCGGGCCTGGTTAGTACCTGGATGGGAGACCGCCTGGGAATACCAGGTGTCGTAGGCTTTTTAGCCTTTGCCATTTTTTGTTAACATTTTGCACTTTCCTTTTACTCAGCACCTCCCACAAGTCCAAAAGGCCCAAAGTGCCGAGCTTCATCGCCTACGGCCACACCACCCTGAAAGCGCCCGATCTCGTCTGATCTCGGAAGCGATCCAGGGCCGGGCCTGGTTAGTACCTGGATGGGAGACCGCCCTGGGAATACCAGGTGTCGTAGGCTTTTTAGGCCTTTGCCATTTTTGTTAACATTTTGCACTTTCCTTTTACTCAGCACCTCCCACAAGTCCAAAAGGCCCAAAGTGCCGAGCTAAATCGCCTACGCCACACCACCCTGAAAGCGCCCGATCTCGTCTGATCTCGAAGTGATCCAGGCCGGGCCTGGTTAGTACCTGGATGGGAGACCGCCTGGGAATACCAGGTGTCGTAGGCTTTTTAGCCTTTGCCATTTTTTGTTAACATTTTGCACTTTCCTTTTACTCAGCACCTCCCACAAGTCCAAAAGGCCCAAAGTGCCGAGCTTCATCGCCTACGGCCACACCACCCTGAAAGCGCCCGATCTCGTCTGATCTCGGAAGCGATCCAGGGCCGGGCCTGGTTAGTACCTGGATGGGAGACCGCCTGGGAATACCAGGTGTCGTAGGCTTTTTAGCCTTTGCCATTTTTTGTTAACATTTTGCACTTTCCTTTTACTCAGCACCTCCCACAAGTCCAAAAGGCCCAAAGTGCCGAGCTTCATCGCCTACGGCCACACCACCCTGAAAGCGCCCGATCTCGTCTGATCTCGGAAGCGATCCAGGGCCGGGCCTGGTTAGTACCTGGATGGGAGACCGCCTGGGAATACCAGGTGTCGTAGGCTTTTTAGCCTTTGCCATTTTATCAACATTTTCCATGTTTTCACTCTTTTTTTTCCACCGCACGCATGCGTCAGGAAGCCCCAAAGTGCCATTTTTTCCAAATTTGCACCCTTTTCATTTTTGTTAACATTATGCACTTTCTTTTTACTCAGCATCGCCCACAAGTCAAAAGGCCCAAAGTGCCGAGCTTCATCGCCTACGGCCACACCACCCTGAAAGCGCCCGATCTCGTCTGATCTCGGAAGCGATCCAGGCCGGGCCTGGTTAGTACCTGGATGGGGAGACCGCCTGGGAATACCAGGTGTTCTAGGCTTTTTAGCCTTTGCCATTTTTTGTTAACATTTTGCACTTTCCTTTTACTCAGCACCTCCCACAAGTCCAAAAGGCCCAAAGTGCCGAGCTTCATCGCCTACGGCCACACCACCCTGAAAGCGCCCGATCTCGTCTGATCTCGGAAGCGATCCAGGGCCGGGCCTGGTTAGTACCTGGATGGGAGACTGCCTGGGAATACCAGGTGTCGTAGGCTTTTTAGCCTTTGCCATTTTTTGTTAACATTTTGCACTTTCCTTTTACTCAGCACCTCCCACAAGTCCAAAAGGCCCAAAGTGCCGAGCTTCATCGCCTACGGCCACACCACCCTGAAAGCGCCCGATCTCGTCTGATCTCGGAAGCGATCCAGGGCCGGGCCTGGTTAGTACCTGGATGGGAGACCGCCTGGGAATATCAGGTGTCGTAGGCTTTTTAGCCTTTGCCATTTTTTCAACATTTTCCATGTTTTCACTCTTTTTTTTCCACCGCACGCATGCGTCAGGAAGCCCCAAAGTGCCATTTTTTCCAAATTTGCACCCTTTCATTTTTTGTTAACATTTTGCACTTTCTTTTTACTCAGCATCGCCCACAAGTCCAAAAGGCCCAAAGTGCCGAGCTTCATCGCCTACGGCCACACCACCTTGAAAGCGCCCGATCTCGGAAGCGATCCAGGGCCGGGCCTGGTTAGTACCTGGATGGGAGACCGCCTGGGAATACCAGGTGTCGTAGGCTTTTTAGCCTTTGCCATTTTTTGTTAACATTTTGCACTTTCCTTTTACTCAGCACCTCCCACAAGTCCAAAAGGCCCAAAGTGCCGAGCTTCATTGCCTACGGCCCACACCACCCTGAAAGCGCCCGATCTCGTCTGATCTCGGAAGCGATCCAGGGCCGGGCCTGGTTAGTACCTGGATGGAGACCGCCTGGGAATACCAGGTGTCGTAGGCTTTTTAGCCTTTGCCATTTTTGTTAACATTTTGCACTTTCCTTTTACTCAGCACCTCCCACAAGTCCAAAAGGCCCAAAGTGCCGAGCTTCATCGCCTACGGCCACACCACCCTGAAAGCGCCCGATCTCGTCTGATCTCGGAAGCGATCCAGGGCCGGGCCTGGTTAGTACCTGGATGGGAGACCGCCTGGGAATACCAGGTGTTGTAGGCTTTTTAGCCTTTGCCATTTTTTCAACATTTTCCATGTTTTCACTCTTTTTTTTCCACCGCACGCATGCGTCAGGAAGCCCCAAAGTGCCATTTTTTCCAAATTTTGCACCCCTTTCATTTTTTGTTAACATTTTGCACTTTCTTTTTACTCAGCACCGCCCACAAGTCCAAAAGGCCCAAAGTGCTGAGCTTCATCGCCTACGGCCACACCACCCTGAAAGCGTCTGATCTCGGAAGCGATCCAGGGGCCGGCCTGGTTAGTACCTGGATGGGAGACCGCCTGGGAATACCAGGTGTCGTAGGCTTTTTAGCCTTTGCCATTTTTTGTTAACATTTTGCACTTTCCTTTTACTCAGCACCTCCCACAAGTCCAAAAGGCCCAAAGTGCCGAGCTTCATCGCCTACGGCCACACCACCCCTGAAAGCGCCCGATCTCGTCTGATCTCGGAAGCGATCCAGGGCCGGCCTGGTTAGTACCTGGATGGGAGACCGCCTGGGAATACCAGGTGTCGTAGGCTATAAAGCCTACGACACCTGGTATTCCCAGGCGGTCCTCCCATCCAGGTACTAACCAGGGCCCGGCCCTGGATCGCTTCCGAGATCAGACGAGATCGGGCGCTTTCAGGGTGGTGTGGCCGTAGGCGATGAAGCTCGGCACTTTGGGCCTTTTGGACTTGTGGGAGGTGCTGAGTAAAGGAAAGTGCAAAATGTTAACAAAAAATGGCAAAGGCTAAAAAGCCTACGACACCTGGTATTCCCAGGCGGTCTCCCATCCAGGTACTAACCAGGGCCCGGCCCTGGATCGCTTCCGAGATCAGACGCTTTCAGGGTGGTGTGGCCGTAGGCGATGAAGCTCAGCACTTTGGGCCTTTTGGACTTGTGGGCGATGCTGAGTAAAAAGAAAGTGCAAAATGTTAACAAAAAATGAAAGGGGTGCAAATTTGGAAAAAATGGCACTTTGGGGCTTCCTGACGCATGCGTGCGGTGGAAAAAAAAGAGTGAAAACATGGAAAATGTTGAAAAAATGGCAAAGGCTAAAAAGCCTACAACACCTGGTATTCCCAGGCGGTCTCCCATCCAGGTACTAACCAGGCCCGGCCCTGGATCGCTTCCGAGATCAGACGAGATCGGGCGCTTTCAGGGTGGTTGGCCGTAGGCGATGAAGCTCGGCACTTTGGGCCTTTGGACTTGTGGGAGGTGCTGAGTAAAAGGAAAGTGCAAAATGTTAACAAAAAATGGCAAAGGCTAAAAAGCCTACGACACCTGGTATTCCCAGGCGGGTCTCCCATCCAGGTACTAACCAGGCCCGGCCCTGGATCGCTTCCGAGATCAGACGAGATCGGGCGCTTTCAGGGTGGTGTGGCCGTAGGCAATGAAGCTCGGCACTTTGGGCCTTTTGGACTTGTGGGAGGTGCTGAGTAAAAGGAAAGTGCAAAATGTTAACAAAAAATGGCAAAGGCTAAAAAGCCTACGACACCTGGTATTCCAGGCGGTCTCCCATCCAGGTACTAACCAGGCCCGGCCTGGATCGCTTCCGAGATCGGGCGCTTTCAAGGTGGTGTGGCCGTAGGCGATGAAGCTCGGCACTTTGGGCCTTTTGGACTTGTGGGCGATGCTGAGTAAAAAGAAAGTGCAAAATGTTAACAAAAAATGAAAGGGTGCAAATTTGGAAAAAATGGCACTTTGGGCTTCCTGACGCATGCGTGCGGTGGAAAAAAAGAGTGAAAACATGGAAAATGTTGAAAAAATGGCAAAGGCTAAAAAGCCTACGACACCTGATATTCCCAGGCGGTCTCCCATCCAGGTACTAACCAGGCCCGGCCCTGGATCGCTTCCGAGATCAGACGAGATCGGGCGCTTTCAGGGGTGGTGTGGCCGTAGGCGATGAAGCTCGGCACTTTGGGCCTTTTGGACTTGTGGGAGGTGCTGAGTAAAAGGAAAGTGCAAAATGTTAACAAAAAATGGCAAAGGCTAAAAAGCCTACGACACCTGGTATTCCCAGGCAGTCTCCCATCCAGGTACTAACCAGGCCCGGCCCTGGATCGCTTCCGAGATCAGACGAGATCGGGCGCTTTCAGGGTGGTGTGGCCGTAGGCGATGAAGCTCGGCACTTTGGGCCTTTTTGGACTTGTGGGAGGTGCTGAGTAAAAGGAAAGTGCAAAATGTTAACAAAAAATGGCAAAGGCTAAAAAGCCTAGAACACCTGGTATTCCCAGGCGGTCTCCCATCCAGGTACTAACCAGGCCCGGCCCTGGATCGCTTCCGAGATCAGACGAGATCGGGCGCTTTCAGGGTGGTGTGGCCGTAGGCGATGAAGCTCGGCACTTTGGGCCTTTTGGACTTGTGGGCGATGCTGAGTAAAAAGAAAGTGCATAATGTTAACAAAAAATGAAAGGGTGCAAATTTGGAAAGAAATGGCACTTTGGGGCTTCCTGACGCATGCGTGCGGTGGAAAAAAAAAGAGTGAAAACATGGAAAATGTTGATAAAATGGCAAAGGCTAAAAAGCCTACGACACCTGGTATTCCAGGCGGTCTCCCATCCAGGTACTAACCAGGCCCGGCCCTGGATCGCTTCCGAGATCAGACGAGATCGGGCGCTTTCAGGGTGGTGTGGGCCGTAGGCGATGAAGCTCGGCACTTTGGGCCTTTTGGACTTGTGGGAGGTGCTGAGTAAAAGGAAAGTGCAAAATGTTAACAAAAAATGGCAAAGGCTAAAAAGCCTACGACACCTGGTATTCCCAGGCGGTCTCCCATCCAGGTACTAACCAGGCCCGGCCTAGGATCGCTTCCGAGATCAGACGAGATCTGGGCGCTTTCAGGGTGGTGTGGCCGTAGGCGATGAAGCTCGGCACTTTGGGCTTTTGGACTTGTGGGAGGTGCTGAGTAAAAGGAAAGTGCAAAATGTTAACAAAAAATGGCAAAGGCTAAAAAGCCTACGACACCTGGTATTCCCAGGCGGTCTCCCATCCAGGTACTAACCAGCCCGCCCTGGATCACTTCCGAGATCAGACGAGATCGGGCCGTTTCAGGGTGGTGTGGCCGTAGGCGATTTAGCTCGGCACTTTGGGCCTTTTGGACTTGTGGGAGGTGCTGAGTAAAAGGAAAGTGCAAAATGTTAACAAAAAATGGCAAAGGCTAAAAAGCCTACGACACCTGGTATTCCCAGGCGGTCTCCCATCCAGGTACTAACCAGGCCCGGCCCTGGAATCGCTTCCGAGATCAGACGAGATCGGGCGCTTTCAGGGGTGGTGTGGCCGTAGGCGATGAAGCTCGGCACTTTGGGCCTTTTGGACTTGTGGGGAGGTGCTGAGTAAAAGGAAAGTGCAAAATGTTAACAAAAAATGGCAAAGGCTAAAAAGCCTACGACACCTGGTATTCCCAGGCGTTCCTCCCATCCAGGTACTAACCAGGCCCGGCCCTGGATCGCTTCCGAGATCAGACGAGATCGGGCGCTTTCAGGGTGGTGTGGCCGTAGGCGATGAAGCTCGGCACTTTGGGCCTTTTGGACTTGTGGGAGGTGCTGAGTAAAAGGAAAGTGCAAAATGTTAACAAAAAATGGCAAAGGCTAAAAAGCCTACGACACCTGGTATTCCCAGGCGGTCCTCCCCATCCAGGTACTAACCAGGGCCGGCCCTGGATCGCTTCCGAGATCAGACGAGATCGGGCGCTTTCAGGGTGGTGTGCCGTAGGCGATGAAGCTCGGCACTTTGGGCCTTTTGGACTTGTGGGCGATGCTGAGTAAAAAGAAAGTGCAAAATATTAACAAAAAATGAAAGGGTGCAAATTTGGAAAAAATGGCACTTTGGGGCTTCCTGACGCATGCGTGCGGTGGAAAAAAAAGAGTGAAAACATGGAAAATGTTGAAAAAATGGCAAAGGCTAAAAAGCCTACGACACCTGGTATTCCCAGGCGGTCTCCCATCCAGGTACTAACCAGGCCCGGCCCTGGATCGCTTCCGAGATCAGACGAGATCGGGCGCTTTCAGGGTGGTGTGGCCGTTAGGCGATGAAGCTCGGCACTTTGGGCCCTTTTGGACTTGTGGGAGGTGCTGAGTAAAGGAAGTGCAAAATGTTAACAAAAAATGGCAAAGGCTAAAAAGCCTACGACACCTGGTATTCCCAGGCGGGTCTCCCATCCAGGTACTAACCAGGCCCGGCCCTGGATCGCTTCCGAGATCAGGACGAGATCGGGCGCTTTCAGGGTGGTGTGGCCGTAGGCGATGAAGCTCGGCACTTTGGGCCTTTTGGACTTGTGGGAGGTGCTGAGTAAAAGGAAAGTGCAAAATGTTAACAAAAAATGGCAAAGGCTAAAAAGCCTACGACACCTGGTATTCCCAGGCGGTCTCCCATCCAGGTACTAACCAGGCCCGGCCCTGGATCGCTTCCGAGATCAGACGAGATCGGGCGCTTTCAGGGTGGTGTGGCCGTAGGCGATGAAGCTCGGCACTTTGGGCCTTTTGGACTTGTGGGCGATGCTGAGTAAAAAGAAAGTGCAAAATGTTAACAAAAAATGAAAGGGTGCAAATTTGGAAAAAATGGCACTTTGGGGCTTCCTGACGCATGCGTGCGGTGGAAAAAAAAGAGTGAAAACATGGAAAATGTTGAAAAAATGGCAAAAGGGCTAAAAAGCTTACGACACCTGGTATTCCCAGGCGGTCTCCCCATCCAGGTACTAACCAGGCCCGGCCCTGGATCGCTTCCGAGATCAGACGAGATCGGGCGCTTTCAGGGTGGTGTGGCCGTAGGCGATGAAGCTCGGCACTTTGGGCCTTTTGGACTTGTGGGAGGTGCTGAGTAAAAGGAAAGTGCAAAATGTTAACAAAAAATGCAAAGGCCTAAAAAGCCTACGACACCTGGTATTCCCAGGCAGTCTCCCATCCAGGTACTAACCAGACCCGGCCCTGGATCGCTTCCGAGATCAGACGAGATCGGGCGCTTTCAGGGTGGTGTGGCCGTAGGCGATGAAGCTCGCACTTTGGGCCTTTTGACTTGTGGGAGGTGCTGAGTAAAAGGAAAGTGCAAAATGTTAACAAAAAATGGCAAAGGCTAAAAAGCCTACGACACCTGGTATTCCCAGGCGGTCTCCCATCCAGGTACTAACCAGGGCCCGGCCCTGGATCGCTCCGAGATCAGGCGCTTTCAGGGTGGTGTGGCCGTAGGCGATGAAGCTCGCACTTTGGGCCTTTTGGACTTGTGGGAGGTGCTGAGTAAAAGGAAAGTGCAAAATGTTAAGCAAAAAATGGCAAAGGCTAAAAAGCCTACAGCACCTGGTATTCCCAGGCGGTCTCCCATCCAGGTACTAACCAGGCCAGGCCCTGGATCGCTTCCGAGATCAGACCGAGATCGGGCGCTTTCAGGGTGGTGTGGCCGTAGGCGATGAGCTCGGCACTTTGGCCTTTTGGACGTGTGGGCGATGCTGAGTAAAAGAAAGTGCAAAATGTTAACAAAAAATGAAAGGGTGCAAATTTGGAAAAAATGGCACTTTGGGGCTTCTGACGCATGCGTGCGGTGGAAAAAAAGAGTGAAAACATGGAAAATGTTGAAAAAATGGCAAAGGCTAAAAAGCCTACGACACCTGGTATTCCCAGGCGGTCTCCCATCCAGGTACTAACCAGGCCCGGCCCTGGATCGCTTCCGAGATCAGACGAGATCGGACGCTTTCAGGGTGGTGTGGCCGTAGGCGATGAAGCTCGGCACTTTGGGCCTTTTGGACTTGTGGGAGTGCTGAGTAAAAGGAAAGTGCAAAATGTTAACAAAAAATGGCAAAGGCTAAAAAGCCTACGACACCTGGTATTCCCAGGCGGTCTCCCATCCAGGTACTAACCAGGCCCGGCCCCTGGATCGCTTCCGAGATCAGACGAGATCGGGCACTTTCAGGGTTGGTGTGGCCGTAGGCGATGAAGCTCGGCACTTTGGGCCTTTTGGACTTGTGGGAGGTGCTGAGTAAAAGGAAAGTGCAAAATGTTAACAAAAAATGGCAAAGGCTAAAAAGCCTACGACACCTGGTATTCCCAGGCGGTCTCCCATCCAGGTACTAACCAGCCCGGCCCTGGATCGCTTCCGAGATCAGACGAGATCGTTGCGCTTTCAGGGTGGTGTGGCCGTAGGCGATGAAGCTCGGCACTTTGGCCTTTTGGACTTGTGGGCGATGCTGAGTAAAAAGAAAGTGCAAAATGTTAACAAAAAATGAAAGGGTGCAAATTTGGAAAAAATGGCACTTTGGGGCTTCCTGACGCATGCGTGCGGTGGAAAAAAAGAGTGAAAACATGGAAAATTGTTTGAAAAAATGGCAAAGGCTAAAAAGCCTATGACACCTGGTATTCCCAGGCGGTCTCCCATCCAGGTACTAACCAGGCCCGGCCCTGGATCGCTTCCGAGATCAGACGAGATCGGGCGCTTTCAGGGTGGTGTGGCCGTAGGCGATGAGCTCGGCACTTTGGCCTTTTGGACTTGTGGGAGGTGCTGAGTAAAAGGAAGTGCAAAATGTTAACAAAAAATGGCAAAGGCTAAAAAGCCTACGACACCTGTATTCCCAGGCGGTCTCCCATCCAGGTACTAACCAGGGCCCGGCCCTGGATCGCTTCGAGATCAGACGAGATCGGGCGCTTTCAGGGTGGTGTGGCCGTAGGCGATGAAGCTCGGCACTTTGGGGCCTTTTGGACTTGTGGGAGGTGCTGAGTAAAAGGAAAGTGCAAAATGTTAACAAAAAATGGCAAAGGCTAAAAAGCCTACGACACCTGGTATTCCCAGGCGGTCTCCCATCCAGGTACTAACCAGGCCCGGCCCTGGATCGCTTCCGAGATCAGACGAGATCGGGCGCTTTCAGGGTGGTGTGGCCGTAGGCGATGAAGCTCGGCACTTTGGGCCTTTTGGACTTGTGGGCGATGCTGAGTAAAAAGAAAGTGCAAAATGTTAACAAAAAATGAAAGGGTGCAAATTTGGAAAAAATGGCACTTTGGGGCTTCCTGACGCATGCGTGCGGTGGAAAAAAAAGAGTGAAAACATGGAAAATGTTGAAAAAATGGCAAAGGCTAAAAAGCCTACGACACCTGGTATTCCCAGGCGGTCTCCCATCCAAGTACTAACCAGGCCCGCCCTGGATCGCTTCCGAGATCAGACGAGATCGGGCGCTTTCAGGGTGGTGTGGCCGTAGGCGATGAAGCTTGGCACTTTGGGCCTTTTGGACTTGTGGGAGGTGCTGAGTAAAAGGAAAGTGCAAAATGTTAACAAAAAATGGCAAAGGCTAAAAAGCCTACGACACCTGGTATTCCCAGGCGGTCTCCCATCCAGGTACTAACCAGGCCCGGCCCTGGATCGCTTCCGAGATCAGACGAGATCGGGCGCTTTCAGGGTGGTGTGGCCGTAGGCGATGCAGCTCGGCACTTTGGGCCTTTTGGACTTGTGGCGATGCTGAGTAAAAAGAAAGTGCAAAATGTTAACAAAAAATGAAAGGGTGCAAATTTGGAAAAAATGGCACTTTGGGGCTTCCTGACGGCATGCGTGCGGTGTGGAAAAAACAAGAGTGAAAACATGGAAAATGTTGAAAAAATGGCAAAGGCTAAAAAGCCTACGACACCTGATATTCCCAGGCGGTCTCCCATCCAGGTACTAACCAGGCCCCAGCCCTGGATCGCTTCCGAGATCAGACGAGATCGGGCGCTTTCAGGGTGGTGTGGCCGTAGGCGATGAAGCTCGGCACTTTGGCCTTTGGACTTGTGGGAGGTGCTGAGTAAAAGGAAAGTGCAAAATGTTAACAAAAAATGGCAAAGGCTAAAAAGCCTACGACACCTGGTATTCCCAGGCGGTCTCCCATCCAGGGTACTAACCAGGCCGGCCCTGGATCGCTTCCGAGATCAGACGAGATCGGGCGCTTTCAGGGTGGTGTGGCCGCAGGCGATGAAGCTCGGCACTTTGGGCCTTTTGGACTTGTGGAGGTGCTGAGTAAAAGGAAAGTGCAAAATGTTAACAAAAAATGGCAAAGGCTAAAAAGCCTACGACACCTGGTATTCCCAGGCGGTCTCCCATCCAGGTACTAACCAGGCCCGGCCCTGGATCGCTTCCGAGATCAGACGAGATCGGGCGCTTTCAGGGTGGTGTGCCGTAGGCGATGAAGCTCGGCACTTTGGGCCTTTTGGACTTGTGGGAGGTGCTGAGTAAAAGGAAAGTGCAAAATGTTAACAAAAAATGGCAAAGGCTAAAAAGCCTACGACACCTGGTATTCCCAGGCGGTCTCCCATCCAGGTACTAACCAGGCCCGGCCCTGGATCGCTTCCGAGATCAGACGAGATCGGGCGCTTTCAGGGTGGTGTGGCCGTAGGCGATGAAGCTCGGCACTTTGGGCCTTTTGGACTTGTGGGCGATGCTGAGTAAAAAGAAAGTGCAAAATGTTAACAAAAAAATGAAAGGGTGCAAATTTGGAAAAAATGGCACTTTGGGCTTCCTGACGCATGCGTGCGGTGGAAAAAAAAGAGGTGAAAACATGGAAAATGTTGAAAAAAATGGCAAAGGCTAAAAAGCCTACGACACCTGGTATTCCCAGGCGGTCTCCCATCCAGGTACTAACCAGGCCCGGCCCTGGATCGCTTCCGAGATCAGACGCTTTCAGGGTGGTGTGGCCGTAGGCGATGAAGCTCGGCACTTTGGCCTTTTGGACTTGTGGGAGGTGCTGAGTAAAAGGAAAGTGCAAAATGTTAACAAAAAATGGCAAAGGCTAAAAAGCCTACGACACCTGGGTATTCCCAGGCGGTCTCCCATCCAGGTACTAACCAGGCCCGGCCCTGGATCGCTTCCGAGATCAGACGAGATCGGGGCGCTTTCAGGGGTGGTGTGGCCGTAGGCGACGAAGCTTGGCACTTTGGGCCTTTTGGACTTGTGGGCGATGCTGAGTAAAAAGAAAGTGCAAAATGTTAACAAAAAATGAAGGGTGCAAATTTGGAAAAAATGGCACTTTGGGGCTTCCTGACGCATGCTGGCGGTGGAAAAAAAAGAGTGGAAAACATGGAAAATGTTGAAAAAATGGCAAAGGCTAAAAAGCCTACGACACCTGGTATTCCCAGGCGGTCTCCCATCCAGGTACTAACCAGGCCCGGCCCTGGATCGCTTCCGAGATCAGACGAGATCGGGCGCTTTCAGGGTGGTGTGGCCGTAGGCGATGAAGCTTGGCACTTTGGGCCTTTTGGACTTGTGGGAGTGCTGAAGTAAAAGGAAAGTGCCAAAATGTTAACAAAAAATGGCAAAGGCTAAAAAGCCTACGACACCTGGTATTCCCAGGCGGTCTCCCATCCAGGGTACTAACCAGGCCCGGCCCTGGATCGCTTCCCGAGATCAGGCGCTTTCAGGGTGGTGTGGCCGTAGGCGATGAAGCTCGGCACTTTGGCCTTTTGGACTTGTGGGCGATGCTGAGTAAAAGAAAGTGCAAAATGTTAACAAAAAATGAAAGGGTGCAAATTTGGAAAAAATGGCACTTTGGGGCTTCCTGACGCATGCGTGGCGGTGGAAAAAAAAGAGTGAAAACATGGAAAAATGTTGAAAAAATGGCAAAGGCTAAAAAGCCTACGACACCTGGTATTCCCCAGGCGGTCTCCCATCCAGGTACTAACCAGGCCCAGCCCTGGATCGCTTCCGAGATCAGACGAGATCGGGCGCTTTCAGGGTGGTGTGGCCGTAGGCGATGAAGCTCGGCACTTTGGGCCTTTTGGACTTGTGGAGGTGCTGAGTAAAAGGAAAGTGCAAAATGTTAACAAAAAATGGCAAAGGCTAAAAAGCCTACGACACCTGGTATTCCCAGGCGGTCTCCCATCCAGGTACTAACCAGGCCCGGCCCTGGATCGCTTCCGAGATCAGACGAGATCGGGCGCTTTCAGGGTGGTGTGGCCGTAGGCGATGAAGCTCGGCACTTTGGGCCTTTTGGACTTGTGGGAGGTGCTGAGTAAAAGGAAAGTGCAAAATGTTAACAAAAAATGGCAAAGGCTAAAAAGCCTACGACACCTGGTATTCCCAGGCGGTCTCCCATCCAGGTACTAACCAGGCCCGGCCCTGGATCGCTTCCGAGATCAGACGAGATCGGGCGCTTTCAGGGTGGTGTGGCCGTAGGCGATGAAGCTCGGCACTTTGGGCCTTTTGGACTTGTGGGCGATGCTGAGTAAAAAGAAAGTGCAAAATGTTAACAAAAAATGAAAGGGTGCAAATTTGGAAAAAATGGCACTTTGGGGGCTTCCTGACGCATGCGTGCGGTGGAAAAAAAAGAGTGAAAACATGGAAAATGTTGAAAAAATGGCAAAGGCTAAAAAGCCTACGACACCTGGTATTCCCAGGCGGTCTCCCCATCCAGGTACTAACCAGGCCCGGCCCTGGATCGCTTCCGAGATCAGACGAGATCGGGCGCTTTCAGGGTGGTGTGGCGTAGGCGATGAAGCTCGGCACTTTGGGCCTTTTGGACTTGTGGGAGGTGATGAGTAAAAGGAAAGTGCAAAATGTTAACAAAAAATGAAAGGGTGCAAATTTGGAAAAAATGGCACTTTGGGGCTTCCTGACGCATGCGTGCGGTGGAAAAAAAAGAGTGAAAACATGGAAAATGTTGAAAAAATGGCAAAGGCTAAAAAGCCTACGACACCTGGTATTCCCAGGCGTCCTCCCATCCAGGTACTAACCAGGCCCGGCCCTGGATCGCTTCCGAGATCAGACGAGATCGGGCGCTTTCAGGGTGGTGTGGCCGTAGGCGATGAAGCTCGGCACTTTGGGCCTTTTGGACTTGTGGGAGGTGCTGAGTAAAAGGAAAGTTGCAAAATGTTAACAAAAAATGGCAAAGGCTAAAAAGCCTACGACACCTGGTATTCCAGGCGGTCTCCCATCCAGGTACTAACCAGGCCCGGCCCTGCATCGCTTCCCAGATCAGACGAGATCGGGCACTTTCAGGGTGGTGTGGCCGTAGGCGATGAAGCTCGGCACTTTGGGCCTTTTGGACTTGTGGGAGGTGCTGAGTAAAAGGAAAGTGCAAAATGTTATCAAAAAATGGCAAAGGCTAAAAAGCCTACGAGCACCTGGTATTCCCAGGCGGTCTCCCATCCAGGTACTAACCAGGACTGGCCCTGGATCGCTTCCGAGATCAGACGAGATCGGGCGCTTTCAGGGTGGTGGTGGCCGTAGGCGATGAGCTCGGCACTTTGGGCCTTTTGGACTTGTGGGCGATGCTGAGTAAAAAGAAAGTGCAAAATGTTAACAAAAAATGAAAGGGTGCAAATTTGGAAAAAATGGCACTTTGGGGGCTTCCTGACGCATGCGTGCGGTGGAAAAAAAAGAGTGAAAACATGGAAAAATGTTGAAAAAATGGCAAAGGCTAAAAAGCTCTACGACACCTGGTATTCCCAGGCGGTCTCCCATCCAGGTACTAACCAGGCCCGGCCCTGGATCGCTTCCGAGATCAGACGAGATCGGGCGCTTTCAGGGTGGTGTGGCCGTAGGCGATGAAGCTCGGCACTTTGGGCCTTTTGGACTTGTGGGAGGTGCTGAGTAAAAGGAAAGTGCAAAATGTTAACAAAAAATGGCAAAGGCTAAAAAGCCTACGACACCTGGTATTCCCAGGCGGTCTCCCATCCAGGTACTAACCAGGCCCGGCCCTGGATCGCTTCCGAGATCAGACGAGATCGGGGCGCTTTCAGGGTGGTGTGGCCGTAGGCGATGAAGCTCGGCACTTTGGGCCTTTTGGACTTGTGGGAGGTGCTGAGTAAAAGAAAGTGCAAAATGTTAACAAAAAATGGCAAAGGCTAAAAAGCCTACGACACCTGGTATTCCCAGCGGTCTCCCATCCAGGTACTAACCAGGCCCCGGCCCTGGATCGCTTCCGAGATCAGACGAGATCGGGCGCTTTCAGGGTGGTGTGGCCGTAGGCGATTTAGCTCCGGCACTTTGGGCCTTTTGGACTTGTGGGAGGTGCTGAGTAAAAGAAAGTGCAAAATGTTAACAAAAAATGGCAAAGGCTAAAAAGCCTACGACACCTGGTATTCCCAGGCGGTCTCCCATCCAGGTACTAACCGGGCCCCGGCCCTGGATCGCTTCCGAGATCAGACGAGATCGGGCGCTTTCAGGGTGGTGTGGCCGTAGGCGATGAAGCTCGGCACTTTGGGGCCTTTTGGACTTGTGGGAGGTGCTGAGTAAAAGGAAAGTGCAAAATGTTAACAAAAAATGGCAAAAGGCTAAAAAGCCTACGACACCTGGTATTCCAGGCGGTCTCCCATCCAGGTACTAACCAGGCCCCGGCCCTGGATCGCTTCCGAGATCAGACGAGATCGGGCGCTTTCAGGGTGGTGTGGCCGTAGGCGATGAAGCTCGGCACTTTGGGCCTTTTGGACTTGTGGGAGGTGCTGAGTAAAAGGAAAGTGCAAAATGTTAACAAAAAATGGCAAAGGCTAAAAAGCCTACGACACCTGGTATTCCCAGGCGGTCTCCCATCCAGGTACTAACCAGGCCCGGCCCTGGATCGCTTCCGAGATCAGACGAGATCGGGCGCTTTCAGGGTGGTGTGCCGTAGGCGATGAAGCTCGGCACTTTGGGCCTTTTGGACTTGTGGGCGATGCTGAGTAAAAAGAAAGTGCAAAATATTAACAAAAAATGAAAGGGTGCAAATTTGGAAAAAATGGCACTTTGGGGCTTCCTGACGCATGCGTGCGGTGGAAAAAAAAGAGTGAAAACATGGAAAATGTTGAAAAAATGGCAAAGGCTAAAAAGCCTACGACACCTGGTATTCCCAGGCGGTCTCCCATCCAGGTACTAACCAGGCCCGGCCCTGGATCGCTTCCGAGATCAGACGAGATCGGGCGCTTTCAGGGTGGTGTGGCCGTAGGCGATGAAGCTCGGCACTTTGGGCCTTTGGACTTGTGGGAGGTGCTGAGTAAAAGGAAAGTGCAAAATGTTAACAAAAAATGGCAAAGGCTAAAAAGCCTACGACACCTGGTATTCCCAGGCGGTCTCCCATCCAGGTACTAACCAGGCCCGGCCCTGGATCGCTTCCGAGATCAGACGAGATCGGGCCGCTTTCAGGGTGGTGTGGCCGTAGGCGATGAAGCTCGGCACTTTGGGCCTTTTGGACTTGTGGAGGTGCTGAGTAAAAGGAAAGTGCAAATGTTAACAAAAAATGGCAAAGGCTAAAAAGCCTACGACACCTGGTATTCCCAGGGCGGTCTCCCATCCAGGTACTAACCAGGCCCGGCCCTGGATCGCTTCCGAGATCAGACGAGATCGGGCGCTTTCAGGGGTGGTGTGGCCGTAGGCGATGAAGCTCGGCACTTTGGGCCTTTTGGACTTGTGGGCGATGCTGAGTAAAAAGAAAGTGCAAAATGTTAACAAAAAATGAAAGGGTGCAAATTTGGAAAAAATGGCACTTTGGGGGCTTCTGACGCATGCGTGCGGTGGAAAAAAAAGAGTGAAAACATGGAAAATGTTTGAAAAAATGGCAAAGGCTAAAAAGCCTACGACACCTGGGTATTCCCAGGCGGTCTCCCATCCAGGTACTAACCAGGCCCGGCCCTGGATCGCTTCCGAGATCAGACGAGATCGGGCGCTTTCAGGGTGGTGTGGCCGTAGGCGATGAAGCTCGGCACTTTGGGCCTTTTGGACTTGTGGGAGGTGCTGAGTAAAAGGAAAGTGCAAAATGTTAACAAAAAATGGCAAAGGCTAAAAAGCCTACGACACCTGGTATTCCCAGGCAGTCTCCCATCCAGGTACTAACCAGACCCGGCCCTGGATCGCTCCGAGATCAGACGAGATCGGGCGCTTTCAGGGTGGTGTGGCCGTAGGCGAGGAAGCTCGGCACTTTGGGCCTTTTGGACTTGTGGGAGGTGCTGGAGTAAAAGGAAAGTGCAAAATGTTAACAAAAAATGGCAAAGGCTAAAAAGCCTACGACACCTGGTATTCCCAGGCGGTCTCCCATCCAGGTACTAACCAGGCCCGGCCCTGGATCGCTTCCGAGATCAGGCGCTTTCAGGGTGGTGTGGCCGTAGGCGATGAAGCTCGGCACTTTGGGGCCTTTTGGACTTGTGGGAGGTGCTGAGTAAAAGGAAAGTGCAAAATGTTAACAAAAAATGGCAAAGGCTAAAAAGCCTACGACACCTGGCATTCCCAGGCGGTCTCCCATCCAGGTACTAACCAGGCCCGGCCCTGGATCGCTTCCGAGATCAGACGAGATCGGGCGCTTTCAGGGTGGTGTGCCGTAGGCGACGAAGCTCGGCACTTTGGGCCTTTTGGACTTGTGGGCGATGCTGAGTAAAAAGAAAGTGCAAATGTTAACAAAAATTGATAGGGTTGCAAATTTGGAAAAAAAGGCACTTTGGGGCTTCCTGACGCATGCGTGCGGTGGAAAAAAAAAGAGTGAAAACATGGAAAATGTTGAAAAAATGGCAAAGGCTAAAAGCCTACGGACACCTGGTATTCCCAGGCGGGTCTCCCATCCAGGTACTAACCAGGCCCGGCCCTGGATTGCTTCCGAGATCAGACGCTTTCAGGGTGGTGTGGCCGTAGGCGATGAAGCTCGGCACTTTGGGCCTTTTGGACTTGTGGGAGGTGCTGAGTAAAAGGAAAGTGCAAAATGTTAACAAAAAATGGCAAAGGCTAAAAAGCCTACGACAACTGGTATTCCCAGGCGGTCTCCCATCCAGGTACTAACCAGGCCCGCCCTGGATCGCTTCGAGATCAGACGAGATCGGGCACTTTTCAGGGTGGTGTGGCCGTAGGCGATGAAGCTCGGCACTTTGGGCCTTTGTGACTTGTGGGAGGTGCTTGAGTAAAAGGAAAGTGCAAAATGTTAACAAAAAATGGCAAAGGCTAAAAAGCCTACGACACCTGGTATTCCCAGGCAGTCTCCCATCCAGGGTACTAACCAGGCCCGGCCCTGGATCGCTTCCGAGATCAGACGAGATCGTGCGCTTTCAGGGTGGTGTGGCCGTAGGCGATGAAGCTCGGCACTTTGGGGGCCTTTTGGACTTGTGGGCGATGCTGAGTAAAAAGGAAAGTGCAAAATGTTAACAAAAATGAAAGGGTGCAAATTTGGAAAAAATGGCACTTTGGGGCTTCCTGACGCATGCGTGCGGTGGAAAAAAAAGAGTGAAACATGGAAAATGTTGAAAAGAATGGCAAAGGCTAAAAAGCCTATGACACCTGGTATTCCCAGGCGGTCTCCCATCCAGGTACTAACCAGGCCCGGCCCTGGATCGCTTCCGAGATCAGACGAGATCGGGCGCTTTCAGGGTGGTGTGGCCGTAGGCGATGAAGCTCGGCACTTTGGGCCTTTTGGACTTGTGGGAGGTGATGAGTAAAAGGAAAGTGCAAAATGTTAACAAAAAATGGCAAAGGCTAAAAAAGCCTACGACACCTGGTATTCCCAGGCGGTCTCCCATCCAGGTACTAACCAGGCCCGGCCCTGGATCGCTCCGAGATCAGACGAGATCGGGCGCTTTCAGGTGGTGTGGCCGTAGGCGATGAAGCTCGGCACTTTGGGCCTTTTGGACTTGTGGGAGGTGCTGAGTAAAAGGAAAGTGCAAAATGTTAACAAAAAATGGCAAAGGCTAAAAAGCCTACGACACCTGGTATTCCCAGGCGGGTCTCCCATCAGGTACTAACCAGGCCCGGCCCTGGATCGCTTCCGAGATCAGACGAGATCGGGCGCTTTCAGGGTGGTGTGGCCGTAGGCGATAACTCGGCACTTTGGGCCTTTTGGACTTGTGGGCGATGCTGAGTAAAAAGAAAGTGCAAAATGTTAACAAAAAATGAAAGGGTGCAAATTTGGAAAAAATGGCACTTTGGGCTTCCTGACGCATGCGTGCGGTGGAAAAAAAAGAGTGAAAACATGGAAAATGTTGAAAAAATGGCAAAGGCCTAAAAAGCCTACGGACACCTGTATTCCCAGGCGGTCTCCCATCCAGGTACTAACCAGGCCCCGGCCCTGGATCGCTTCCGAGATCAGACGAGATCGGGCGCTTTCAGGGTGGTGTGGCCGTAGGCGATGAAGCTTGGCACTTTGGGCCTTTTGGACTTGTGGGAGGTGCTGAGTAAAAGGAAAGTGCAAAATGTTAACAAAAAATGGCAAAGGCTCTAAAAAAGCCTACGACACCTGGTATTCCCAGGCGGTCTCCCATCCAGGTACTAACCAGGCCGGCCCTGGATCGCTTCCGAGATCAGACGAGATCGGGCGCTTTCAGGGTGGTGTGGCCGTAGGCGATGCAGCTCGGCACTTTGGGCCTTTTGGACTTGTGGGCGATGCTGAGTAAAAAGAAAGTGCAAAATGTAACAAAAAATGAAAGGGTGCAAATTTGGAAAAAATGGCACTTTGGGGCTTCCTGACGCATGCGTGCGGTGAAAAAAAAGAGTGAAAACATGGAAAATGTTGAAAAAATGGCAAAGGCTAAAAAGCCTACGACACCTGATATTCCCAGGCGGTCTCCCATCCAGGTACTAACCAGGCCCGGCCCTGGATCGCTTCCGAGATCAGACGAGATCGGGCGCTTTCAGGGTGGTGTGGCCGTAGGCGATGAAGCTCGGCACTTTGGGCCTTTTGGACTTGTGGGAGGTGCTGAGTAAAAGGAAAGTGCAAAATGTTAACAAAAAATGGCAAAGGCTAAAAGCCTACGACACCTGGTATTCCCAGGCGGTCTCCCATCCAGGTACTAACCAGGCCCGGCCCTGGGATCGCTTCCGAGATCAGACGCTTTCAGGGTGGTGTGCCGTAGGCGGATGAAGCTCGCACTTGGGCCTTTTGGACTTGTGGAGTGCTGAGTAAAAGGAAAGTGCAAAATGTTAACAAAAAATGGCAAAGGGCTAAAAAGCCTACGACACCTGGTATTCCCAGGGCGGTCTCCCATCCAGGTACTAACCAGGCCCGCCCTGGATCGCTTCCGAGATCAGACGAGATCGGGCGCTTTCAGGGTGGTGTGGCCGTAGGCGATGAAGCTCGGCACTTTGGGCCTTTTGGACTTGTGGGCGATGCTGAGTAAAAAGAAAGTGCAAAATGTTAACAAAAATGAAAGGTGCAAATTTGGAAAAAAATGGCACTTTGGGGCTTCCTGACGCATGCGTGCGGTGGAAAAAAAGAGTGAAAACATGGAAAATGTTGAAAAAATGGCAAAGGCTAAAAAAGCTACGACACCTGGTATTCCCAGGCGGTCTCCCATCCAGGTACTAACCCAGGCCCGGCCTGGATCGCTTCCGAGATCAGACGAGATCGGGCGCTTTCAGGGTGGTGTGGCCGTAGGCGACGAAGCTCGGCACTTTGGGCCTTTTGGACTTGTGGGCGATGGCTGAGTAAAAGAAAGTGCAAAATGTTAACAAAAAATGAAAGGGTGCAAATTGGAAAAATGGCACTTTGGGGCTTCCTGACGCATGCGTGCGGTGGAAAAAAAAGAGTGAAAACATGGAAAATGTTGAAAAAATGGCAAAGGCTAAAAAGCCTACGACACTGGTATTCCCAGGCGGTCTCCCATCCAGGTACTAACCAGCCCGGCCCTGGATCGCTTCCGAGATCAGACGAGATCGGGCGCTTTCAGGGTGGTGTGGCCGTAGTCGATGAAGCTTGGCACTTTGGGGCCTTTTGGACTTGTGGGAGGTGCTGAGTAAAAGGAAAGTGCAAAATGTTAACAAAAAATGGCAAAGGCTAAAAAAGCCTACGACACTGGTATTCCCAGGCGGTCTCCCATCCAGGTACTAACCAGGCCCCGGCCCTGGATCGCTTCCGAGATCAGGCGCTTTCAGGGTGGTGTGGCCGTAGGCGATGAAGCTCGGCACTTTGGGCCTTTTGGACTTTGTGGGCGATGCTGAGTTAAAAAGAAAGTGCAAAATGTTTAACAAAAAATGAAAGGGTGCAAATTTGGAAAAAATGGCACTTTGGGGCTTCCTGACGCATGCGTGCGGTGGAAAAAAAAGAGTGAAAACATGAAAATGTTGAAAAAATGGCAAAGGGCTAAAAAGCCTACGACACCTGGTATTCCAGGCGGTCTCCCATCCAGGTACTAACCAGGCCCAGCCCTGGATCGCTTCGAGATCAGACGAGATCGGGCGCTTTCAGGGTGGTGTGCCGTAGGCGATGAAGCTCGGCACTTTGGGCCTTTTGGACTTGTGGGAGGTGCTGAGTAAAAGGAAAGTGCAAAATGTTAACAAAAAATGGCAAAGGCTAAAAAGCCTACGACACCTGGTATTCCCAGGGCGGTCTCCCATCCAGGTACTAACCAGGCCCGGCCCTGGATCGCTTCCGAGATCAGACGAGATCGGGCGCTTTCAGGGTGGTGTGGCCGTAGGCGATGAAGCTCGGCACTTTGGGGCCTTTTGGACTTGTGGGAGGTGCTGAGTAAAAGGAAAGTGCAAAATGTTAACAAAAAATGGCAAAGGCTAAAAAGCCTACGACACCTGGTATTCCCAGGCGGTCTCCCATCCAGGTACTAACCAGGCCCGGCCCTGGATCGCTTCCGAGATCAGACGAGATCGGGCGCTTCAGGGTGGTGTGGCCGTAGGCGATGAAGCTCGGCACTTTGGGCCTTTTGGACTTGTGGGCGATGCTGAGTAAAAAGAAAGTGCAAAATGTTAACAAAAAATGAAAGGGTGCAAATTTGGAAAAAATGGCACTTTTGGGGCTTCCTGACGCATGCGTGCGGTGGAAAAAAAAGAGTGAAAACATGGAAAATGTTGAAAAAATGGCAAAGGCTAAAAAGCCTACGACACCTGGTATTCCCCAGGCGGTCTCCCATCCAGGTACTAACCAGGCCGGCCCTGGATCGCTTCGAGATCAGACGAGATCGGGCGCTTTCAGGGTGGTGTGGCCGTAGGCGATGAAGCTCGGCACTTTGGGCCTTTTGGACTTGTGGGAGGTGATGAGTAAAAGAAAGTGCAAAATGTTAACAAAAAATGAAAGGGTGCAAATTTGGAAAAAAATGGCACTTTTGGGCTTCCTGACGCATGAGTGCGGTGGAAAAAAAAGGAGTAAAACATGGAAAATGTTGAAAAAATGGCAAAGGCTAAAAGCCTACGACACCTGGTATTCCCAGGCGGTCTCCCATCCAGGTACTAACCAGGCCCGGCCCTGGATCGCTTCCGAGATCAGACGAGATCGGGCGCTTTCAGGGTGGTGTGGCCGTAGGCGATGAAGCTCGGCACTTTGGGCCTTTTGGACTTGTGGAGGTGCTGAGTAAAGGGAAAGTGCAAAAATGTTAACAAAAAATGGCAAAGGCTAAAAAGCCTACGACACCTGGTATTCCCAGGCGGTCTCCCATCCAGGTACTAACCAGGCCCGGCCCTGGATCGCTTCCCAGATCAGACGAGATCGGGCGCTTTCAGGGTGGGTGTGGCCGTAGGCGATGAAGCTCGGCACTTTGGGCCTTTTGGACTTGTGGGAGGTGCTGAGTAAAAGGAAAGTGCAAAATGTTATCAAAAAATGGCAAAGGCTAAAAAGCCTACGACACCTGGTATTCCCAGGCGGTCCTCCCCATCCAGGTACTAACCAGGACCGCCCTGGATCGCTTCCGAGATCTGACGAGATCGGGCGCTTTCAGGGGTGGTGTGTGCCGTAGGCGGATGAAGCTCGGGCACTTTGGGCTTTTGGACTTGTGGGCGATGCTGAGTAAAAAGAAAGTGCAAATGTTAACAAAAAATGAAAGGGTGCAAATTTGGAAAAAATGGCACTTTGGGGCTTCCTGAAGCATGCGTGCGGTGGAAAAAAAAGAGTGAAAACATGGAAAATGTTGAAAAAATGGCAAAGGCTAAAAAGCCTACGACACCTGGTATTCCCAGGCGGTCTCCCATCCAGGTACTAACCAGGCCCGGCCCTGGATCACTTCCGAGATCAGACGAGATCGGGCGCTTTCAGGGTGGTGTGGCCGTAGGCGATGAAGCTCGGCACTTTGGCCTTTTGGACTTGTGGGAGGTGCTGAGTAAAAGGAAAGTGCAAAATGTTAACAAAAAATGGCAAAGGCTAAAAAGCCTACGACACCTGTATTCCCAGGCGTCTCCCATCCAGGTACTAACCAGGCCCCGGCCCTGGATCGCTTCCGAGATCAGACGAGATCGGGCCGCTTTCAGGGTGGTGTGGCCGGTAGGCGATGAAGCTCGGCACTTTGGCCTTTTGGACTTGTGGGCGATGCTGAGTAAAAAGAAAGTGCAAAATGTTAACAAAAAAATGAAAGGGTGCAAATTTGGGAAAAAATGGCACTTTGGGGCTTCCTGACGCATGCATGCGGTTGGAAAAAAAAGAGTGAAAACATGGAAAATGTTTGAAAAAACAAAGGCTAAAAAGCCTACGACACCTGGTATTCCCAGGCGGTCTCCCATCCAGGTACTAACCAGGCCCGGCCCTGGATCGCTTCCGAGATCAGGCGCTTTCAGGGTGGTGTGGCCGTAGGCGATGAAGCTCGGCCTTTTGGACTTGTGGGAGGTGCTGAGTAAAAGGAAAGTGCAAAATGTTAACAAAAAATGGCAAAGGCTAAAAAGCCTACGACACCTGGTATTCCCAGGCGGTCTCCCATCCAGGTACTAACCAGGCCCGGCCCTGGATCGCTTCCGAGATCAGACGAGATCGGGCGCTTTCAGGGTGGTGTGGCCGTAGGCGATGAAGCTCGGCACTTTGGGCCTTTTGGACTTGTGGGAGGTGCTGAGTAAAAGGAAAGTGCAAAATGTTAACAAAAAATGGCAAAGGCTAAAAAGCCTACGACACCTGGTATTCCCAGGCGGTCTCCCATCCAGGTACTAACCAGGCCCGGCCCTGGATCGCTTCCGAGATCAGACGAGATCGGGCGCTTTCAGGGTGGTGTGGCCGTAGGCGATGAAGCTCGGCACTTTGGGCCTTTTGGACTTGTGGGAGGTGCTGAGTAAAAGGAAAGTGCAAAATGTTAACAAAAAATGGCAAAGGCTAAAAAGCCTACGACACCTGGTATTCCCAGGCGGTCTCCCATCCAGGTACTAACCAGGCCCGGCCCTGGATCGCTTCCGAGATCAGACGAGATCGGGCGCTTTCAGGGTGGTGTGGCCGTAGGCGATGAAGCTCGGCACTTTGGGCCTTTTGGACTTGTGGGAGGTGCTGAGTAAAAAGAAAGTGCAAAATGTTAACAAAAAATGAAAGGGTGCAAATTTGGAAAAAATGGCACTTTGGGGCTTCCTGACGCATGCGTGCGGTGGAAAAAAAAGAGTGAAAACATGGAAAATGTTGAAAAAATGGCAAAGGCTAAAAAGCCTACGACACCTGGTATTCCCAGGCGGTCTCCCATCCAGGTACTAACCAGGCCCGGCCCTGGATCGCTTCCGAGATCAGACGAGATCGGGCGCTTTCAGGGTGGTGTGGCCGTAGGCGATGAAGCTCGGCACTTTGGGCCTTTTGGACTTGTGGGAGGTGCTGAGTAAAAGGAAAGTGCAAAATGTTAACAAAAAATGGCAAAGGCTAAAAAGCCTACGACACCTGGTATTCCCAGGCGGTCTCCCATCCAGGTACTAACCAGGCCCGGCCCTGGATCGCTTCCGAGATCAGACGAGATCGGGCGCTTTCAGGGTGGTGTGGCCGTAGGCGATGAAGCTCGGCACTTTGGGCCTTTTGGACTTGTGGGAGGTGCTGAGTAAAAGGAAAGTGCAAAATGTTAACAAAAAATGGCAAAGGCTAAAAAGCCTACGACACCTGGTATTCCCAGGCGGTCTCCCATCCAGGTACTAACCAGGCCCGGCCCTGGATCGCTTCCGAGATCAGACGAGATCGGGCGCTTTCAGGGTGGTGTGGCCGTAGGCGATGAAGCTCGGCACTTTGGGCCTTTTGGACTTGTGGGAGGTGCTGAGTAAAAAGAAAGTGCAAAATGTTAACAAAAAATGAAAGGGTGCAAATTTGGAAAAAATGGCACTTTGGGGCTTCCTGACGCATGCGTGCGGTGGAAAAAAAAGAGTGAAAACATGGAAAATGTTGAAAAAATGGCAAAGGCTAAAAAGCCTACGACACCTGGTATTCCCAGGCGGTCTCCCATCCAGGTACTAACCAGGCCCGGCCCTGGATCGCTTCCGAGATCAGACGAGATCGGGCGCTTTCAGGGTGGTGTGGCCGTAGGCGATGAAGCTCGGCACTTTGGGCCTTTTGGACTTGTGGGAGGTGCTGAGTAAAAGGAAAGTGCAAAATGTTAACAAAAAATGGCAAAGGCTAAAAAGCCTACGACACCTGGTATTCCCAGGCGGTCTCCCATCCAGGTACTAACCAGGCCCGGCCCTGGATCGCTTCCGAGATCAGACGAGATCGGGCGCTTTCCCCAGGGTGGTGTGGCCGTAGGCGATGAAGCTCGGCACTTTGGGCCTTTTGGACTTGTGGGAGGTGCTGAGTAAAAGGAAAGTGCAAAATGTTAACAAAAAATGGCAAAGGCTAAAAAGCCTACGACACCTGGTATTCCCAGGCGGTCTCCCATCCAGGTACTAACCAGGCCCGGCCCTGGATCGCTTCCGAGATCAGACGAGATCGGGCGCTTTCAGGGTGGTGTGGCCGTAGGCGATGAAGCTCGGCACTTTGGGCCTTTTGGACTTGTGGGCGATGCTGAGTAAAAAGAAAGTGCAAAATGTTAACAAAAAATGAAAGGGTGCAAATTTGGAAAAAATGGCACTTTGGGGCTTCCTGACGCATGCGTGCGGTGGAAAAAAAAGAGTGAAAACATGGAAAATGTTGAAAAAATGGCAAAGGCTAAAAAGCCTACGACACCTGGTATTCCCAGGCGGTCTCCCATCCAGGTACTAACCAGGCCCGGCCCTGGATCGCTTCCGAGATCAGACGAGATCGGGCGCTTTCAGGGTGGTGTGGCCGTAGGCGATGAAGCTCGGCACTTTGGGCCTTTTGGACTTGTGGGAGGTGCTGAGTAAAAGGAAAGTGCAAAATGTTAACAAAAAATGGCAAAGGCTAAAAAGCCTACGACACCTGGTATTCCCAGGCGGTCTCCCATCCAGGTACTAACCAGGCCCGGCCCTGGATCGCTTCCGAGATCAGACGAGATCGGGCGCTTTCAGGGTGGTGTGGCCGTAGGCGATGAAGCTCGGCACTTTGGGCCTTTTGGACTTGTGGGCGATGCTGAGTAAAAAGAAAGTGCAAAATGTTAACAAAAAATGAAAGGGTGCAAATTTGGAAAAAATGGCACTTTGGGGCTTCCTGACGCATGCGTGCGGTGGAAAAAAAAGAGTGAAAACATGGAAAATGTTGAAAAAATGGCAAAGGCTAAAAAGCCTACGACACCTGGTATTCCCAGGCGGTCTCCCATCCAGGTACTAACCAGGCCCGGCCCTGGATCGCTTCCGAGATCAGGCGCTTTCAGGGTGGTGTGGCCGTAGGCGATGAAGCTCGGCACTTTGGGCCTTTTGGACTTGTGGGAGGTGCTGAGTAAAAGGAAAGTGCAAAATGTTAACAAAAAATGGCAAAGGCTAAAAAGCCTACGACACCTGGTATTCCCAGGCGGTCTCCCATCCAGGTACTAACCAGGCCCGGCCCTGGATCGCTTCCGAGATCAGACGAGATCGGGCGCTTTCAGGGTGGTGTGGCCGTAGGCGATGAAGCTCGGCACTTTGGGCCTTTTGGACTTGTGGGAGGTGCTGAGTAAAAGGAAAGTGCAAAATGTTAACAAAAAATGGCAAAGGCTAAAAAGCCTACGACACCTGGTATTCCCAGGCGGTCTCCCATCCAGGTACTAACCAGGCCCGGCCCTGGATCGCTTCCGAGATCAGACGAGATCGGGCGCTTTCAGGGTGGTGTGGCCGTAGGCGATGAAGCTCGGCACTTTGGGCCTTTTGGACTTGTGGGAGGTGCTGAGTAAAAGGAAAGTGCAAAATGTTAACAAAAAATGGCAAAGGCTAAAAAGCCTACGACACCTGGTATTCCCAGGCGGTCTCCCATCCAGGTACTAACCAGGCCCGGCCCTGGATCGCTTCCGAGATCAGACGAGATCGGGCGCTTTCAGGGTGGTGTGGCCGTAGGCGATGAAGCTCGGCACTTTGGGCCTTTTGGACTTGTGGGAGGTGCTGAGTAAAAAGAAAGTGCAAAATGTTAACAAAAAATGAAAGGGTGCAAATTTGGAAAAAATGGCACTTTGGGGCTTCCTGACGCATGCGTGCGGTGGAAAAAAAAGAGTGAAAACATGGAAAATGTTGAAAAAATGGCAAAGGCTAAAAAGCCTACGACACCTGGTATTACCAGGCGGTCTCCCATCCAGGTACTAACCAGGCCCGGCCCTGGATCGCTTCCGAGATCAGACGAGATCGGGCGCTTTCAGGGTGGTGTGGCCGTAGGCGATGAAGCTCGGCACTTTGGGCCTTTTGGACTTGTGGGAGGTGCTGAGTAAAAGGAAAGTGCAAAATGTTAACAAAAAATGGCAAAGGCTAAAAAGCCTACGACACCTGGTATTCCCAGGCGGTCTCCCATCCAGGTACTAACCAGGCCCGGCCCTGGATCGCTTCCGAGATCAGACGAGATCGGGCGCTTTCAGGGTGGTGTGGCCGTAGGCGATGAAGCTCGGCACTTTGGGCCTTTTGGACTTGTGGGCGATGCTGAAGTAAAAAGAAAGTGCAAAATGTTAACAAAAAATGAAAGGGTGCAAATTTGGAAAAAATGGCACTTTGGGGCTTCCTGACGCATGCGTGCGGTGGAAAAAAAAGAGTGAAAACATGGAAAATGTTGAAAAAATGGCAAAGGCTAAAAAGCCTACGACACCTGGTATTCCCAGGCGGTCTCCCATCCAGGTACTAACCAGGCCCGGCCCTGGATCGCTTCCGAGATCAGGCGCTTTCAGGGTGGTGTGGCCGTAGGCGATGAAGCTCGGCACTTTGGGCCTTTTGGACTTGTGGGAGGTGCTGAGTAAAAGGAAAGTGCAAAATGTTAACAAAAAATGGCAAAGGCTAAAAAGCCTACGACACCTGGTATTCCCAGGCGGTCTCCCATCCAGGTACTAACCAGGCCCGGCCCTGGATCGCTTCCGAGATCAGACGAGATCGGGCGCTTTCAGGGTGGTGTGGCCGTAGGCGATGAAGCTCGGCACTTTGGGCCTTTTGGACTTGTGGGAGGTGCTGAGTAAAAGGAAAGTGCAAAATGTTAACAAAAAATGGCAAAGGCTAAAAAGCCTACGACACCTGGTATTCCCAGGCGGTCTCCCATCCAGGTACTAACCAGGCCCGGCCCTGGATCGCTTCCGAGATCAGGCGCTTTCAGGGTGGTGTGGCCGTAGGCGATGAAGCTCGGCACTTTGGGCCTTTTGGACTTGTGGGAGGTGCTGAGTAAAAGGAAAGTGCAAAATGTTAACAAAAAATGGCAAAGGCTAAAAAGCCTACGACACCTGGTATTCCCAGGCGGTCTCCCATCCAGGTACTAACCAGGCCCGGCCCTGGATCGCTTCCGAGATCAGACGAGATCGGGCGCTTTCAGGGTGGTGTGGCCGTAGGCGATGAAGCTCGGCACTTTGGGCCTTTTGGACTTGTGGGAGGTGCTGAGTAAAAGGAAAGTGCAAAATGTTAACAAAAAATGGCAAAGGCTAAAAAGCCTACGACACCTGGTATTCCCAGGCGGTCTCCCATCCAGGTACTAACCAGGCCCGGCCCTGGATCGCTTCCGAGATCAGACGAGATCGGGCGCTTTCAGGGTGGTGTGGCCGTAGGCGATGAAGCTCGGCACTTTGGGCCTTTTGGACTTGTGGGAGGTGCTGAGTAAAAGGAAAGTGCAAAATGTTAACAAAAAATGGCAAAGGCTAAAAAGCCTACGACACCTGGTATTCCCAGGCGGTCTCCCATCCAGGTACTAACCAGGCCCGGCCCTGGATCGCTTCCGAGATCAGACGAGATCGGGCGCTTTCAGGGTGGTGTGGCCGTAGGCGATGAAGCTCGGCACTTTGGGCCTTTTGGACTTGTGGGAGGTGCTGAGTAAAAAGAAAGTGCAAAATGTTAACAAAAAATGAAAGGGTGCAAATTTGGAAAAAATGGCACTTTGGGGCTTCCTGACGCATGCGTGCGGTGGAAAAAAAAGAGTGAAAACATGGAAAATGTTGAAAAAATGGCAAAGGCTAAAAAGCCTACGACACCTGGTATTACCAGGCGGTCTCCCATCCAGGTACTAACCAGGCCCGGCCCTGGATCGCTTCCGAGATCAGACGAGATCGGGCGCTTTCAGGGTGGTGTGGCCGTAGGCGATGAAGCTCGGCACTTTGGGCCTTTTGGACTTGTGGGAGGTGCTGAGTAAAAGGAAAGTGCAAAATGTTAACAAAAAATGGCAAAGGCTAAAAAGCCTACGACACCTGGTATTCCCAGGCGGTCTCCCATCCAGGTACTAACCAGGCCCGGCCCTGGATCGCTTCCGAGATCAGACGAGATCGGGCGCTTTCAGGGTGGTGTGGCCGTAGGCGATGAAGCTCGGCACTTTGGGCCTTTTGGACTTGTGGGCGATGCTGAGTAAAAAGAAAGTGCAAAATGTTAACAAAAAATGAAAGGGTGCAAATTTGGAAAAAATGGCACTTTGGGGCTTCCTGACGCATGCGTGCGGTGGAAAAAAAAGAGTGAAAACATGGAAAATGTTGAAAAAATGGCAAAGGCTAAAAAGCCTACGACACCTGGTATTCCCAGGCGGTCTCCCATCCAGGTACTAACCAGGCCCGGCCCTGGATCGCTTCCGAGATCAGGCGCTTTCAGGGTGGTGTGGCCGTAGGCGATGAAGCTCGGCACTTTGGGCCTTTTGGACTTGTGGGAGGTGCTGAGTAAAAGGAAAGTGCAAAATGTTAACAAAAAATGGCAAAGGCTAAAAAGCCTACGACACCTGGTATTCCCAGGCGGTCTCCCATCCAGGTACTAACCAGGCCCGGCCCTGGATCGCTTCCGAGATCAGACGAGATCGGGCGCTTTCAGGGTGGTGTGGCCGTAGGCGATGAAGCTCGGCACTTTGGGCCTTTTGGACTTGTGGGAGGTGCTGAGTAAAAGGAAAGTGCAAAATGTTAACAAAAAATGGCAAAGGCTAAAAAGCCTACGACACCTGGTATTCCCAGGCGGTCTCCCATCCAGGTACTAACCAGGCCCGGCCCTGGATCGCTTCCGAGATCAGACGAGATCGGGCGCTTTCAGGGTGGTGTGGCCGTAGGCGATGAAGCTCGGCACTTTGGGCCTTTTGGACTTGTGGGAGGTGCTGAGTAAAAGGAAAGTGCAAAATGTTAACAAAAAATGGCAAAGGCTAAAAAGCCTACGACACCTGGTATTCCCAGGCGGTCTCCCATCCAGGTACTAACCAGGCCCGGCCCTGGATCGCTTCCGAGATCAGACGAGATCGGGCGCTTTCAGGGTGGTGTGGCCGTAGGCGATGAAGCTCGGCACTTTGGGCCTTTTGGACTTGTGGGAGGTGCTGAGTAAAAGGAAAGTGCAAAATGTTAACAAAAAATGGCAAAGGCTAAAAAGCCTACGACACCTGGTATTCCCAGGCGGTCTCCCATCCAGGTACTAACCAGGCCCGGCCCTGGATCGCTTCCGAGATCAGACGAGATCGGGCGCTTTCAGGGTGGTGTGGCCGTAGGCGATGAAGCTCGGCACTTTGGGCCTTTTGGACTTGTGGGCGATGCTGAGTAAAAAGAAAGTGCAAAATGTTAACAAAAAATGAAAGGGTGCAAATTTGGAAAAAATGGCACTTTGGGGCTTCCTGATGCATGCGTGCGGTGGAAAAAAAAGAGTGAAAACATGGAAAATGTTGAAAAAATGGCAAAGGCTAAAAAGCCTACGACACCTGGGTAAAAGTTACAAATGTCTCCATCATTAGTCTCTTACATCTTCTTTCCACCCTCTAGTACTTCAGTCCCTGCCACTGGTCTCTATGTGAGTCTCCTTTTCTCGACTATATTTGTTGGTCAGTGCTGCAAGTTTCTCACACAAAGTTTGCAGTGTAAATTCCAAATCTCAGCTGAATGTCTCACATGTAAATACTTTAGGGAACTGCTGCTCCAACATCAAATACAAGTGACAAGACACACACTATAAGTGATTCCAACAAACCCACTTGTATATTTAAATGCTACTTACAGCCTCATAAGTGCAATTCATCACAAACGCCTTTTCAGTTGTAAACGCCTTAAGGTTTTTAACGCTGCTTAACACTTAATCCACATGCAACACTTACATCACGTGAAACACTCGCTATAAAGCTCCCACACTCGCTAATCAAACACAAATTTATAGAGGACAAAACAAAAAAAAAACAAGCCTGGTAGAAATTTACTTAATTAATTCCAACCTTAATTAAAAGGCAGAGGAAAAAAGAGGAACATTTTATTATTTTACTATCAGAAAACAAAAAAAGGTAACAAAATCTGTCCCTTATATAATATACTCCAGACAAACAGACAAAATCAATTCACTATATTTATCCACCATCTTACCAGTCACACAGAAATGAGAAAGCTGTTAATGTCGGCTGTGTGAGATCTGCCTCCTTAGATTTAAAGCTACACACACACGATAAAATGTTGCTATAACACTGGAATCAAAATAACTGCTCAGACAACATAATTCAATTGGAAAAAGGGGAAATATTTATTTAAAGTGTTAGTAAAGAATTCTCCAATAAAAAAATGATAACCCCTAAATGATTGCCATTGAAGGGTTAACACACTTTGTACCATTGCATCGTAGTAGACATGTATGTAGTTATTATAGTAGACATGTATGTATGTAATTATTATAGTACACATGTATGTAATTATTATAGTACACATGTATGTAGTTATTATAGTAGACATGTATGTAATTATTATAGTACACATGTATGTAATTATTATAGTACACATGTATGTAGTTATTATAGTACACATGTATGTAATTATTATAGTACACATGTATGTAGTTATTATAGTAGACATGTATGTATGTAATTATTATAGTACACATGTATGTAATTATTATAGTACACATGTATGTAGTTATTATAGTAGACATGTATGTAATTATTATAGTACACATGTATGTAATTATTATAGTACACATGTATGTAGTTATTATAGTAGACATGTATGTAATTATTATAGTACACATGTATGTAATTATTATAGTACACATGTATGTAGTTATTATAGTACACATGTATGTAATTATTATAGTACACATGTATGTAGTTATTATAGTAGACATGTATGTAATTATTATAGTACACATGTATGTAATTATTATAGTACACATGTATGTAGTTATTATAGTAGACATGTATGTATGTAATTATTATAGTACACATGTATGTAATTATTATAGTACACATGTATGTAGTTATTATAGTAGACATGTATGTAATTATTATAGTACACATGTATGTAATTATTATAGTACACATGTATGTAGTTATTATAGTACACATGTATGTAGTTATTATAGTACACATGTATGTAGTTATTATAGTAGACATGTATGTAGTTATTATAGTACACATGTATGCAATTATTATAGTACACATGTATGTAATTATTATAGTACACATGTATGTAGTTATTATAGTACACATGTATGCAATTATTATAGTACACATGTATGTAATTATTATAGTACACATGTATGTAGTTATTATAGTACACATGTATGTAATTATTATAGTACACATGTATGTAATTATTATAGTACACATGTATGTAGTTATTATAGTACACATGTATGCAATTATTATAGTACACATGTATGTAATTATTATAGTACACATGTATGTAGTTATTATAGTAGACATGTATGTAATTATTATAGTACACATGTATGTAATTATTATAGTACACATGTATGTAGTTATTATAGTACACATGTATGCAATTATTATAGTACACATGTATGTAATTATTATAGTACACATGTATGTAATTATTATAGTAGACATGTATGTAGTTATTATAGTAGACATTTATGGGCTTCTTCTAAAGGGAAACTCCCTGACCTGGAAGCATAACAATTTGGGTTAGTACCCAAGCAATTAAAGTGGGAGGACAACTGATTGATACCAGAATTTTAATTAGATGACAGCAGCAGCCGGCAGTACTGAACACCCAAACTGCACTAAAGACACAGATCTAATATGTAATTTATAATGGTTGATAAATGTGTCTGGAGCAGCCATGTTGCAGCCCTGCAAATTGACTCAGGTTGTGCTTCTGCTGCCCATTCTGCTTGTGGAATGTGCTCTGATTCCCTCAGGCTGCGACAAAACGCTGATGAAAAGTTGCATGCAACGGAAATAAGGTAAGCGATAGAAATGTCAGATAAAGTCGCATCGTTTATCTGCCGCAACATGACTGTCGGATGCAGATGCAACACACAGCATCTGCATCCAACAGTCATGTTGCATCAACACTGCGACTTCATCTAACAATGCATTCACTTATTTCCATCACATGTGATTTATCACCAGTGTTTTGTAGCTGCGCCAAAAACATCCATGTAGTCGTACCCTCAGGCATTGGCTTACCCTGTTCTTTATAGGTCACTTTTGGCTGCCTCTCCTTCCTTGCCCTGCTGGGACTATAAGCAGTCGATCAGTTTTCCTGATACCCTCAGTTTTTTGTAGGTAATTTTGTAGACATGAATGCTCATCTAGAAATCTCCATCTCAATCCCTCTTGCATTCCAACTTCTGGATGAAGTCTGGCAAAACAATTGGCTCATTCATGTGCAGAGAAGAGTCTACCTTGGGCAGGAATTGCAATATTGGCCTAAGGACCACAGAATCTGCTTGAATATAGTATAAGGAGGTTTGAATGAGAGAGCTTGTAGCTCACATGATCTCCTGGCTGATGTCAGAGCTACTAGTAGGATGATCTTTAAGGTGGCATCCCATAGTATGGCCTGTTCAAGAAGTTCAAAAGGACTATCGGCGAGAGCATTCCAGACTAAAGACAAGTCCCAAACAGGAGTGAGGGGTGGAAGTGGTGGAACAATCCTGATTCCTGCTTGAAAGAATCTGGAAAGCAAAGGTTCTACTATCCATCTTCTTCCAAAAATATCAGATAATGCTGACAATTGTAATCTCAGTGTACTCAGACAGACTCTTCTCTAGGCCCAACTGGAGGAACTCAAGAATGTTTAGCACTGATGGTTTCCACAAATCCACACAATTTTCACTTGCCCATGTCCGAAACCTTCCCCAGATCACATAATATTGGTGAGACTTATTTGCCTTCCTTGACCTCAATAAGGTGGCAATCACAGCCTCAGAACAGCCTTGTTGTTTTAGCCTTCCCCTCTCATCTTCCAAGCCATCTCAACAACAGATACCACAGGTGATGTGGCCAGTCTGGATGTACCAGCACTGCTTCCATCTTGGTGAAAAAGATCTTATGTAGAACCCTGAATATCAATACAACGTGGGGGAAGACATATGTGCATAAGCCAGTCCCAATCATGGACTAGCACATTTACCACTGTGGCCTCGGGATAAGGGAACCTGGAGAAAAAGTTCCTCACCTTCCAGTTCAAGGCCATAGCCATCAGGTCTACCTTCAGGCATCCCCACCTGGTTATGATCATAGTGAACACCTCCAGATACAGACTCCACTGCCAATCTATCTCCTGCTGAGGAGATTTACCTATAGATTCATTACTCCCAATAACATAGTTACATAGTAACCTAGTAAGTAAGGTTGAAAAACGATACACATCCATCAAGTTCAATCTTTTAGTTTTTTGTTTTTTTTATCTGCCAGTTGATTCAGAGGAAGGCAAAAAAAAACCCATCTGAAGTCTCTCCAATTTGCCTCAGAGGGGGAAAAATTCCTTCCTGACTCCAAAATGGGACCAGTCCCTGGATCAACTTGTACTATGAGCTATCTCCCATATCCCTGTATTCCCTCACTTGTACTATGAGCTATCTTCCACAGTATATGAAGGGCAGTGAGCACTCTGACAGGGTGACCCTGTAGCTCTTTCCTGAAAGCCTGAAGTGTAAATGTTACTGCCCTCAGCTAAAGGATATTTCATGGAAGATAGAAAATCTCTCTGGCTCAAATCCCTTGGACTAACAGATTTGCTACATGGGCTCCCCATCCTTGGCCTGAAGCATTGGTGAACAGCTGTATTTCCCTGGCTATCCATGTCAACATTCACTCATGAGTTATTCCCGCCACTGATAGCTGAATGAAGGACAGAATTAAAAGAATAATTAATCAATCACCCTAACACACCCATATTATAGATCCACCCCTTCCCCTCAAGAGTGTCTTTTTTCTGTCCTGAAGCTGATGGTGCCTGTTTTCAGGCTAGAATTTTTCTTTATATCTGTACCATTCCCCTTAACAAAGGAACATCCAATAACCTGATTAATTCCATTATGGCTTGATTAAATCCTCCTGCAGGCTGCACAGTTGGAAAAGTTAACACTTCTACTATCTGCCAGATACTAGCTGCACAATTGCAACTCTTCTATTCGCTTCTGGCCAAGACTGTGTTTGCAGAATGTGCTGTTTTGCATGGGAAAAAAGAAAATTAATATCATACTTACCGGAATTTTCTTTTCCTGCCCATCCTCCCCATCAACATGAAAATTCACTAATGGGTTGATCTCCTGCTACTCCAGCCTGGACAGAAGATAGTTAATTTTAAGAACCCATAAAGCCCACCCCCTCCTGGCTCACATCAGTCTTTATAAAGCCACCATAGGGAGAGCATGTTGACGGGGAGGATGGCCAGGAAAAGAAAATTCCGGTAAGTATGATATGAATTTTCTTTTTTCCTGGCCATCCCCCGTCAACATGAAAATTCACTAATGGGTCATACCCAAGCAATTAAACCACAAGGGAGGGAAAATAATTATACTTCAATTTATATGGCCCAACAGGCTACAAAATAAGAGAACTAACTGTCCAAACAGGACCTGAGATGAAGACATAACCTCGAATCTGTAGAGTCTAAAAAGAAACATAGTAGGGGTAACTGCAGATCATTTCAGAAGACCCTCTTGCCTCTGATGCCCATGAGGCTGCCACACCAAGTGTCTAATGTACCTTACTCCCCTAGGCAAATAGTTGCCCTGCTATTTACAAGCCCTTTATATGGTCTTGACTATCCAGGAAGAGTAGACTTGGAGGCAAGTTCCCCTTTTTTCCTTCCTGCTGGCACAGCAAACAGTATTCTAGACTTTCCGAAGTCTTCTCTTCTTCTGAATAAATCTCAAAACATTGTAAGACTATATCTATATTTGAATCCTCATCCCGAGAGGATGCTGGAGGCTCCAAGGACAGCAATACAATTGGTTAATTAATGTGGAACTTAGAAACAACTTAAGGCAGGATACTGATTACAGTCTGAGAAATACTTTCTCCTCATGGAACATCCTGTAGAGCATCTATCGAAGGGACTGGCCCTCGAAGGGCTGACTTCCAAAGTTTGACTTCACAGCTAACTAGGTGTAAGCAACCACAAAGAACTTGATCTAAATGCCCAGTTGTGCAGTAGAGAGGGATCTCTGATCAAGAGGAAGACCCCAGGTTGGACAAATAGATCAGTTCAACGGAGGACGAATTTTGAGTTTTGAAAGGAAATACATATCTACTAATGGATCTATCGACCACCTCTTCTCCAAATCACCAACAATGCAGAGACTTGGTTTTTCAGAGTGCTGAGACTCAGAACCTTTTGTAGCCCTATGATAAGAAACTTCAGGATATCCACCACAGATGGTGTTATGAATTAAAATGCATCTCAACAGCCCAGTAAGAGAATATCTGCCATGCTTTATAATATTTACAATTTGTATTGCATTTCCTGGCATTGATAAAGGTTTGACCTGATCAGAACATTCATACTCTCTTAGGATCCTCCTTTTAACCTCCACACCATCAGTTGGTGATTGGGTTTGGATGCTTCCAACTGCCCTGGAGAAGGAGACCTCTGGTTTGTGGAAGTAGTAACAAACACAATTGACAGTCTTCTCAGGAGTAGATACCAAGGTCTTCTGGGCCAAGTAGAAGAATAGTCATCATGTCCATCCTTGACAATAAGATCCTTTGCAGGACTCTCAATATTATCCGTAATAGAGAAAAGATGCAAGCAAACAGACCCTCCCAACTCTGGAAGAAGGTATCCACTGCCAGTCCCACACAAGGGACTCTGAAGAGGAAGATCTGAAGCTTGGAGTTCACATCTATCACCATCATATTCAGCTCCGGACAGTCCCAATAGATGTTGGCTGAGATAGTCTGCCTCAAGATATTGCACTCCTGGATTGTACAGAGCAGTTAAATCTTGAAAGTGGATCTAAACCCATTCCATGATTGGGACAGTCTCTTTGAGCAAGAACTTGCTCCTTGTTCCCCTTGATTTCTAAAATAAGCTGCAGCCACTAAATTGTCTGATCTTCACTGCAGACCCTTGGAGAACCACACGGAGCTCCAGGATATTGGTCAGTATCTAGGAAAAGGTCTTCTACCTGCCCCTGAGGCATCTGTGAACACCTCCATCCAAGATGGTTTCCCGTGGGGAAACTCCTTGCAGGGATTGCTGGGTATTTTCCACCAGGCTAGATGTCTCTTGCACTCTAGTTGATCTGAATTGCCAGTTTCAAGCTATAGGATCCTACTGCCTGAGAAAATAACTGAATAGACCTCATCCTCCATTTGGTCCATTTCACCAAGTTTATAGTTGAATTCAGAAGGCCCAGAATGATCACAAATTACTTTACAGATGTGAATGACCTCTCCCAAAATTGCGTTACCTGAAGGACAGGTGTCAATTTGAGCTCTAAGGTATGCCATTTTCTGGCATGGTATCATCTGACTTTTGGCTACCCTTATGATCCAGCCAAACTTTTCTAAAACCTCCTTGGATGGATGGTGATGTGGCTGGATCACTCACCCCTAAAGTAAATCATCCATGTAATGGCAGATCTCTAGGTTCTCTTGCCCTTTAGCTTGGCTATTATCACAACAAGAACTTAGGTAAAAGTTCTGGGAGAAGTAGCAAGGTCAATGCGAAGACAGCAAAATTGGTAATGTTGGTCTTAGAGATAAAATTGTAGAAATCTTCTAAAGCAATGGACACATGCAGATAAACATCTTTAATCTAAAGAGGCTAGCCAATCTCTTGGACAAACTACAAACTTCATAGTAGCAAGGGTCTCAGTTAAAGTTTGGCTCTTCAAATGTTTCTTTTTATCTCTATGTGATATCTCTTACTAGCTCTCTCCCCCGGACTTCGGCTGCGCTGACTCAGGTAAAGGTCATGTTTTTGTTAAGGGACGTTTACTGATTTTTCTGTGAATGATCCTGGACAGTTCCTCTCCTCCTTTCCCACTTCCCACTCTCTCCCTTCTGATCTTTTTCTCTTTTCCTGGCTTCTTCTATCCTTTCCGTTCTATTTGTTTTTCTGTTGCGATAGCTTTTGATATGCAACAATACTCATTGGTTTCCACACCACTAACTTCTGTCTACACTGTCATATCTGTACTTATTTGATATTGACCAGAAGTTTTTCGTTTGAAGGGTCGATAGTAGAACTTAGAATAGTCTTAGACATAATTGTGTCGGTAACTCCGAGCACATTTCCCTTTTGCTCTAGCTGGCGTCATGTCTTAGTGGAAGCTCAGAAACTGGTCTGATTGTAGACACGCTACTATGTCATCTTATGTACTGCTGTGATCTGTTGCTTTTATTATGCCTTTCATTCTGTACTGTGGATTGTGTGAAACCAATAAAAAAATTTATTTTGAAAAAGAAAAAAAAAGTTTGGCTCTTCAGGAATCTGTTATTCCTCAAGGTCTAATATGGGACGCAAGTCTCCAGTAGCAGCAATTTCAATTATGGATCCGCACACACCAATTTTCTGCAGTTTTCTTTTATTTTTATTCACCACCAATATCAACATTTCGGGGGGTACAACCTCCCTTCGTCAGGATATGATATCCTGACGAAGGGAGGTTGTACGAAGGGAGGTTGTACCCCCCGAAACGTTGATATTGGTGGTGAATAAAAATAAAAGAAAACTGCAGAAAATTGGTGTCTGCAGATCCATAATTGAAATTGCTGCTATTAGAGGGCCTCGTCAGGCCGGAGGGATAACCAGCACCACTAAAGCAGAAAAAGTGAGTAAAGTTCCAGGTGTGCGGTGTAACCACTTCAATACGCAAGTCTCCAGTAGCAAATAGCAGAGAATAGAAAACTCTTCCTTCTTCCTGAGACGGAACCACTGAAATTGGTCTCTTAACAACAGCCCTGGAAACACTGGCAAGAAAAGGATAAATCTCTATCATACTTACCGTGATTTTCCTTTCCTGGCCATCCATCTGGTCAGCATTAACACTTGGGTAGCCCCGCCCCCCATCTCCGTGTAGACACATCCCCTAACATTGTTTAAATTCCCCTCCTCCCCTACCCACCGTGTCTATGTAAAAGCCAGTGAGTAAGGGTGGGCATGCTGACCAGATGGATGGCCAGGAAAGGAAAATCACGGTAAGTATGATAGAGATTTATCCTTTCCCTGGCCATCCTTGGTCACCATTAACACTCGGGAAATACTAAAGCAATCAATAAGGGAGGGTACGAATGCTAAAGAATTTAATTATTTCTTGGTTGCAATGATTTTTAAACCAAAAGAAGCCTTCTTTCTGGCTCTAACATCAACTCGATAATGTTTAACGAAAGTATTAGGATTGGCCCAAGTGGCTGCTCTACAGATGTCGTCTGCTGAAACACCTGCTTCTGCCGCCCAAGACACCGCCACACCTCTCGTTGAATGAGGCCGCACTCTTTCAGGTATATATTCTCCGCTCAATAAGTAAGCCTTCTTGATCATTGTCACAATCTACCTCCTCAGTGTTACCATGGAAGCAGTCTCCCCCTTTCTTGCTCCTGCCGGAATTATGAAGAGCCTATCTGACCTCTGAATAGACTGTCATTTCCAGATATTTTTCCAAACATTTCTTTACATTTAGAGCTTCAGACACCTCCGTCACCTCTGCTGGTAAATGTATAGGCTCATTAATGTGAAAATTTGAGACAACCTTTGGCAAAATTCAAGAACTGGTCTGAGTGTGACTCCTTGCTCATTAAAAGTTGTATGAGGAGCTTGCGCTGATAAAGCCTGAATCTCTGATATCCTTCGACCTGAAGCAATTGCAACTAAAAGTATAGTTTTTAAGGTCAAATTCCATAAAGAGATCTCTTCTGCAGGCCAAAAAGGTGGTTTTGAAAGGACTTCTAGTACAAGTGGCAAATCCCACGGCGCTGCAAGTCTCCTGACTGGAGGCCTAATTCTCACCGCTGCTTTAAGAAATTGTATCACTAATGGCTCTGCTGAAAAACCTCTGCCCAATATTGCTGACAGTGCCGACACATGCACCCTTAAAGTACTGGCACTCAAGCCTCTCTCCAATCCTGACTGCAGGAACTCTAAGATATTCATCACATCTGGTTGCTGAGGATTGATTCCTCTGGCTGATGACCAAGTACAAAACAAAAACAGTCCCAGATCTTATCATATCTTCTGGTCGTGGTAACCTTTCTAGATTTTGACAAGGTTGTAATGACTGCCTCTGAACATCCTTGATCTCTTAACCTGCAGAACTGAGTCTCCATGCTGCCAGTCTTAACTGTCCCGGATCTGGGTGGAAGTATGGACCCTGCTGCAAATGATCCCTCCTTACTGGAAGCCTGAATGGATGATCCACTGCCAACCTCCTCAGAAGTGGATACCAAGGCCTCCGGGGCCACTCGGGAAGAACAGCTATTGCCTCCATCCTGGAGGAGAGAATCTTCTTCAAGACCTTGAATATCATGGGCAGTGGTGGGAAAATGTAAGTCGAAAGACCATTCCAGTTTTGAGCCAAGGCATCCACTGCTAATGCCTGAACATGGGGAACCCTGGAATAAAATCTCGTCATCTTGCAATTGTTCGGGGTAGCCATAAGATCCACCAATGGCATCCCCCACCTTCTTGCTATCAGACTGAACACTTGCTTGTTCAAACTCCACTCCCCTTGATCCAAACTGTGATGGCTGAGGAAGTCGGCTTGTTGGTTCAGAACTCCTGGAATATGCACCGCTGTCACTCCCATCAAAAATCGCTGGGCAAAGACCATTATTGGTTCTACCTCCTTCCTCATTGTTAGACTTCCTGTACCTCCTTGATTCTTTATGTAGGAAACTGCTACCATGTTGTCTGACCTTACACAGACCTCTTCTCCCCAGATTAAAGGCTTGAGGGCCTGAAACGCTTGAGCCACAGCCCTGAGTTCTAACAGGTTTGACTGAACCTGTGATGAGTCCTGGTCCCAAATACCCTGGACAAAGAGATCTTGAACATGGGCTCCCCAGCCTAGCCCTGAAGCATCTGTGAAGATATCCAGCTGCCGCTCTTCTTGAAGAGAAATGCCTCTTCGGAGATTTGCTGTTGTCATCCACCACAACATCTACTCCTTCCCTTCCTTGGATAGGTAAATGGTAAATCCTCCTTTTTCCTGTCCCACTGAGTAAGGAATAGATACTGAATGACTCTCATATTCCATCTGGCCCACTTTACCATGGCAATTGTAGAGGTCAGAGTACTTAGGAACTTCATAAATTGCCTGGCCGGCATCCACTGTTGTTGCACTGCCCACGTTACCATTTTGGTAATCTTGATAATCTTCTCCTTTGGAAGAGACATCAGACCTAGCTGAGTATCTATCAGGGCTCCCAAGTAGACCAATGTCTGCGTTGGTTCTAATTGACTTTTCTCCAGATTGACAATCCAGCCAAATCTCTGGAGCTCCCTCATCACTAAATCTCGATGACTCACCAATGTCTCCGAGTCTCTTGCTACCAAAAGTAAATCGTCGAGATAGTGGTAGATCTCTATCCTCTTCCTTCTCAGGCCTGCTATCACCACTATCAACACCTTTGTGAATGTCCTGGGCGAGGTGGATAGCCCGAATGGGAGACATCTGAACTGTAGATGCTGATCCTGAAAACAAAACCTGAGGAACCGCTGATGACTCTCTGCCACAGGGACGTGTAAATAAGCGTCTCTTAAATCTATAGAGATTAGCCAATCTCCTGGATTCACTGCTGCCTTCACTGTCTGTAATGACTCCATTTTGAAATGTCGAGGCTGTATAAACTGGTTCAATCTTCTGAGATCCAGAATGGGCCTCATCTCGCCTGAGGCTTTGCAGACTAGGAAGAGGGGCGAGTAAAAACCCCTTCCTACCTCTGTCTTTAGCAGTTGCATCACACTGCCTTCTTCAAAATTAATTTTTCAATATAATCGAGCAAAATAAACCTCTTTTGCTCCTCTGCCGGTGCCGGCGTCTCTACAAAGAAATCCTAAGTTGGAGTACAAGCAAACTCTATCTTGTACCCCCTTGTGACTACTGAAGCCACCCACGCATCTTCTGTTTCCTCTGTCCAGACCCCGACAAATTGTAATAACCTTGCACCCACTGGAATCTGGACAGGCTACTCCTCATTGCTGCTTTGGCTGACCTCCCTGGCCTTATTCCCTCTAAAAAAACTTGACTGGCCTGTTTTCCAAGAGGCTGTTCGAAAAAATTCTCTGCCCGGCTTGTAAGCTTTTGCTTCCTCTCTGCGTCTAAATGGAAATCTGTCCTGACGCCTCTGGACATTCCTAAAATGTCTTGGTGTTAGAGGTAGAAAAGTACTTTTCCCTCCGGAGGACTATATATAATCTCGTCCAGAGCCTTTCCAAATAACATCTTCCCCTCAAAAGGAAGCTTACAGAGAACATTCTTTGATGCAGTGTCCGCAAACCAAGCCTTCAACCACAAGGCACGCCGGGACGCTATCGAAAAAGCCATACTTCTTGCAGCTAATTTTGCCAGATCCACTGAAGCCTCCAAGCAAAAATTACAGGCCATCTTGATATCACTTAAGAGCTGCATGGACTGTTCACTCTCTGTCACTCCTTCGAGACCCTGAACAGCCTCCTCAGACCACAAGGACATGGCCTTAATTACTGAAATAAGTGCAACCGAAGGCCTACACATAGCTCCAGCAACCATATAAGCCTTCTTCAATTCTGTCTCCATCCTCTTTTCCATAGGATGTTTCAGAGCAGATACATCATCTATCGGAAGAGCGGTCTTCTTTGACAAACGAGCCACTGGGGCGTCTACTGTTGGTGGTGTATCCCAAATTTCTGTATATTCTTCTGGGAAAGGATACATTTTTTCCAACCTGGGTTCAACTGGCACCCGTCTAGGACCCTTCTGCCATTCTGCAGACAACAGATCCTGCACCTCCTTATGCATTGGAAACACCTGTTTCTTCTTTCTAGGAATAAACAGAGACGTGGAAGGCTGTTCCTCCTTCTGGAGAACTAGTGTTTGCTTGACAGCTGTAATAAGTGCTGGAATCAACTTCATATCAAAAACTGAATCAGATTCCTCTTCAGAGGAATCCTCTGAATTTTGAATATCTTCCTGTGTCTGCCTCTCGTCTGGAACCTTAGACGGCTGTTGCACAGTAGCCTCCTTAATTCCCTGTGCTACTGCTTGTGAAATCCAAGTTAGTATATCCGCAGAGGAAGGATCCGCCAGAGTTACATCAGACTTAGCCGAAGGTGAACGAGTTCCTTGAGACTGAACTCTACTTCTCTTCCTGCATGGGGAAGACTGCTCTAGATCACCATCCAGCAGCTCTAAAATGCATAATCTGCATAATCTTTTCCCCTTGGCAGCAGGCTTGTTACAGGCAGCACATGCAATAATCACTTCCACATCTGATTCAGTCACGGGCTTCCGCTTGCTACATGTTTCCTCCATCTGCAGAAATAAATGCAGGATAAATACTTCAGGCTCTTTTCAAAGGTAAAAAACACCTACCTTAACGTGACTCACCATACACCTGAAGAGGCGGCACAATTCTCGGCAGCCAGCTCAACTGTACCGTAGCTTCAGAAAAAAGTTTGCAGCCAGGGCACAGGAACTAACTGCCGGTATCCCTTTAAGGCGCGCACTGAGAGCGCAGCGAATGACGTAATCGACTCGCGCCAGCGCCACTCCGTATGCAGCGATGCTGCTTTTCCTGTCCCCGGCCGCCACGAGGGACCCCAGCCTGAGGAAGCGCTATGGCGACCACACTGGCCGAGCGTCGGGCAGAGAGAGCCTCAACTGTGCCCGGAATCCAGCCACAAGGACTGGGTGAGTCACAAAGAAAATACCTCCCTCCAAACAGGGGAATATGCTCACGGAGCTAAAAAAAAAAAAAGACACGGTGGGTAGGGGAGGAGGGGAATTTAAACAATGCTAGGGGATGTGTCTACACGGAGATGGGGGGGCGGGGCTACCCGAGTTTTAATGCTGACCAGCGATGGTCAGGGAATGTCCTTTTCCCTACGTCTTGAGGAATTGCAGTAGGAACAAATAATTGAAAGATACATAAGTTTTCAACTTTGTAGCCAAAACTTCCTAAAAGGTGAGCAACCTGGGGTTGGCTGGACAGAGTGACTGTAAATGAGCTTTTGAGGAAGGTTTGGGAGATCTTGTGACTAAAACTCTGGACCTGAAAGAACCTTGTCCTGATCGCCAAGATGAAAATCTAAATTATTCTCCGGATTGGAAATTTTCGGAGTCCTGCCTTCTTCTGGAGAAGACCTACAAACATTCCTGGAATTGTCATAGAACTGCCTTGCTTGGGAAAGAAAAGTACTCTTCCCCCTGAAGACTTGGAGACCATGTCATCTAAGGCTTTCCCAAATAATCCTTTCCCTTCAAAAAGGCATCTTGCAAAGAAATTCCTGGAGCCAGTATCTACAAACCATGTTTTAACCCAAAGGACTCTGCGCTGCAACTTCAATGACAAAGAGCAAGCTGACAGCTGGACAAGCTCTAGAGAGGCTTATTCTGAAGTTATCCAGACCTTTTAACTTTTATTACATTTTTTTTTTTCTGGGAACTTTATCCTCAATGACTTGTTCCAGATTCTTTGCCCACATAGAAAGGGCCTTTGTAGCTGCCACCAGAGCCATAGTAGGCTATAGGCCATCCAGAAGACACATAACATTTCTTTAATTCTGGGATGTTTCAGTGCGGAAATGTCAAGTATTAGCAAAGCCGCCTTGTTAGCTAATCTAGTCATTGGAGTCTGCCATCAGATCCACTCGTCTCACTTGAAAAAAATGATACAGCTCTTACACTTATCTCTCAACCAGAACTCTTTTGGAGATTTTAAACTACTCTGCCTGAATAAAATCTGGCACTTAAGTATTCATCGAAGGATCACAGCCGGTAATCAAACTCAAAGCTCCACAGCCGTAAACCAGGCGCTATGCCACAAGGTCTGAGCCCTTGGAAAAAGAAGAGAAGTGGTTAGTTGGTCAAACTCCTCCAGGTTGAGGGTACATCTAACAGTTTTAATAAGGGGATTAAAAGCTTTTGGTCAAATAGCAAGATCTCCCTCTCAGCCCCCTTTCTTAAGCTGTATAAAAGGTGCATCTTTGATTTTTCTACAAGGCAAATGAGTTACAGCTGTAGGCTTTCTTTAATAGCTGACCATGTCACTGCGCTTAGCTGCTGGCCCTTTATTAAAGGAAATTTCCTAGATAAGAGAAAACCTTGATAGGCACAGAGAGATCTTAAGCAGAAGCACTGTCTCTTTAAGAGTTTGGGATACTGCTCTCTTAATTAAAGACTCCTGATCTGGCAAGGAGGTGGAAGGAATGGCTGCATAGTGTGAAACAATTGACCTTCTTAAAAAGATATTCAAGTGACAAGGTATTACAAATCCTATGCCCTTCATTGCAGACCAGGCCCGGACTGGCCATTTACTGGTTCGGGCAAATGCCAGACGGGCCGTTTGCTTTGAAATGTAAATGGGGCGCTTGACGAAAAATGCTAATTAAGCCCGCCTGTAATATGTAAATGAACTGTCCCCACAACAGAGTTAACACCTTCGACAATCAACAAACCGGATAATAGAACAAACAGCCTGCTTTGAACAGAGTGGCATCAGAGGTGGAGAGACTGGAGATATGCTAATCACTGCCATCTAGTGGAAGTGTAGGGGAAGTGCATATACGGGTATGAAAGGTCACAGAAGAAGGCCAGTAAGCTTTTCCAGTTGTGTTAATATAGAACCGAACGAATGTGTCTGTGTGACCCAAAGATAGGCATTGGCATAAGATCTGGCCGACTTCTCAGGTAATTGCAGGCAGTTGGGCTCCAGCCAGGCACGCAGTATGGCAGCATTTACTGTGGGAAGTGTGTATGGGTTCTGTAAGGACATGTTTATGTTTATTGGTTACTATTCCTGGGGGAAAACGTAGTGCTTTTTTATTACTTATGGGGGAATGGGAGTAGCCACAGGAACAATGTAAGAGACCATTAGATGATAATATATAAACATAACATTTTGGACTGTGACACGTGGTGATTAAGGTCTCTTAGGCCACGAATCCAATCCACAGAATAGCTGTGATAGAAACTGGGGTGAGATATTTGTTGCAAGGGTCAGTTTAAGCATTTAGGGTGTACAATAATGCTGGTGATTATATGATAATGGACCCGGCTTGGTACAAGAAATAGAGCTCTTAAAATATTTATTAATAAACACTAGTTCTAGTTCACCCTAGTCCTTGGGGTTGAAAATATATATATCATGCTTTGCATTGGCGAGAATACATGGGCTGCTTTTTGCTCCCAGTCCGGCCCTGTTGCAGACGCACTTTTACTGGGCTCTTCAGAAGGAGCAGAGGCACTTAAACCAGTAAGAGAATTTATAATAAGCAGAACACTCTGGAGGTTCTTATGTTTTCGAAGTGCAAAGCCTGGTACTCACTCGGCAGTGTTTGGAGCGGCTCATTTAGATGCAGCCAGATCCTCATAGTGCACATGTAGCAGCAGCAGCAACAAGGAAAATCCATATTGGGGTCAAACAGCTTTCCATTCAGGGTGTGCAAAGCACCAGCAGACACTGCAAAGCAGCAGCAATAATACCCCGGCCGCACAGGGTCCCCTTCCTGACAACGCAGTTATCAATACGGAACAGGGGCTTCGGCTGGAGAAAGAACCTCCAAACAAAACTGCACCCGGTAATCTACAACTTGGCAAATAAGTGAGAACTTTCTTGTCCTGTAAAATAAAGAAAAGAGACTTAGTTTAAACTGTTAACCCTCTCACACTATGCCCAGGCTGGGACAGAAGAAACAGACTGATGTGAGCCAGGAGGGGGTGGGCTTTATGGGTTCTTAGAATTAACTATCTTCTGTCCAGGCTGGGAGTAGCAGGAGATTAACCCATTAGTGAATTTTCCTGTTGATGGGGGATGGCCAGGAAAGATAAAATACTTATAGTATAGTGAGCCTACTATTTTTGCTAAAGTACTCCGCAGTCTAATGACAAAACATTACTAAGCTATTGATAGACTGTCTATTCCAGATCAGGTCAGTTTTACTGTGTTATATTCCTGCTATGTTCAGTATATTAATACTGTAGTATTGGCTCCCACTATGTTCAGTATATTAATACTGTAGTATTGGCTCCCACTATGTTCAGTATATTAATACTGTAGTATTGGCTCCCACTATGTTCAGTATATTAATACTGTAGTATTGGCTCCCACTATGTTCAGTATATTAATACTGTAGTATTGGCTCCCACTATGTTCAGTATATTAATACTGTAGTATTGGCTCCCACTATGTTCAGTATATTAATACTGTAGTATTGGCTCCCACTATGTTCAGTATATTAATACTGTAGTATTGGCTCCCACTATGTTCAGTATATTAATACTGTAGTATTGGCTCCCACTATGTTCAGTATATTAATACTGTAGTATTGGCTCCCACTATGTTCAGTATATTAATACTGTGGCTTGGCAGGTTATCATTACTATGCTGTATTCCTGCTATGTTCAGTATATTAATACTGTAGTATTAGTTTCCACTATGTTCAGTATATTAATACTGTGGTTATGTAGGTTACCATTACTATGTGCCTACTGTGTGCAGTATATTAATACTGTAGTATTACAAAATAACACTACTATATTGGGTTTCCAATATGTTAAGTATATCAGTGATTTTGCAGGTTATCATTGCTATGATGTATTCTTGCTCTGTTCATTATATTACTAATGTGGTTTTGCATGTTATCATTGCTATGCTAAGTACCTACTGTGTGTAGTTTATTAATACGGTAGTTTTAGATTAACATTACTATACTAGATTTCCACTATATTTAAATACTGAGGTTTTGCAGGTTACTGCAATGCTTTATAGCTACTGTGTGCAGTATATTAATACTATAGGATTACAGATTAACATAACTATACTAGGGTCCCGCTATGTTCAGTATATTATTAATACTGTAGTATTACAGGTTAACAGTACAATGCTATGTTAAGTATATAGATACTATAGTATTGCTATGCTACGTTTCTGCTGTGTTCACAGTGGTGTAACTAGATGTTACTGGGCCCCACAGCAAATTAATGTTAGGCCCCCAAACATATCCAGAGGTTGTCCTGTTTTACCAAAATGTATTGAAATTGTATATGAATTTGAGACTCATGGGGCCCCCTACACCTCCTGGGCCCCCTGCAGCCGCAGGGTCTGCTTTCTCTATAGTTACACCCCTGTGTGTTCAGTTTATTAACAATTAGATTGATACAACTTTGAGGTGTTCAGTGTATTAACACAGTTGTAGTGCAGGCTATAGTGTTACCATGTTGTAGTTCTTCTATGCTTAGTGTTAGGGTTGCAGTATTGTAAGTTACCATTACTACACTGGTATGATGTACTGCTGCTAATATGTTAATATGCCTATGATTTGCTTGGGATATTAATACTGTACTATTGCAGGTTTAGTTGACTATAACTGATATACTTAATATATTAATGCTGTATCACTATAGGTCACCATTACATTGCTAATTATTTAAGGATAATACTGTATTTCTGTCTTTATATTCAGTGTGTTAATTCTGTGTTATTGCAGGATGGGGTAACTATACCTGGTATAATTAGTATATTTAGTATATTAATTGTGTTATCTCAGATTAGCATTACTAGACTTCTGCTATTTGTAGGATATTAATATTAGTGTAAGATAAGCAGGACTTTGCTTCGACTAGTAAATACTGGTTTTTATTACCAGCTAAACCTGATATGCCTTTGTTAGTTCTATGTAAGTGAATTATGAATCTACCTTGGTATTCAGTATATTACTGCATGATAACAAATTAAAGACATCCTTATACCTCTACTAGTTTCTGTATTTGTACAATATGATATCACTTCAAGCAACATTATCTGCCAGATTCAGTGGGATCACTAATTAGATATTTGCTGTCTCTCCTATAATCAGTTTAAGGTATCACTGCAGGGTAAGTATTACTAGAGCCATATTATGACTATTATAGTTAGATTAGGAGTAACACTGGGGTTAGTTTCTAAGACAGTAACATTGTTCATCTATTTAATTCAGTAAGTATCATTATGGCATCTTTTGCTATTTCTAAATTATTTTGCAGAATTGCATTACTGTGCCCATGAGTACACAATAGAAGGGGAGGAGGAACAAACTGAGCATGCTCAAGCCCTAGCCCTGGAGGTTTAAGCTGAAAACAGTTAGTCTGATACAGAAGCCCATGAGTACACAATAGAAGGAAAGAAATGTGCTGTTTGCTTGGACAGAGGACTCAGAGCAGCATTACTTTGAGGGGTTACTGGTGTATTTATATAGACCTTTCTGATAAAACTTACTTACTTTTAGCCTTTCCTTCTCCTTCATATTGATATGGGCTGGTTTACAACCAGGTCAACTAAGTGAATTTCCAAATAAAAAAGAAATAAATGAAGCGCTAGTACAGATATGGCAGAGATACTTGATGTTTCTTGTTTCTTACATCAGATGTGTTAAATCTCTGCTTGTTCATTTAGGATTTCTGTTACTATATTAATGGTTGGTCTATAATTACAATTCATTTTCAGTGTACTAACTTACTTACATTGTTACACTAGTTCATTATTTCAATATTTGGGGAGTACCATCTCTAGTAAACCAGATATTTTTTTGTTAAACAAATTCATATCTAATCTTAGGGGCAAATTCACTAAGATTCGTAGTTGCGCCAGGCGTAACTTCGCCACACTTTGCCAGGCGTAGTTTCGCCAGCGCTCCGCAAATTCACTAAAATCCGAAATTGCGCACAGGGGTAGCGTTGCGGTAGCGTTGATTTGCTAAGCGAAGTTACGCTAGCGATGGTTAATTTGCATATGGCGCCAATTTCAATGGAGGAATACGTACAATCACTACAAATGCCTGGGAAACCTTGAAAACATCAAATAAAAAAATTTTTTTGCTCTACACATGTGCCCACTGTCTAGGTAAGGTGCCATGAGTTAAGAAATGTAGGGGGGAAGGAGGGGAGCCCCAAAAAAAATTTCAATCTTTTTCAGCCTATCACCCATAATATAGAAAACACGCCAGCGTTTTTTGGGACTTAGAAAAAATGTAAACTTTTTTTGAAACAATCCCTATCTACTCTATTGCGCTTTGCCTGGTCTGAGGTGGTGAAGGAAGTCTAGCGTAAAAGGTAGCGTTAAGTACAATCCGCGAGTTAGTGAATTTGCGTAGTTACGTCCTTTGCAAAAATTCACCAGGCGTAAGGGTGCGAAGTAAAACTAGCGAATTTACGCCAGCGTTCGTTAGTGAATTTGCGAAGTAACGAAAATGACCAACGCTAGCGAATTGACGCTAGCGTTAGGCGCTTCGGCACTTAGTGAATTTGCCCCTTAGACGGATGGATTAATACTGCAAATTTTGTTGCAGATTTTTCATGGCCTACGATGTATATTGGAGTGTGATAAAACGTCCTCTACTATTGCAGGTCTCTATACAGTGAGAAGCTGCTGTACAGTACGGATGTTGCTATTGTGTTTAATTATGTGGTGGTGGAAATTTTATATACAATTAGAGCCATACAAAATAAATGAAGTATTTTCGTGATCCCATCTCAAGCTTAATTTTAATGAGACATTTTGGTTGGATGGAGCAAAAATGGAGATAGTTGGACTGTCTAGTTGGTAGAATTGTGATTTTGCTTTCATGAAGCTATTTCAGTGGCTTTATTACAGTATTACTAAAGTTCTCCATCTGGGTTCCGCATTTTAAGAGGTTTTCTCCACCTTTGTGGTTACTGCCCTGTGGCAAATAAATACTGCAGTTATTTCTATGTCTATGTTTTCTGCATTAGTTCCATGTTATTGTGCCCTTCTTCATATATTCTTTTAGAGTTGCTGCAATAATCATTACAGTTTAGGCATGGTGGACATTTCAACAGTTTCATAAGTATTTTCGTTCTTCTCAGCACAGTTGCTCTATTAATATGAGCAATGGAAATGTTGGTAGAACATAACCAAACTTCTTATGAAGAGGTGAACTTCTAGTATTTCTCAGTCACATGTTTCTCTATTAATATGAGCAATGGAAATGTTGGTAGAACATAACCAAACTTCTTATGAAGAGGTGAACTTCTAGTATTTCTCAGTCACATGTTTCTCTATTAATATGAGCAATGGAAATGTTGGTAGAACATAACCAAACTTCTTATAAAGAGGTGAACTTCTAGTACTTCTCAGCCACGTTTCTCTATTAATATGAGCAATGGAAATGTTGGTAGAACATAACCAAACTTCTTATGAAGAGGTGAACTTCTAGTATTTCTCAGTCACATGTTTCTCTATTAATATGAGCAATGCAAATGTTGGTAGAACATAACCAAACTTCTTATAAAGAGGTGAACTTCTAGTACTTCTCAGCCACGTTTCTCTATTAATATGAGCAATGGAAATGTTGGTAGAACATAACCAAACTTCTTATAAAGAGGTGAACTTCTAGTACTTCTCAGCCACGTTTCTCTATTAATATGAGCAATGGAAATGTTGGTAGAACATAACCAAACTTCTTATAAAGAGGTGAACTTCTAGTACTTCTCAGCCACATGTTTCTCTATTAATATGAGCAATGGAAATGTTGGTAGAACATAACCAAACTTCTTATAAAGAGGTGAACTTCTAGTACTTCTCAGCCACGTGTTTCCATTATGCAGTTTTGTACAGGTAAAGTACCGTTGCTTTTATCACTGCTGAGGTTTGTCTTCTACAACCTATGGCTTCAAAGATGTCACAAGGGCTTTTTCTAAGAATAAAAGTGAGGTTCTTACATTATTGGGTTTTTTTCCCAAGAACCTATTAGAAACATTTGCCCTCCCATCTGACTGCTAGGGTATTAACCCATGAGTGAATGCTGACATGGATAGTCAAGGAAAATGGAAAATTCAACACCAACTCACTGGAATTTTCTTTTCCTGGCTATCCATGGCGGCATTCCCGCTTTCCCATCCCGTGTTGGATTAACTGCTGAGATACAAAGACACTCTTGGTGGGTTAGGGTGTTTATTAATTATTCTTTTAATTCTGTCCTATCAGTGGAGGGAAAAACTCATCAGTGAATGTTGACTTGGATGGCCAGGGAAATATTAATACTTCTATTATCAGCCAGAGACTGACTGCAGGATTAGAAGTCTCCTATTAACTTGAGGCCAAGACTGAGACTGCACAATTTGCTGTTACAATTGCATGGGAAGAATAAAATGCTTATAGCATATTCAGCCTACTATGTATGGTCAGTATTACTATTACTGTATTCCTGCTATGTACAGTATATTAATACTGACGTTTTGCAGGTAGTCATTGCTATGCTATGTGCCTACTGTGTGCAGTTTATTAATACTGCAGTATTAGAGATTAACATTACTATACTAGGTTTTCACTGTCCAGTGTAATAATACTGTGGTTCTTCAGGTTCTCCTTGCTATGCTATATTCCTACTACTATCTTCAGTATATTAATACTGTGGTTTTGCAGGTTATCCTTGCTATGCTATGTTACTACTGTATTCTTATATTAATACTGTAGTATTAGAGATTAACATAACTATAGTAGATGTTCACTATGTTCAGTATATTAATATTGCTGTTTTGCAGGTTGTCATTGCTATGTGGTTACTGTGTTCAGTATATTGATACTGTAGTATTGCTTTGTTCCTGCTGTGCTCACTTTATTATTAATTAAGCTGATACATATTTGAGGTGTTCATTGTATTAAGACAGTGGTAATGCAGGCTAGAGATGCAATGCTGTAATTCTTCTATGCTTAGGGGCAGATTTATCAAAGGTCGAGGTAAATGAACAAAAAAAAATTCTAATTTCAATCTATGTTTTGGGTTCTTCAACTAGGAAATAGTCCAAATTCTATTTGAAAAAAATCAAAAAATTCAAATATGGAAAATTATCATGTACTGTCTCTTTAAAATTCAGCTTCGACCATTCACCATGTAAAACCTGCTGAATTGCTGTTTTAGCCTATGGGGGACCTCCTAAAACCTATTTGGAGTCGATTGGTTTTTTGGGAAAAATGTTGAATCAAATTCAATTGAATGCAATATTACTTCGATTCGTAAAATCTGAATACGGACCTATTCGATCCAAAAAAAACATAATCTTAATTTCGGTTGGTCTTTTTTCACTTGAATTTTGAAGTTTTTTCAATTCAAAATGCAACCCTTGATAAATAAGCCCCTTGGTGTACTGATTAGCATTACTATACTTCTGCTATGTTTAGGGTTTTAATATTGTATTTACCATATTATGGCAGTTCAAGTAATATTAGCTGCTGGGTTGCTGTGTCTCACCTATAACCAGTTTAAGGTCTCATTGCAGGGTAAGTATTACTAGAACCATATTATGGCCATAATAGTAAGATTAGGAGTAACACTGGGGTTAGCATTGGAAAACAGTAAGTTTGTTCATCCAGATGAATTCAGTAAGTATCACGTGTGACGTAAATCTCATTAATGAGCTTCTACTACTTTCTCAATTCTGGTGCTGTGCTGGGTGTATCATATTCAGTCGAATTAAATCATCTTTCCAAAAATGCAAAGTTCTGTGGGACGGAATATCTATTATGGACATAATCCGGCAATAGAGTATTTTGGATCTACAGAAACTGCGGTGTGAAATATGGTTATATTTATATGGTCTGGTTTACAACAAGGTCAAGCAAGTGATCTACTATAGATATGGCAGAAATACATTATACTGGTGTTTCTGGTGGAATCCATCAGATGTTTAAAATGCTTGTTCATTTAGGAGATTATGTGATAATATAATTGCAATTCATTTTTAGTTCGCTCACCTACTTACATTATTACATCCGTTCACTATTTCAATATTTGAGAAGTAACATCACTAGTAAACCAGAGATTGTTTGATAAACGTTTAATAAACAGTTTAGTTCTTTTCAGCACAGTTGCTCTATATGAATATAAACAATGCAGATGTTGGTACAACAGGAGTAAGGTTCTTATAAAGAGGTGTACTGGTTCTACTACTTCTCATAATAATCATAATAATAATAATAATCATAATAATAATAATAATAATAATGCTTCTTCTTCTCTTCTGCAACCTATGGTTGAGCCTTCAATAAAGACACAAAGGCTTTTCATAATTGTAAAATTGATGTTTTACATGACTTTGTTTTTTCCAAGCCCCTATTCGAAAAATGTGCCCGCCATGACTGCTACGGTATTAACCCATGAGTGAATGCTGACTTGGATGGCCAGGCAAAAGGGAAAATTCAACACCAACTTACCAGAATTTTAAAAGATGTAAAGACAAAGACACTCTTGAGGGGAAGGGGTGGATCTATATTTAGGAGTGTTAGGGAGATTGTTTAATTATTCTTTTAATTCCATCCTATCAATCAGCAATGAATGGCAGGAATAAGCCATGAGTGAATGCTGACATGGATGGCCAGGAAAGGAAAATTCCGGTAAGTTGGTGTTGAATTTTTCCGTATTATTCATAATAGTGATGCAAATATAGGCGTAATGGTTACTGTTATTAGATAAACTTGATCTACAGAGCTGCACCAGATGTTCACACTCTAGAAATACATGTTAATTATTAATAGGGATCCACTTCTTCACCTCACCTAAGTGGAAGACTGGCTCAACCAACAGGGCGTTCGTCAATCTCCCAACCGGAATCCCAGACCTGACTAGCTAGCGACCTCCCACAATCCCCAATTCTGATCCAGCCCACAAGGATATCTGCAAGTTGTTTCCCACACCCACTAGGGCACTCTATTGCTTTGGCAGTTGAAGTCAAATACCCCAACCCCAACATTATTCTACAGGGCCGTGATTATTCCACTCAAACTAACTTAGATACTAGCAATGTAGAGCTGACTATCTGGTGACCATCGCCTAATGTTGGGTAAGCATGCAAATAAACACCCCAGCTGTCCCTTGAACATAACTGTCCAGTTTCCCTTTGTTCTACCCATGGAACACTTCCCCCTAACATTTTTGCGTAAGGGATCAGCCCTTCAACTCTCCACAAACTGTCACCACAAAGGATACATGACCCTCCTTTGTCCTAAGGACACCATTTACTGAAAACAATGAAAAAGAAAGAAATAGTCAGTCCTTTGGATTCTCTTTAAAAGCCGGTCTCTTTACAGTCTCTCCAAACTGCTCCAAAACAATCCACCAATAGTAGGACCAGCGCCTGTGGCAATAAAGAGTTAAAAACCAATATGGTGCAGTATTTTTGATTCAAGTGGCGTCACCCAGTGATAGTAGACTATAATGGGTTTCTATTCCTCCACCTTTCCTATTTGCTCCATGACTCAGATGAGAAGGGAAATTGGTAGGTATATATCTTTTTAGAACTCCTTCACCTTTAAGGGATTGAATCCACCGATAGCTAAAGTGCCTACTTACAGACTTAAAATTTCAATATAGCACATAACCACATGTGGATGTAAGATTACCAGCGGCCGTCCCCTCACCGAATAGTAAAATTGCCTACTCACAGACAAAAAGGGTTAATTCAGCATATAATCTTAACTGTACATGGGTCCTCCTCCTGTTACACACGTCCCTCCGTTGTTTCAGTGCAAGGAGTAAAGAATTAAGAAGGAAAATAGTATAGTCCTGCTTTTATTTTAAAAAAACATAATAAAACCAATATTGCACTCACATGTGTTTGTTAAAATCATCGCAGTTAGTCCATACAAGGTGCTGTGTCCCAATTCTGTGGTGCTGCCAGATTGTGTATATCTCTGTCCACTCCTTGGGAATACTGCGACCCTGATCTTGTAGTCCTTGATCGCCTAACGCGTTTCGCCGATGGTCGCGGCTTCCTCAGAGGCATAAAAACCTGTACTATTCTATTTTCCTTTTAAAATGTTCTCCGCGTCGAGTTCCTCCTGTTTGTCCGGTCACTTCCGGTTCTCTGTTGCGCATAGCTTCCGGTTCACGAGGGCCAAGTGCGGCAGTGTGTTGCCATGGTAACCCGATGTCGTCTGAGTTGTCAGTATGACCAGCCGCATCTCCCATCCTTTGCACGTTAATGCTGCGGTATCCCTTGTGGATATTATCTCCTCTTTTTTACGCAGTTGTCTCCAGCAGGGGAAGAGGGTTTCAGAGCCCCATATGCGAGTTATAGTTCTACAATGAACTTCAAATACATCTCTATAACATCAAATGTGCAACATTATTGCTTTTCTCAAGAGAGGTTACATAGTTTGATTATTATATGCAGGGTTACAAATAACACTTATTTGATTTGTTGTACGTTTCACTTAACAGTTAGTGCAGTGTTGCTTCTAATGCAGTGTTGTTCTTAGTGCTGTGTTAATTTTTATTGATTTTTAGGGGGCATTCAGTGGAGGTGAATTTACCTCTATTTACTTCACTATCAGTTGAACATATAATGGTGAGGGGGTGGTCTATATATTTTAATGTATATCAATTATCAACTGATTAAACATATCTAGAAACCATATAATTGTGATTCTTTTAAAATATACACTTCCTTGGTGTACAATAATTTACATTTCTTGTTTGTGTGTATATTTAAGTGCTCGTCCATACTGCGAATTAATTTTTGTATAAATTATAATACGTGTAGATAATTATAATTGTAACGATTTTCATTTACCCTTTTAATTTCCATTTTAACTTAATGAATTCCGTGCAGTTTTTAATTATTCTTATTTCTATTTTTATTTTTATTTTTATTATTATTTTTATTTCTGTGATTACCCTTGTGTAATTACAAAAAAGCCCTTAAATTTATGTCTATATTAAGACCTTTAGGTGATATAGTCTGCATATTATATATCCATTTGCTTTCTTTTTGAAGTGTTTTTCTTATTAAATCACCCCCCCTCCAATTTCGTGTAATGGTAGTGATCCCCCAGAATTTTAGTCCCTTCGCACTACTGTTGTGATAGTTCTTAAAGTGTTTGGATACATTATGTTTCTCTACTCCCTTTTCTATATTCTGGACATGTTCGTTGATTCTTTCCCTCAATTTCCTATTGGTTTTCCCAACGTATTGTAACCCACAGGGGCACTCCAGACAATATATTACATGTTGGGTTGTACATTTTATGCAATCTTTTATTTGGTAATTTCTATCCGTAACGTTTGATTTAAAGCTTTTCTTTTTCTGGCCGTATTTACAGGCTTTGCAGAGTACACATGGATAGAATCCCTTCCACTCATCATTCTGTTTCCTCCTCTTTGTTTTATCTGTTGGTATATAGTTCTTCACTAAAACTTGTCCTAGATTCTTTGCTTTTTTATATATTAATTGAGGTTTCTGGGGAATTTTTCCTCTTAGAAGTTCATCCCCCTCTAGGATATTCCAATGTTTCCTTATGATTTTATTGATTTCTTGGGTTCCTGGGGCATAAGTAGTGATAAATGCACATCCCCTATTCTCAGCATCTATCCACCATTTACTACCTACAAAAAAATGGAGATATGACTGACTTGAAGGAGTTTGTTAACAAGCATATAATCCTGCAGTTTACAGTCCCCCCCCTTTTTTTTTCTTCTTCTCCTTCCCGGCCACATCGATACCCTACTGTGGGCCACACCTGGTCTTTTCTTACGGGGCAACTGCCCAATATTTCAGCTCGGTGCCTGACAACAGCCAGTTACTAACTTCAACACCCGCCCTAGACCCCCAGATAGGGACTGTTTCTTAGCAGATGTCTAGGGGATAACCCCCATTATTGTTCTAGATTGTTATGGGTAATAGACTCACCCAAGTTAGGGGGGTGAGTAGAGAGGGTTGGGGATGTATATATGTTGGGTTTGTATATCAATGTATTTTGCAGACTATTCACTCTAAATTGCACGGCATAGTAACTAAGCATGATGCACTTTATAGGTTTCTCTTACTGATGTACCTGAAGGGATGGACACTTCCTCTGGCTCGGCAAATACCTACAACTCTATGCTATGGCTAAAATATCAAAACTTTCTTGGAATGTGAGGGGCCTTAATTCCAAATTTAAAAGGAGCTTGTTGTTTAATTACCCTCCCTCTATCCTTCTCCTCCAGGAGACGCATCTCTCCGGGCAAAAAGTTCTCGCACTTAAGAAACCATTGGTGGGATGGCATTTTCATTCTACTTTTTCAACTCATTCAAGGGGGGGTCTCCGTATTAATTCGCAAGGGTCTGCCATTTGAACTTCTAATGCTCCACTTAGATCACTACGGCAGATTCCTGGTAATACATGGCCTTATCGCCAACAAACCCATTCTATTGGTCAATCTATATATGCCTCCACCATTTGCAGTGTCAATCCTAGATATAATGATGACTAAACTGTCTGAATTCCCACCTAGCCCCCTCTGTATTATGGGAGATTTTAACTGTTGCTTAAATCCGTCCTTGGATAAACTTAGCCATCACCCCCATACGCTTACTAAGCTCACCATGTGGACAGAAGCCTTACAACTAACTGACCCCTGGAGGTGGAAATACCCACTCAAAAGAACCTTCTCCTGCCACTCTCCAACACACAAAACTTTCTCTAGGATAGACCTGGCCCTCGTATCTCATGACCTCCTACCTATGATTGACCAAATCCGATACCTACCCCAATCCCTATCTGACCACTCCCCACTTCAAGTTACTTTTCGCTGGAATCCTGAGGCCTCATACAAGCTATGGCGCTTAAGCCCTCTTTGGCTCAAAAACACTACAGTGGATGAAGCGAATGCCCAGGCCTATGGCGACTATTGGGTCCATAACGTGGGGTCCACCTCCCCTCTGACTCTTTGGGATGCTTCTAAAGCAGTCATGAGAGGAGCACTTATGGGGGCAATCTCACAAGCGAGGAATGATACTTTAGATCAGGTTAAAGCCGCGGAGAATGAACTCCGCAATGCTTCAGGAGCTCATACACTGAACCCTACCCCTGCCAACTATGCTCATCTCCTAAGCGCCCAAAACTCTCTTTCCAGAGCCTCCATATCACTAACTCGGAAAGCCTTACTTTACCAGAACCAGCGTATCTTTGGCCAGAGCAAAAAAAACAGTAAGCTTTTGGCATTTTTGGCTAAACAACAGACAACATCCTCCGCTGTTCCCCGCCTTATCTTGGATGATGGCTCAATAGTCGCAGAACCCAAGCTCATAGCACAAGAATTTGCCACCTTCTACCAAAACCTCTATTCTACCACAACTACACACTCTAGAACCCAACTCCTTCACTTCTTGGACTCCATCCCTAGCCCGTCTCTTTCACTTAATGACAAAACATTTCTGGATGCACCTATAACGCCCTGAGAAATTGCTGATGCCATTGCCTCCCTACAGCCAAATAAGACACCAGGACCAGATGGCCTCCCATCAGATCAGGTATAAAGCTCTCTCAGAACAATTAGTCCTGAAATATCTAGACAGTGGCGTAACTACCAGGGGAGCAGGGGGTGCAATTGGGCCAGGGCCCTCAAAGTGCTTTTGATAGTAATTCTCTACCTCCATCAATTACAGAGGCCCTCATAGTTGTCATCCCTAAACCGGGTAAAGATACAACTCGCTGCTCTTCATACCGCCCTATATCTCCTAAATACAGATGCTAAAATACTGGCTAAGGTCCTCACTTCCCGTCTCCAACAGGTAGTCCCTGACCTTATACACCCTGATCAATCTGGTTTTATGCCAGGACGCTCCACTAACATCAACCTCCACAGACTCTTTACCAAGCTGTAGATTGCCCATACTGAAACAGGCACCAGAGTAGTAGCCTCCCTAGACTCTGCTAAGGCTTTCGATTCGGTGGAGTGGGATTATCTATGGGAGGTTTTAGCCCGGTTCGGATTTGGCCCTAGATGCATATCCTGGATCAAGCTTCTATATAAGAACCCCACGGCACGTGTGAGAGTTAATGGCCATATCTCCCCCCCCTTTCTTATTAACAAGGGAAACAAGGCAAGGTTGCCCCCTCTCCCCAATTCTATTTGCCCTAGCAATAGAACCACTAGCAATACTGGCCAGACAATCTCCTTTAAGTTTAACCTACGGCACTATTCAGGAAAAAATCTCCCTTTTTGCAGACAACCTCCTTATATATTTGGCAGATCCCAATGATTCTCTTACTGCCCTCCTGGACCTGGTCAACCGGTTTGGCTCATTCTCCGGACTACGAGTTAACTGGGAAAAATCTATTTTATTCTCCATTGACCCTGACCAACCTCGATCTCTACCACAAGAGACCCCACTCGAATGGACCACCCAATTCAAGTACCTAGGAGTGATAGTCCATACAGATCTCACCAAATACACTACCTTAAACCTCGAACCGATTTTAGTTAATCTGACCAATACCTTAAATCGATGGACTAAACTCCCTCTGTCTCTCTGGGGTAGAGTAAATGTCATTAAAATGATTTACCTCCCCAATATTTATCCCCAAAAAATACTTTAAAAGTATAAACCAAACCGTGACCCCCTTTCTCTGGAACAAGAAAACACCCAGAATCACTTGGTCAAATTTGTGTGCACCATGCGACGAGGGAGGACCGGCCCTCCCCAACTTCCATTGGTATTTCATAGTTTCACAAATATATTACCTCCACTGGTGCTTTAACCCTGACCCGTATAACCCAAACTCGCAGTTACAAGCTCTTTTACTATCCTCGTGGGAGAGTTTCCGCAACTTTCCCTATCGGAGTCCCAGGGGTTCTGGCCTGCTACCGACGACCCTGACTACCCCACAGAAGGCCTGGCTGATAGCACTCAAAATCTTGGGCCATTCACCACCCCTCCTATCCCCTCACCTACCACTCTGGGGAAATTCCTATTTAAATCACTTTAGATCCTTGCAACACTCTGCTTTCTGGCCAAGGCTAGGCATTAAATGCTTGAAGGACCTCCTTGAGAATCAAAACTTTTCCACCCATTGCTCACTACAACTAAAGTGCCAACCAACACAAATTCCACTATTTAAATACCTACAATTAGGACATACCTTCTACTCCCAACTTAACAATCTTACCCCCCAGCAATCCTGCCTAGTCATAGAAGAAATTCTTCATGATCCCAACCCAGCAAAGCTGGTGTCCCGGCTCTACCAACAACTCCTTTTATCCGGCCCCAAACCTTTTTGATCAGCACAAGACTGGTGGAATACCAAAATTGTAGGCCTTGAGCAGGATAACTGGGACGAAGCAACAGATCACATATACACTGGCCTGATATCATTGAAAAACAAACTAATACAATATAAAATTATGCATCATATTTACACAACTCCCATACGACTCAAACTAATGGGCCAGATCCCCTGCGACTCTTGTCCCAGGTGTCACCAACAAGCTGCGGATTTCTTCCATCTAATCTGGGAATGCCACTACATACTGAGCTTTTGGACACAAGTCGTAAACTATCTATCAGATAATCTTGACTTCCCGAGAATAATTTCACATACAGTTTGCGTTTTTGGGGTCCTAGAAGAGATAATCCCAGCTAAATATACTCAAATCTCTTTTCAGTTTTCGTATCCTACTCTTTTATGCAAAAAAAACCTGAAGCCCTTCACTGGCCTCTCACCCTCTCTCAATACGTGGATACAACTGGTTAACAAAGCAGTACCCCTATATAAGCTCACCTACGTAGTTAGGGGAACGCCAACAAAATTTGATAAAATTTGGGGCTTGTGGAATGACATTGACCAGACCCCTCTATAGCAAGTCTTAGCTGAGTCCATCTCCTACTATGAAATCCTTCATGATTTGCTATCCTACAAGTCCTTGAGGGTCCCAACCCAGCCTTCAGATGTAAAGTTCACCTGAGTTTGATAGTGTCCATCTCAACTGCTCAATAACTGCATTGTGTTATGCTTGGTGATAGCCTGTGCCACACTTTCTTCTTGCCTAACTGGTACAGTTTAGTCTGTGAGTGTACTCACTCGTTGTATGATTGTTGTGTGTGTTTAAAAATAAGAAATAAAACTTACCTTTAAAAAAAAAAATAATAATAATAATTAATAGGGATCAAATAACACTAATCCTGCCAAAGGTATATCGGGATTTATCCAGTACATATTGGGTTTTCTGCATCAACTTGTCTGTATGTTGAATTAATAATCTCTCTGTACAGCAGGTTTAACCAGGGTCTCACCTCTCAAAATTGGAAATATTTTCATGTACATTTCAGTTATGTCCTCCTCCCTCTTAGATGCCTATCAATATCCACCACCCTAATATTTGGGACTTCAACAGATGCCTAGGGTGGTTGCTATAGTAATGTACCAGCATGTTTCTATCACTGGGTTATTTATATATATATATATTACATCAAAATTAGCGGCACTTAAAAAATAAAAGTGTCTGGGAGCAGTCATAAAATATAGAATAATCCAACAACAATGTCCACAGGTTTGAAAAAGTGAAAAAGTTATTTATTAAAAAGAACTGACATTTCAGCTAGAGTGCTATATATATTTATATTGAGTACATTTATACTTACCGTAATTTACTTTTTCCTTAGTCCCTTCGGCAGCACCTTGAGATCTATTTGGCCCCTTCCTGCAGTGTAGGACAAGTGGATAAAGAGTTAAAATGTTATCAGCCTCTAACCCCACCTATAAGTAGGAGTAACTTGCTATGCAAATTAGAGGGAGTATTGCTGCCGACTAGAGACTAACGCAAAAGTAAATTAGGATAAGTAGAAATGGACTTAATGTCTTGTGGAGATGTTCTGAAGGAGGGACTCTGAAACTGCAGAAATGAGCCAGTCTAAGTCTAAGTAAGGAATAATTGTTATTAGGGATGCACCGAATCCACTTTTTTGGATTCGGCCGAACCCCTGAATCCTTCACGAAGGATTCGGCCAAATTCTGAACCGAACCCTAATTTGCATATGCAAATTAGGGGTGGGAAGGGGAAAACATTTTTTACTTCCTTGTTTTCTGACAAAAAGTCACGCAATTTCCCTCCCTGCCCCTAATTTGCATATGCAAATTAGGATTCGGATTCGGCCAGGCAGAAGGATTCGGCCGAATCCGAATCCTGCTGAAAAAGGCAGAATCCTGGCCGAATCGCGAACCGAATCCTGGATTCAGTGCATCCCTAATTGTTATGTCTTCTTGTCTTAATATTTCTACCACTGCCAACGTTCTTTTGGTAAACACACGTGGAGCTGTGCTAATTCCAAAACGCAGAACCTTGAATTGAAATGCTGAAGATTTTCTCTCAGAAAAACCGCAATGCGCAGAAATCTCCTGTGTTCTGGGAAGATCGGCTCGTTCAAGTAGACATCCCTGAGGTCCAAAGAGGCCATGTAGTCGCCTTTGTCTACTATGTTTATGATGGACCTGATAGTTTCCATGTGAAAGGTCTTTTTCTTGATAAATCAGTTGACAAACTGCAAGTCTATGATTGTTCTGAAGGTCCCATTTGACTTTTGAACAAGAAAAACCTTTGAATATGTCCCTTGATACCGTTATCCTGCTGAAACTGGTTTAAGAACATTTGAATGGAGCCTCCTGCTTTAATAGAGAATTCAGAGGAGTCACTAAGAATCTCTTTGGAGGAAGAGGATGAAATTCTACTCGGTAACCTTCCTTTACAACTTGAAGGACCCAAAGATCTGAAATAGTTTCCTCCCATTCTGCCCAAAAAAAACCGTAGTCTTCCTCCCACAGGAAGCAGATTTCTGACATTAAAAGGATTTCTTCTTTCTCTGGAAAGGCTTCAAATCTCCTTTCTCTGCTATGGAGGTTGAAGCTCTCATAAATGAATGAAAGCCGTAGGAATCTCGTTTTTTTACCTTCCCTTCTTAAGGAAAATCTTTCCTGGGAGACGATCTTCTAGACCAAGAGAAAATTTCTAGTCCGTCTAAGAATTTTCCTGAGCCCGTTTCTTCATTTTAGATCCAGACAGGGATTCAAGCAGTTTATCTAATTCAGAACCAAAGACTATTCTTTGACACAAAATCCGCAGTCCAAGTCCTCAGCCACAACACCCTCCTGGCTGATGTGGACAAAGCCATTGACTTGGCTGATAATTTTACTGCTTTGATTGTAGAATCACATAAGAAATCCACAGCCATGTTGATTTTGGTCAAGGATTCTAATAAGTCTTCTCTAGGAACTTTATTACTGATATCCTCAGTCAACTGTCTCAACCAGTGTCTGGTGGAACGTGCGACCCCTGAAGCAGCCAACGCTGGTTTACACGAGGCCACTGCCGTAGAGTAGGTTCTTTTAAGGATGCTCTCCACTTTATTATCCATAGAGTCTTTTAAACCCTGAACCTTTTGGATAGCCCAGCTATAGAGATGGCGCGAACTGTTCGCCGGCGAACTTGTTCGCGCGAACATCGGGTGTTCGCGCTCGCCGGAAGTTCGCGAACGTCGCGCGACGTTCGCCATTTTGGGTTCGCCATTGTTGGCGCTTTTTTTTGCCCTCTCACCCCAGACCAGCAGGTACATGGCAGCCAATCAGGAAGCTCTCCCCTGGACCACTCCCCTTCCCTATAAAAACCGAAGCCCTGCAGCGTTTTTTCACTCTGCCTGTGTGTGCTGAAGAGATAGTGTAGGGAGAGAGCTGCTGCCTGTTAGTGATTTCAGGGACAGTTGAAAGTTTGCTGGCTAGTAATCGTTTTGATACTGCTCTGTTATTGGAGGGACAGAAGTCTGCAGGGGTTTGAGGGACATTTAAGCTTAGGTAGCTTTGCTGGCTAGTAATCTACCTTCTACTGCAGTGCTCTGTATGTAGCTGCAGTGGGCAGCTGTCCTGCTTCTGATCTCATCTGCTGACTGCTGCAATAACAGTAGTCCTTGTAAGGACTGCTTTTATTTATTTTTTTGTTCCAATACAGAGCAGTATCAAGCAAATTACTAGCCAGCAAACTTACTATCATCTGTCCCTGAAATCACTAACAGCTCTCCCCCTACACTATCTCTTCCAAGCACACACAGGCAGATTTTTCAGATAAATTTTTGCCCTTGATCCCCCTCTGGCATGCCACTGTCCAGGTCGTTGCACCCTTTAAACAACTTTAAAATCATTTTTCTGGCCAGAAATGTCTTTTTTAGATGTTAAAGTTCGCCTTCCCATTGAAGTCTATGGGGTTCGCGAACCGTTCGCGAACCGCTCGCATTTTTGCGCAAGTTCGCGAATATGTTCGCGAACTTTTTTTCCGACGTTCGCTACATCCCTACCCAGCTATCACCACATCCACCTTTGGTGGAGCCTCCCAAGACTTCAATTCCTCCTCCTGGATTTAAAACAATAGTTTATGCAGTTTTGAGAACATTGTTGCTTTTTCTGGACACTTCCATTCTCTAACCATCAAATCCTTCATGATGAAATGTACGGGAAATGTTTTGATAATTCTTGTTATCAGATGATTACTGACCCTCATCTGCATCCAAAATATTCATTGTATATCTAACCCTTTTGGCTAACTTAGGGGTAGCTTTAGTAGGAAAAAGTACCAAAGTCTCTTGTTCTGAAGAAGATGAAGAATCTTCCCCTGAATTCTCAAATGTCATGTTGTCAGACTCTGGTAATTGATGGTCTCAGACATCTGACGTGCAGGACTAGATTGAAGTTCAGCCACCATCTCCTTCATAGAGACCCTTAGGAACTCTTCAATCCAGCAAGTCTGTTTCTTGTCCTTCTGTGCCAAATATTCCATACAAGAATTGTAGAATCTCTCTCTACAGAATTATGTGGAAGCCTCTCCTCACAAGCTCTGCAAACGAGATGCTTTACTTTTCTCTGCTTCTTGGCAGGTGGATCCTCAGGAATAGAGGTGGACATTCTGTAAATCAATAAACAGAGTGTTAGTATCATGGTGAACACTATGACACGCTCAGGACAAAGGTGAGATGCTGTACCTATAAGTCTACACAGAAGGCTGCAACCAAGGTAGAAATCGGTACTTAGTACCTTCAACAAAGACTGCCTTAAAATGTTCCCATCGGTCACAAAAGGACACACCTTATACGCATCATCAAAATAAATAAATTTACCTCGCGCGAACATCCGTGAGACCTCGCTCACGAAAAAAATCACAAGACTTCTCGCGCATCGCAAAATCCTGCGAGCATCGTGAACATTGACAGGTGCGTCCGTCCAAGACAGTCTGAGATTAAACACCGCTTGCAGGAACTCCAGCTGTCAGACTCGGCCATCTTTGATAAGGGCAAACCCTGAGTTTACACTCCATCAAATATAAACAACCTAAGGGAGACCTTAGTCCCCCCCCCCCGAATGAACCTCCCCTAGGGTAGTCAATTCTGTGGTCATTGGGCCCCATAGGAACCCGGACAGAACCGAAAAGAAAAAATGTTAATAGAGCAAGTACTTGCCTACAGCAGGTAGGACAATAAAATCTCTAGTGTGTATATATATATATATATATACAGTATATATAGATTTGGCGCAAAGGATGATTTCATTTACTTTAAAAAAAAAAACATTCCCATCAGCCTCAGTCCTATAAATTCCACATTCATTGTATATAATAACTCACCACTAGGTGTCACCAGTACATTGTGCAAATAGTCCATCAGCAGATCATGGACATCCTGAGACCTGTAAAAGTGCATAGAAATGATACACTTAGTGTTCAGAAAAAAATGACATTATATATTAATACAAAGTTACCAATCACAGTATGTTAAAAACAATGTTGCAATAAAAATGATTTTAACCTTGTTTTTGTCGTTTCTTGTTTATTGTCCCACTTATGTGAAAACTCCGGTGTTATCAGAGAAACAATTCAGCAGCAATTGCCCAATTAACCCTCGTGGGGCGACACAGTCTGACTCATATACCCAGAAAGCTTCTCTTTATAATGGGGCCTTGTTACAGCAAATACGTCATCCACTGAGCCAAATTCAAATGGGGATTGATTGGTATAAAGTACTATTTTATTCTACCCACATTATCCTTGAAGAAGGTCCTAATGGGGGCCGAAACATTGGATTGATGTACTGAATAAAGATTTATTAATTAAATCATTCCTCCCAACATTTTGGAAGTAAAAAGAGGGACAAAAATGTTTTCTGCGTGTAGTGCGGCAATTTGTTTGACCACACCCATTTTAGTGGCCACACCCCATAATTACCACGTTCATTATAAAAATTTGAAAATATTTCTCTTTATCTAAACTGTGTTTTTGTGTCTCAAAATTGTTACAAAGTATCTTATTTGCACCTGTTAGCTGTTCTGGGCTCTCTGCTAAAAGCCAATTAAGTGAGAAACTTTGTTTCTTTTTCTGGCTGTTCAGTGCAGAGAAAAGAGGGACTTTCCAGTACAAATGAGGGACTGCGGGTTGAGCTGTCAAAAGAGGGACTGTCCCTCCGAAAGAGGGACAGTTGGGAGGTATGATTAAATAACAGATTGGAGTGCAGCTGCTTATTACTAACTATATATATATATATACTGTATATACACATACACTCATGCACTGATTACTGCTGTAATATTAAATGTAACATGTAATAAGTCCTTTAACTGACTGATATTCTGTATAAATGTTTGTCATGCTAATTAACTAGTTGAATACTAACAGGAGAGGGTGTTTGAATGTACTTTAACCCTTTGACTGCTGATGTACTTGTGAATTAGTAGAACTAACCCTGAGCACAGTTAGAGAGATCCTGATACACTGGTTATTAAGTGAGGGATTCTAGAGAACAAGAGAATTGGTATGTTTGGGGCATCTAATCGTCTGACCTTCATGTAAGTGATTGAGACACTGCGATTAACCCCTTGTAACAAACCCAAAGTCACATGTGGCTGAGATTTTCATTTGATGACAGCAGAATTGTAGTGTTTCTTGTGTAGAGGTGACAAAAAGAGCTGCTATTTCCTCTCATTATGTCTGGTGACCCTGTTGAAGTCACAGTAGAGATTTCACATTATGTAGAACTGGTAAGAATCCTGCAATGAAGCACAAGCAACTCTTAGTCCTGTTTTCAAGAACATGACACTGTATTAAAGAGACAGTAGCTGATTTGGTAAAGTAAACCACCAGAGGCGGCCAGGCAACCCGGTCACCCAAGGAAACCCAGCTGTCAGCTCAACCGCCTCCCTTCACGCGTCGCATGCGCAATAACAACACAGGACTGATCAGTAACGACGCTCACACATGTGCAGTAATGCGGCTCACACGCATGCACAATATCGCTCAGGGGACAAAGCCTGCCCGGAATTCCAGGTGAGTTCAGTCTAGGGGTTGGCAGAAGAGGTACCTGCCCAGCACCCCCTAATCATTGAGCCCTCGGCAGCTGCCTCTTCTGCCAACCGCTAGTCCCGGCCCTGCAAATCACAGGGTCTAAAGTGGCAGTTACATCGGCTTCTGTTGTGTTTGATTCATCACATTCACAAGTTCACGAGTTTCACTTCTCTGAGGATAAAGTTGAGAATACTGAATTAACCCTTACGTCCCATACGGCAACAACCATGAGATTTATCTCCCTCCCTGTCAGATAGGACAAGTTGTCAATCACAATTGAACTAACCCCGCCTATAATTACCAGTTAACTCCCCCTCCTCCCCAGTGTTTTCGTGTCCTACTTGCGGTAGGTAAGTGGTTTTCAATAACCAATGTTTTTTTTTTCTCTTTTCATTATGTGGCTTTCCAGGTCCCAAGGGGGCTTAATGACCGCAGGCATGACACCCAAGGGGTAAATTGCCGGGGGTAGATTACTGCCCTTAGGTGTTGGTCCCTCTTCTCATTATGTAGCCTTAGGGTTGCCAGTCCCAAAGATGGCCGATGGAGACATATGGATCGTTCAGCAGTTAACTCCTTCCAGGAGTATGCGCTTTTTTTCACAGTGATGTCTAAGGCCGCTGAGGAGTTACTGGTGGTCCGGGGACACTGGAGTCTCAAGGAGTCAGGTGAGTTCTGATGGGAATGTGCACATGTGGAAATTGTCACGCGCCGGGAATAGTCGCCAGAAATAGTTGCGTGCGCTGAGAATTGTTGCGTCCCGTGAGTACAAATCATGACGTCATTTACCCGCGTCGCCTTCTAGAAGTGGAGGAGAGTTCACCCTGAGAGCTGCGTTGATTCCTGCCTGGATTGCAGCCTCCTCAGTGGGCTATAAGGGACCTTGTGGTGAAGCCCCCCTTGTTATTCATTTGTTTCACACAAACTAATGATGTTGTTCTTGTGTTGCAGATTTCACTGTTGCAAATAGAGAAGCACCTGCATAAAGTGCAGGGAATATAAACACTTGCAGTGCAGAGATCCACCATGAAGGAGATGTTATCCCGGTCTCAGCATGCGACTAATTTAGAAAACATCTCAAGTCCGGCGCATTCTTCATTTTCCAGCTCAGTTCAATAAGAAGAGTCAGATAATGATTCTGCAGTGTCCTCAGATGAAGAAGCAACTGTCTGTCTGTTTTCACCTGACTGTACCTCTAGATTAATTAGGGGGTCAGAACCAGCATTGGAGGGGGAGGACCCTAAGACGTCCTCATCACAACTTGTGGGGAAACCTAAGACTTTTCCCGTTCATACTATTATGAAAGATCTTATGACCAGAGACTGGAAGAGTCCGGAAAAAGTGCCCTCGATTTCTAAACGACATAAATTACTTTTTCCCATTAAGGAAAGTTCTCCAGAAGTCGTTGTAATTGGATCTTGCTCATTCTCGGGACGTAAGGGAATCAGTAAATGTTATACTTATCCAAATGTACTTTTCCCTTCCCACCCTAATAAAGTTCTTGCATTCCGTGTAGATACTTTTTTGATGCGCAGGTGAGGAGGGGGAGTTAACTGGTAATTATAGGCGGGTTAGTTAAATTGTGATTGACCACTTGTCCTACCTACAGGGAGGGAGATAAATCTCATAGTTGCTGCTGAAGGGACTAAGGGAAAAGTAAATTTCGGTAAGTACAACATTTACTCAATTTTAATATTAAGTGTATTCCTTCACTAATAAAAGTGCAGAGGCACACTCTGAATCTAGAAGAGTCTACTTCACCCTCCTTCTTTAAAAAGAAGAAAATGGATTTCCAACACTTGCTGAAACTAAAGAAATAGGAGAAGGCTCATAGGAAGATTTAAATTGAAACACATTTTCACATCTATATTCTTTTTCTCAGGATTACCTGGAATTCTGGGAAAATCTGGGAATGCTCGAGTAGAAGAAAACTGCCCTTCCATATCTCACCTTTAAAACATCCTAAGGACCAGGGGCTTAACTATAGAGAAAGCAGAGGAATTCTGTCTATTTAAAGATGCCAGTGACTCGTGACAAGTTGCTAAGTGATCTTTTGCTCCTGCAGATTCTAAGCTACTCCTGTTTCTCCTAATTGATTCTCTGGTTTTTGAATTTGGTTTGTTATTGGACTCATGACCCTCTGCTGCCTGACCCGACCTCGACCTGCTTCTCGTTTATGTTTCTTTGATACCCAAATTAACTTCAGCCTGAATATCAACTTCTAATCCATCTCTGCCTGAACCCTGACCTTCGCCTGGTTCCTGGACCTATTTCCATCCATTACCGGTTCTCCTGCCTATTTACACAATCTCTTCCCTGTTCTCAACTCCAGGGATTTGTATTGTGAAATCTGAAGGTGTTGCTTGAGAGCATCTAACTGGAAGCTTCAGAACCTGGGTATGTGATATTACCTAATATAGTCTTCCATGAAGAGAAGGTGGTTTTGAGGGCAGTTCCATCACATCTGCCAACGTTGATTTTCTAGTTTTCACTTGAATGAACCTATTGTTCTTCTTTCTTTGCCATGAGAGGAAGGACAGAATCCCATGGATGTCAGAAGATGTCTCAAAGCTTACATTCAAAGAACGAAGAATGTCAGGAAGTCTATTGTTCCAGCAGGTGCAGGAAAGGGGGAACCTGCATCAAACAGATCATTGAGCAGCTGGATTACTAAAACTATTTCCAAAGTCTATTCTGTACAGGGAAGAACATCACCTTCAGATTTGAGGGTGCACTCAACTTGCAGTGATGCAGCTTCATGGGCAGCAGAAGCAGTGGTGCATTTGGAGTTGATCTACAGAGCAGCTCTTTAGGCATCCTCAAATACATTTGTTAATCACTAGAAATTAAATTTACTGGGTTTTTTTGAGATTCAGTTTGGGCAGTCTGTACTTACAGTCTCTGTTGATTAAATTTTCAACATATCTATTTCCCCTCCCTTGTGTTTTATTGTTTGGGTATAACCCGATTGTTAGGACTATGTTTCAGGAGATGACCAGGATAGGAGGAAATTGTTTCACACTTAACGTAATTTTCCTTTTCTGGTCATCCCTATCTCTATAGCAGAATACGTTGCCTGTTGGAGTGTGAGCTCAGTACAGAGACAGGGAGAAGTGGAAGAGGAGGTAATTATGGGGTAGGGGCATGATGGGTTCTTCTGTTTATCCAACTGTAGAGACAATAACCCCAATTATTAGTACTACGCTGCCATAGGGATGACCAAGAAAGGAAAATGATGGGAAGTATGAAACAATTTTATCCTTTCAGGCTATTTCTTTCTTCTTTTTTTTATGCTGTTACTGTAGTTTGAATGTTATTGATTTGGTCAGGACTAGGTGTGTCCCCCCCCTTTCTTTTCCTTTCCTCCGACAGACTTATTATCATCATCTGATTCCTACGTGAAGGAAAGTCAAGCTTTGCAGATGCTTTTCTACCTGCTCCAGGTGTTCGCAGCCAATGAGGTCTAAATAAGATCCTTTACCTGAAAGAAATAATCTGCAGGAGGTTAGGACACATGGTCCCTGCTCATTGGCTACTGGAGCGACTGTGAGGATCTCCATGTTACTCCTGGACTGTACATCTGGGACATGTCTCACCCTAAACTAATTGTGATGTTGTAAATACTGGAGGACTAGGGGCAGATTCACAAAGGGCGAAGTTGCTGACGCTAGTGACTTTTCGCCAGCATTGCCACCTGCAGGGACACGCCAATTCACGTGCAGGCGCCAATTCGCTAGCGAACGGGACAGTCACTAGTGTTCATTCACAGGCAGGTTTTGCTCTGGCGAAAGATCATCACTAAAGTGCGGAATTTACTGAACGTTCCTCTTTCACCAGAGTTGCCTTCACCACCTCGGACCAGATGAAGTTCTATAAAGCTTTTTCTAAGCCGGATTGGCCGCAAAAGTCCTAACAAACTTTTTTTGGGTAACCATTTTTTCCAGACATTTTATAACATAATGAACATTCATTTTACAGTGGGCTCATGTGTAGGACATTATATTAACTCTCTTGTCTTTATTAAGGTTCCCTGGACTTGTGTAATAAAAAGTGGTCACTTCAATTATTTGCACCAACATTATAATAAAGACGTCCATATCACTTCAAATTTTCCGCTATATGCAAATTAACCTAAGCGCAAGATCACTAGAAAATTTTTGGTAGGTACAAATGAACGACCGCATTCGATGCCTGGAAGAAAGTTCCCATTTTAGTGAATCAGCGGATTTGTAGCGCATTTGCGCCTGGCGAAGTGGTATGAGGAGTGCGAAGCTGACGCTGGTGAAAATTCACCCACTAGTGAATGTGCCCCTCGATTAATAAGAATATAGCCAGCTGGGAGCTTAATGACAAGTTATTGATTGCCTAAACACCATTACTGTTATCTGACCAAAATGGTAGCCACTTCTTCTCCAACCCTGCCCCATGTGTCTATTGCCACTACTATTAGTAAAAGCTAGGGATGCACCGAATCCAGGATTCGGTTCGGGATTCGGCCAGGATTCGGCCTTTTTCAGCAGGATTCGGATTCGGCCGAATCCTTCTACCCAGCCGAACCAAATCCGAATCCTAATTTGCATATGCAAATTAGAGGCGGGAGGGAAATTATGTGACTTTTTGTCAGAAAACAAGGAAGTAAAGAATGTTTTCCGCTTCCAACCCCTAATTTGCATATGCAAATTAGGATTCGGATTCGGTTCGGTATTCGGCCGAATCTTTCACAAAGGATTCGGGGGTTCGGCCGAATCCAAAATAGTGGATTCGGTGCATCCCTAGTAAAAGCTAAAGCAATAGCAGGTTTTCCTATAATTAAGGAAAGCTCAGCCTGGTGGTCTAGAGGGTCAGTGGGGACTCCCGGCTCGTGGTGTTTCTTGTTCTGTTGCCGGTTTGTCTAAGGGCTTGCACTTCTGGCTTTTACGCACCATTCATGTGACGTCATTGTGACGTATGGCGCAAAATTCAAATTAAAAGGACTTCAGGCTAGAATATGTTGCCCCGCAAAATAAAATTGCAAAAAACATTGCAGTCAATGGGCATCAACATTATAAGGGTTAGGGTTAACCGTAACCCACGGCAACTATTATACAGGTGCCTATCGGATAAGACAAAAAACTTATGAAGGTGCGCGAGTCCAGCAGCACAAGGTTGGGGGAAGGCTACTCGACTTTCAAGCTGTTTGGGCTCAAACGATTGCAGACGATTGGGTGATTCAAATTGTGTCTCAAGGCTATTGCCTAGAACTCAAGAGCTTTCCGCCGCCAAATTTTGTAGCTTCAAGAAAACCAAAGAATCAGGAAGCAGAAGGGGCTATACAATCAATTATCTTCCAATTGTTAGAAGGGAAAGTAATTGTACCAGTTCCTCCAAGCGAGATAAGACAAGGTGTTTACTCCCCTTTATTCCTCAGGAAGAAATCTTCAGGCGAATTCAGAGCTATCCTGAATCTGAAAAAGTTAAACAGATATTTACAGATAAGAAAATTTCGCATGGAGACAATTCGTTCAATATCCCAGATGATAAGACCAAACGATTGGATGGTAAAAATAGACCTAAAGGACGCCTATTTACATGTACCAGTATACCCAGCTCATCAGAGATTCCTCCGATTTTACATCCTGGGAAGACATTACCAGTATGCAGCTCTACCTTTTGGTTTAGCCACTTCGCCAAGAACTTTTACGAAGGTTCTAGCTCCTATACTGGCTCTGATCAGGTCCCTGGGCATCGAAATCTTTGCCTATTTGGACGACATAATGATAAAAGCATCATGTCTTCAAACCCTAATTCATCAATCATTGATAGTACAAAATGTTCTACAACAACACGGATGGATTTTGAATCTAGAAAAATCTTCTCTCATTCCTACCCAAAGGCTAAAGTATTTGGGTTTAATTCTGGATACAGTAAGCTTCAAAATTTTCCTTACTCCGGAGAAAGCGGTCGAAATCCAAAAATTAGTGACCAGTTTCTCCAAGTTTCCAGCCTCGACAGCACTGACATGCCAACAACTATTGGGAAAATTAGTGGCAACAAAAGATGCAGTCGATTGGGCCTTACATCATATAAGACCCCTTCAGTCGGAATTTCTGAGACAATGGAACAGAAAACACGAATTCCAAGTCATAGAGATCAGTCAAGAGGTAAGGCAAAACCTTTTGTGGTGGAAGAATCTTCAGAATATGCTGAAAGGAAAGTCTCTGAAGACCCCGGAATGGCTACATCTTACAACAGATGCGAGCAACATAGGATGGGGAGCCCATACAGGACAGAATTTAGTTTGGGGCAGATGGAAATCATATCATATGAAGTATTCATCGAATTGGAAAGAGCTTATGGCAGTCCGTCTAGCTCTCCTGAAATTCAAGAAAGTGATCAGAGGAAAAGCTGTCATGGTCAACTCAGACAAAATGACTACGGTGAGATACCTGATGAAACAGGGTGGCACGAGAAGCAGATCCCTAATGAAGAGTGCACAACTGATTTTCCAGTGGGCAGAAGTTCACCTTACAGATCTGGCAGCTCTTCATGTTCCTGGGAAAATGAATGTCTGGGCAGACTGGCTCAGTCGGAATCCTCACCCAGGAGAATGGGAATTGGATCAGAACACTTTCAATCTTATTGTGGCGGTTCTGGGTCAACCAGTGATCGATCTGATGGCGACTTCAAGAAACAGGAAATAACGGTATTCTGTTCCCGATTCAAGAACAAAGGGGCCTTGGTTCAAGACTGTTTCAGAGTCCAGTGGAACTTCAATCTGGCCTATGCTTTTCCACCCATTCCTTTGATTCCCAAACTCCTCAGGAAGATCAGGGAAGACAAAGCAGAAGTGATTGCGGTTTTACCATGGTGGCCCAGGAGGAATTGGTTTCCTCAGTTATTCAACATGAAGCAAGCTCCTCCATTCAAAATCCCTACAAATTCGAGGATGTTACGGCAGGGTCCACTGTTTCACCCAGCACCAGAAAGTTGGAAGTTGACGGCCTGGCGACTGAAAGGCTGAATATGAGATGTCTAGGCCTTTCAGAAAAAGCGATAGATACATTGCTGGCAGCCAGGAAACCATCAACATCACAAAAATATTACAGAATCTGGGAGACCTATCTCAATTGGTGCGCAAAGACCAACAGGGCTTATGAAACCACTTCTCCAGAGAATATTGTTGAATTTCTCCAAGAAGGTTTGGAAAGAGAATTGAGTGTGTCTACACTCAAAGGGCAAGTGTCAGCTCTGTCTGCCATTTATGGAGAGGCATGGACTTCTAAACCTTTGATTGTTCGATTTTTTCAGGCTCTGAGACGAATTAGACCAAAACAGAAAGAAAGAATTCCTCCTTGGGATCTGTCTTTAGTCCTTCAGGCCCTAACGAAGGAGCCTTTGGAGTCTTTGGAAACGGCCCCTTTAAAATTCGTTACATGGAAAATGGCTTTTTTATTAGCCATAACTTCCGCCAGGAGAGTCATGAGAAATTCAAGCACTTCTGGCCCTAGAGAGTCACCTGATTTTCAAAGAGGATTGTGTAATTCTAAGAACTCCTCAAAGCTTTCTAACTAAAGTGGTATCCGAATTCCATATGAATCAGGACATAATACTACCAACGTTTTTTCCATCTCCAAAAACAGAGGAAGAAGCGGTGTGGCACAAATTAGTTGTCATCAGGTGCCTGAAAGCCTACCTGGTTAGGGTGAAGGAAGTAAGAAAAGATAAGAATATCTTACTCATTCCATCAGGTATGAAGGCTGGTTGTAAAGCTTCAAAGTCTGCTGTGGCAAGATGGATAAAAGCCTGTATCTCAGAGGCTTATAAGTCAAGTGCAGTGCAAGTCCCGCCTAACATTAAGGCTCACTCCACCAGAGCTGTCTCAGCGTCTTGGGCCTTCCAAGCCCAAGTTTCAGCAGAAGATCTATGCAAAGCTGCTGTATGGTCTAATTTAAACACGTTCATAAAATTCTACAAATTGGACGTTTGGTCTTCAAGCCAGACAAATTTTGGAAGATCAGTTCTTCAAGCTGTTACTTATAAATAAAATTCTTAGTAGCATTATCCCACCCTCTTAGTGTCTTTACTGCTTGGTAAGATCCCATTAGTGCCCACTGCCATGTGAAGGACCAGGAATGAGGAAAATCTTATCATACTTACCGTGATTTTCTTTTCCTGGACTGTAACATGGCAGTGGGCAAGACTTCCCAACCCTTGAGGGGAGTTTATCTGTACAGTCAAAAATAGGAGGACGAGTCAGGGGTGAGGGAGGTCTTTTATTTGATGTAATTTCCTGTCGGCTCATGACGAGGGGGGGTTAACCCATTAGTGCCCACTGCCATGTTACAGTCCAGGAAAAGAAAATCATGGTAAGTATGATAAGATTTTCCTCAATCCCCCTTAGATTGGGTTTTTTTCTGTCCAACCTCCTGGTAGGAAGACAAAATGCTTTTTTCGGGTGCAGTCGACATCCTGAAGATTCCGGGGCACAGAGCGTCCGATGGCCAATCAGGGAGTCACTTGTCCAAACAGACAATGGCGGGAGAGATGCCAATTGCGTCACTGAACCCCGGGAAAATCGGGTAATTCAAGCCGTGCTCGTCTTTGTGTGTAATACACGTTCAGCTGCAGCTGCATATAATAAGGTATTGTATGACTGCCCAATCCTGTCTAATTTTTTTTTCTTTAAAAATGTTTTGATGTTACTGGTCCTTTAAAAGACCACACAGACATCAGCGCTTAGAAAGTAACCCCCCCACACACACACAAGTTATAAAAAGCTATTGATGGTCAGGCCCCCCTTATAAGTTAAAAAAAAAACATTGGCACCAGGGCCCCCCATAAAAGTTTTTTTTTAAAAAATCATTGGCGCCAGGGCTCCCCTTACAAGTTAAAAAACATTGGTGAGAGGGGCCTATAGAATATTAAAATAATACATTGGTGGTCAGGGGATAAAAAAACCACACACGTTGGTGTTCAGAGGAATTGAACTCGTGGCTCCAGGACTTCAACTTCTCCTCCTTTCGTGACTTTTGGTCTTTTCGCAGCTTCGTGACTTCGGGTCATTCGGATTTTTGGCTTATCGGCACTTCCGCATTTTGGCTGTTCAGGACTTTGAGATTTCTGCCGGCTTTGGCACTCAGAAGGGGGGCCCGGCTATTTCAAAAGTGCAGCACTGCCCGGGCCCCCCTTGATGCCTGGGACACTTGTCCCCCCTGGTGGTGGCCCTGTGCTGGAATATCTAAAACAAATTCACTATAGGTATTTAACATTGGACACAAACATTACCAGTCATGTTGCCCATAACAACCAATCAGATTGTTGCTTTTTGTGTTCTAATTTATAAGTGAGTTTTGAAATGTAATTTCTATGAGCGACGTCACTGGTGCTATTTGTCTCAGATGTTAATAAATATGCCCCTAAAGAAAAGACAGTATTATTTGTTTTTGCACTAAAAACTTTCACTTGGATAATTTATTTTTAGATATGTTGGATTTTTAAAGTCGATGTTCTTAAAGTGACCTTGATTCGATAGCAGAGGAGCTACAAGTCCTATATAATAAGGTAATCAGGGGGGTTATTTATCTAAATCTAAATGTGTGAGGGTGGGATGAATTCAACCCAATATGAACAAATTCTTCAGGATAATGTTCAAGCATCAGTCACAAAGTTGAAGTTCACCTTTAAATTAACTGTTAGTAGGATGTACAGAGGGATATTCTGAGACAATTTGCAATTGTTTTTCATTTTTTATTATTTAGCTTTTTATTCAGCAGCTCTCCAGTTTGTAATTTCAGCCATCTGGTTGCTATGGTCCAAATTCCCCTAGCAACCATGCACTGATGTTAATAAGAGACTGGAATATGAATAGGAGAGGCCTGAATACAAAGAGGAGTAATAGTTTAACCCTCTGGGCTCAGCTCATCACACTGGGGCTTATTTATAAACCCTGGGCAGTAACCCATAGCAACCAAACGTTTACTTTCATTGCTCAACCCACAGCTGTGTGAATAAGCCAATCACTGACTGACATGCAAACGAGTCCCAGTACTGAGTGTGTTTAACCCCTCCCCCACATTCCCAATCATGTGTCAGTCAGGGCCAAACCTTCAGCTATTGGCTCTCGGGTCAGTCTTGTTGCAGGAGCCACACCCCCTTTTCACCTTCTTCCTGGTCTGGGTCTCAGTACAATGTGCCCAGTGCATCATGGACAGGGTGAGATTAAATGCACAGCAAGTGGGCGGGTCCAGTCAGCGCCTCATCAAACCTGTGACTGATCCCCAGCAAGTTAGTGTGCCAGCCTTGCAATGCATTGTGGGTCCCATTCAGCAAACCAATGGGAGTGGTGAGATGAAGCCCCATCACTTACACTACAGCCCCGAGACTCATGGGCTCATTTACCAACAAACACCTCTTACTGACACATCTACATTGTTACACTCACTTCACTCACTACTACACACTACCTCTCTCTCTGTCTGTCTCTGTGTCTCTCTGTCTATCTCCGTGTCTGTGTCTCTCTGTCTATCTCTGGGTCTGTCTCTGTGTCTGTCTGTCTCTGTGTCTCTCGGTCTGTCTCCGTGTCTGTCTCTCCATGTCTGGGAATGAGAAGTGGCTGGTGCATCAGTTCATTCCAGTAAGTCTCCTGCTGGTATTGGGGTTCACTCTGGGTCATCACCCAAACCTCCATCACATGACCCCCCCTCTGTACTGGGTGTTGGGGGGAGGGGGAAGAGGAGAATTAAAGGAAATGGCTCAGCTTGGGGGGCGGGACAAGTAGAAAGAGCCAGTAAGGAGGAGGAGGAGGCGGGGCTTGCAGACACAGCTACTGATTGGAGCAGAAAGGAAAGAGCAGTCTGTAGTAGGACAAAAGGTTTCTGACAATGGATTTATTGGACACAAAACACACATGGCTCCGCCCCCGGCACTGCCCAATGTTCTGCTTAGCAGAAAGCTCCTCCCACTCCCTGGCTGAAGTCCATTCTCCAGATTTGGTCACAGATGGGTTCCTCCCACAAGCCACGCCCCCAGGCTATTTGTGCTTTTTGGGCTTTTTCTCCGTTTGCTTCTTCTCATCCTGAGCACAGTCCTGCGCTGGCAGCCATTTCAGCGGGTGCCGACGGTACATGGGCCACGGGGGCAGGGTGAGCTGCAACGAGACAACACATCACTTTTGGGATTTGGTTCGAGTTTCAGCCTTTTTCAGCAGGATTCGGCCGAATCCATCTGCCCGGCTGCACTGAATCCTAATTTGCATATGCATATGCAAATTAGGGGTGGGGAGGGAAATCACGTGACTTTTTGTCACAAAACAAGGAAGTTAAAAATATTTTCCCCTTCCCACCCCTAATTTGCATATGCATTTTAGGATTTGGTTTGGTATTCGGACGAATCTTTCACCGAATCCAAAAATTGTGGATTTGCTGCATCCCTACTTTTGGGTCACCAAGGCCCCCCTTACTTGCAACTACCAAAACAGGACTACAACTCCCAGAATGCACTTAAACAGGTAATGCCCCTCCCCCACGTGTGCAACATGAGCGCAATGAATAGGTTTTAGGACATTGGGTTTAATCAGGAGACATTTCAGTTTCTTGTTATTTCTTGCGCTTAATTAAAGAGGAACTATCGTGAAATTAAAAATTTGTAAAAAGAATCATTGCATGAAGTTATTAAATTGTCTAAATATAATGTATTAAAAAAAATAAAGTTTTTAAAATATTGAAGTCATTATAGTGAACACATGCCTAGCGGCTTCTCTCCTACCTGCCTCTGGCTCTGGAGTCGAGTTCTTTGCATAACAACGCTGTCCTCTCTCTCATTGGCTATCAGTGCTGTCAATCTTCAACTGTGTGGAGGCAGCATCATTAATGGCTCTGTTATTTGTGCCCTGCTGGATTGATCCCTCTTCTCTTTAGAGCCAGACCCCCCCCCCACCTGCAGCCCCCCCCCCACCTGCAGCCAACCCCCCCCACCTGCACCCCCCCCACCTGCAGCCAGCCCCAGTACTTATCTTGCTTTTAAAACTCTTTTGTTCCCCTCAGCTGCTCTCCTTCTGCAGCTCCCCCTCCCTTCCAGAAAGTAATGTGAAAAGTAATTCTCCGTAACAATCTCCTTCTCAGCCCCTCCCCCTGCAGTCAGTCAGTCAGTCAGTCAGTCAGTCAGTCAGTCAGTCTCGTAGTGTTAGACATGTTAGACGAGCAGAAAAATCAAAGTGGAGCAGCAGCAGCACGTTCAATACTCACGTGTCTCAGTGTCACATACAGACTATTGAGTCAGTGTTAATAAATCCACCTTTAGTTCCTTTTGCCTCGTTTCTGGGAGGGAGGGGGAGTTTCAGGAGAGCGAGTCTAAATGTAACAGGACTTAGTAAAACTACCTGACTGACTGACTGACTGACTGACTGACTGCAGGGGGAGGGGCTGAGAAGGAGATTGTTACGGAGAATTACTTTTCACATTACTTTCTGGAAGGGAGGGGGAGCTGCAGAAGGAGAGCAGCTGAGGGGAACAAAAGAGTTTTAAAAGCAAGATAAGTACTGGGGCTGGCTGCAGGTAGGGGGGGGCTGCAGGTGGGGGGGCTGGCTGCAGGTGGGGGGGCTGGCTGCAGGTGGGGGGGCTGGCTGCAGGTGGGGGGGGCTGGCTGCAGGTGGGGGGGGCTGCAGGTGGGGGGGCTGGCTGCAGGTGGGGGGGCTGGCTGCAGGTGGGGGGGCTGGCTGCAGGTGGGGGGGACTGGCTGCAGGTAGGGGGGGCTGGCTGCAGGTAGGGGGGGCTGGCTGCAGGTGGGGGGGACTGGCTGCAGGTAGGGGGGGCTGGCTGCAGGTGGGGGGGGCTGGCTGCAGGTAGGGGGGGGGCTGGCTGCAGGTAGGGGGGGGCTGGCTGCAGGTGGGGGGGACTGGCTGCAGGTAGGGGGGGCTGGCTGCAGGTAGGGGGGGGCTGGCTGCGGGTGGGGGGGGCTGGCTGCAGGTAGGGGGGGGGCTGGCTGCAGGTGTGGGGGGGCTGGCTGCAGCTCTCTCCATCCCAGCTTGTTCCCTGCCCCTAGGCAACTAGGAGAGCAGGGGATCGAGTGGCCCCAGGGGTGTGATCACCCAGGGGACTCAAGGTGGCAGCAGGCACATGAATTCTACGTGTCCTGCTGCTGCCTGCACTTCCTATAACCGCAACACAGCCCACTCACTGGATCTTCACTGAAGACTTCTGCCTCCTCTTTGTGGGACCCCATCCTGCAACCCCAGATGGATTGTCATGCGTTTTCCAGGTAAGTGTTACACTTACACACACTTAAACTGAAACACACTTACATTCACACTAAAACATACATGCACACATACATTTTTGGGGATCGGGGGACACACACACTCACAGGGTCGGAGTGGGGGGCCCAGGGCCCACCGGGACTAATGTCCAGGGCCACCTCCGACCCCTCACCCCCCCTATACGACGTGCCGAGCGCCTGCGTGTCCTAAATCAACAGGTGCTGAGCGCATGGGCAGACGGTGCTTGCGCAGTGCCTGAAAAAACTTTTTTTTGTCCCCCTAATCTGAACGGGAGAGGGGACTGGGGGTTTTTTCCCGGTGTCCTGCTGGGCCAGTCCGACACTGCACACTCACACTCACACACTCACACTTGCACCTGCACTTTGTTTGAAAAAAATGTTTTATTGCTATTGTCAATACCGTACTGTGCAATACCTTTTGTGTGTTATTTTAGTGATTATATTGCAATTTTGGTGCATTTTTAGCCATTTTATTGTATGTTAAGCTATTTTATTGCATTTTCAGCTCTGCATAGGTGTTGTTCGCTTGTTTCTTTCCGTAAAACATATCTGGCCATGCTAAAATAGTCAAACAGTGATTAGGACTGCCGATTACACTAGGTGAAAAAAAACAAAACATTGATTTTTGTGGTTTTATTGGATTTTATGATTATATAGCATTTACCACTGTTCTTTTGTAAGTGTAGTTCAGACCCTCTGCTGATACGTTACAAAATGTGGGGTAAATAATGGGGTAGAAAGCTTTGTGATGATTTTCAGAAATGTAATAAAAGGTATTATGTTTAGCATAACTTTGCAGTAGAAAGACATATTTACCTGTTTAGATTAGTCGGAATATGTACTTTCTAATAATAATACACGTGCCGGGTGCTTATATTGTAACAGTCAAGAGTGTCATGTGAAAATTCATATGTACTGATTGAATTTGGTGCTTTGGTAAATCTATGAATAAAACCCTTTAACCCTTTACGCCGTACGTGCTGGCGGTTCAGGGCTCAGGCTGCCAAGAACATACACTGTACATTCTCCTGCAGCTGAGCCCTTCTCTCTGCTTTGGCGGCAAAAACTATTCAGTAGACCTCGGACGTCCATATTTAGGGTGATTTTTCTTTATACGTAAAACATTGTGTGCGATAAATTCAGCAAAGATTTTCAGAAATGTTGTAAAAACCTCTACGTTTAGAAAAGCTTTGCAGTTTGGTGTAGAAAGACGTCTTTATCTTTGTTGGATTCGTTATAATGTGTACTTTCCAAAAATATATGGTTTTGGGGGGGGGGTCTTTGCTGTTAGGAGGGTCTTGAGGCACATAATATGAAGTCAAGGGTCTATGTTCACAGAAGGCAAATCGGCAGCGGAGAAAACTCATATTCACTATTTTCATTTGGGGTCCGCACATGGCAGCTGCCTTGGTATATCTATGCACATTGGGCATCAAATGGTTCAGTAGCCCCTTGGCATCAGTATTTATGGTGTTTTACAATTGTATGTAAGAAATTGGGTGAGATAAATGCGGCCAATTGCAATATTCTAAGGCAATTTTCAGAAATGTAAAAACTGTTGCTTTTATCGCCAAATTTAGGAAAGGCTTGCGACTTGGTACTTTGGATTACAAAGACATGCATACCCAATTTGGATTCGCAGGAATGTGTACTTTCCGAAAATATATGGTTTTCTGGGGTGAATGTACTTTTTTCTACCTTTGCTCCCCCCCCCAAATATATGTATATATGTTTTGATTTTGTAGTACCTGAAATGACAGACCATACGGGGGTCTTCATTTGGGGCCCCTATATGCCACGTGCTTGGGTACACCTATACATATTGGGCATCAAACTGTTCAGAGGACCCTAGGCTTTCATATTTGGGGTGATTTCTCTTGATACCTAAAAATATGTGGGAAATACGATGCTGCAGGTTAGATATTTTCAAGTGATTTTTGGAAATGTCGACAAAATCACCAAATTTAGGAATGGTTTGCCGCTTGGTACTTTGGTGTAGAAAGACACGCATACCCAATTTGGATTCAGGGAATGTGTAGTTTCCGAAAAAAATATATGGTTTTCTGGGTTGAACGTACTTTTTTTCTCCCTTTGCCACCCCCCAAAACTATGTAAATGTGTTGATTTTGCAGTATCTGAAATGACAGACCAAATGGGGGTCTTCCTTTTGGGGCCCCTATATGCCACGTGCTTGGGTACACCTATACATGTTGGGCATCATACTGTTCAGCGGACCCTAGACTTTCATATTTGGGGTGTTTTACGTTGATACCTAATGATGTGTGGGAGATATGATGCTGTAGAGTGGAAGCTTTGAGGTCATTTTTCAAAAAATTCACCAATTACTATAAAACATTATAACTTTAGGAAACCATTACAACTTGGTAGTTTGGAGTACAAATATATATTTACCCAATTTTGATTCACCAGAATCTGTTCTTTCTAATAATGGGTAGTTTTCTAGGGTAAACCTACTGTTAGTGGAATGTTTGGCCTTGAAATCAGAAGTATGTTGTTTTGTGGAGAGGTGCTTTGGAAATTTGCTAGTTTACTGCTTGTAGATTTTGATCTATACAAGTGAGAAATCTCCATAAAACGATATATATTTGGTATTGCCGCGTTCAGGAGACATAGAGCTTTCTAAATCGGCTGTGTTCTCATACATAAAATAAATGATGTTTCTGATATATGTGATTGTTCTTCGTGAAACATGATATTTTTCATTTTATTAGACACTTAGAAGCCTATATTTTTTTTACAGAAGTAGAATTACACCAAAATTCTTGCATATTGTGAAAGTTCAAGTTGTCCTGAAAAAAATAATATATTTTCCTGGGTAAACTAAAAGACCACCCCAGGAAAGGCCCTTAAAGTGAAAGAGTGCAAAATATCTAAAAACTGCTTGGCAGTAGATGTTCGCATCTAGGACAAAACGGCTGGCAGGGAAAGGGTTAAGGCATCAAGCTATTCATGACCCCTGGCGTTCATATTTAGGATGCTTTTATGCTGGTAAATTACAAATGTAGGTATATAATGGGGTAAAATGAAAACGTTGTGATGATTTTCAGAAATGATATAAAAAACAAAGTTTACGGTAGTGTTGCTGCTTTGCCATACAAAGATACATTTACCTATTTTAGATTTGGCAGAATGTGTATTTTCTAAAAATGTGATGTTGTCTTGGGATGACTTACTTATTTGCCACTTTTACCAAACATTAATCAGGCAGTGTTTGCAGGGCTGGAACTAGGAGTAGGAAGAGGCACGTGCCTATGGCGCAAATGTAAAGGGGGGCCAGGTAAGTATCTCTTCTACTGTCTTCCCCTAGTTTGAACAAAAATCAAAAAAAAGGCAGGGGTTAGGGGTTTTTTTTTGATTTTTGTGCCCCTGATGAAGACCTCTGTAGGTCGAAACGCGTAGGGCGACATGCTGTTGCCATGTGGGGTAACTAGCATGGAATAAAATTTGTTTTTATTTATTTACAGAGTGTGCTTTCCTTATTTTTTTTGTTTTCGTGCATGATTTTTTGGAAACTACAGATGGGTAGCCTCCTATAGGATTAGCACCTCGCATATACTTACTTTTTGTAGTTTTTGATTTTTTATTAGGGAGTGTGCGCCTTCTACTTTTGATGTTTTTTATGTATTCCCCTAGTTTGGGCTGTTGTTTCCCTCAGCTCGGCAGCTATTACAGTGTTGCTGCTGTCATCTGAACAAGAATGCGCTCGCCTGTGCAGGCACGTTAATGTTCATGTGCGCGCACTAGGGGGGAGACAACATAGCCGGCAGGGTTGCCTAGGGTGCCCTGCTGGCTTGGCCACTGAGTGTATGTGCTAACTTCATTTTGGGGCATCTAAATGCCAGATACTTTGGTAAACCTATGCACAATGGGCATCAAACTGTTCAGTGGACCCCTGGCAATTATATTCAGGGTACCTAATACAGTGTGGGATATGCGGAGCAGAAAAATAAAAACTTTGAAGTGATTTTTCAGAATTTTAATAAATTTTTATAAGAACCGCAAAGTTAAGACAAGCTTTGATGTTTGGTAGTTAGGAGTAGAGAGATATAGTTTTGGAATCATCAGAATGTGTATTTTTCATAAAAAGAAGTGGAAATACATGAAAACTCAGATTTAGAAAGCTTATTTTCTACTGAAAAAAAACAATGTATAGTTTTATAGGTAAACTAAAGGTTTCTCCTCAGAAAATGCCCCTAAAGTTAGAGAACAGGGGCAGATTTATCAAGGGTCGAAGTAAAAATTCAAAGTAAAAAAAAATTAATTTCGAACTATTTTTGTGTACTTCGACTATCGAATATGCAAACATTCTATTCGAATTTGAAAAAATTTAGCTTTTCGAATATCAATTTTCGAATATCGAAATTTATCATGTGTGGTCTCTTTAAAAACTTCAACTTGAACCAGTCACCATCTAAAACCTGCCGAATTGCTGTTTTAGCCTATGGTGGACCTCCGAGAACCTGTTTGGAGTCAATTGGGGTGCGTGTGAGAGAGAAAGGAGTGGCTGAGGTGAGTGTGAGAGTAGAAGGTAAGCATGGCATGGTTGAGTGTATGAGAGATAGGAGTGGCTGGGGTGAGTGTGAGAGAGGAGTGGCAGGGGTGAGTGTGAGAGAGGAGTGGCAGTGGCGAGTGTGAGAGAGATATTAGTGGCAGGGGTGAGTGTATGAGAGATAGGAGTGGCTGGGGTGAGTGTGAGAGAGGAGTGGCAGTGGCGAGTGAGAGAGAGGAGTGGCAGGGGTGAGTGTATGAGAGATAGGAGTGGCAGGGGTGAGTGTGAGAGAGGAGTGGCAGGGGTGAGTGTGAGAGAGATATTAGTGGCAGGGGTGAGTGTGAGAGACGAGTGGCAGGGGTGAGTGTGAGAGAGATATTAGTGGCAGGGGTGAGTGAGAGAGAGGAGTGGCAGGGGTGAGTGTGAGAGAGATATTAGTGGCAGGGGTGAGTGTATGAGAGATAGGAGTGGCTGGGGTGAGTGTGAGAGAGATATTAGTGGCAGAGGTGAGTGTGAGAGACGAGTGGCAGGGGTGAGTGTGAGAGAGATATTAGTGGCAGGGGTGAGTGTATGAGAGATAGGAGTGGCTGGGGTGAGTGTGAGAGAGGAGTGGCAGGGGTGAGTGTGAGAGAGGAGTGTCAGGGGTGAGTGTGAGAGAGGAGTGTCAGGGGTGAGTGTGAGAGAGGAGTGGCAGGGGTGAGTGTGAGAGAGGAGTGGCAGGGGTGAGTGTGAGAGAGGAGTGGCAGGGGTGAGTGTGAGAGAGATATTAGTGGCAGGGGTGAGTGAGGTATGAGTGGCAGGGGTGAGTGTAAGAGAGATATTAGTGGCTGGGCGGGTGAGTGAGAGAGTAGAAGGTAAGCATGGCAGGGGTGAGTGAGATAGGAGTGGCAGGGGTGAGTGTGAGTGAGATAGGAGTGGCAGGCTTTGATCTGGGAGTATGCAAAAACCTCATTCTGCCAATAAAATCAACATTTTCACACTATAAAAGAATAACAGCCTTACTGTTCTCAGAATGAGATTGCAGAGAATACAGTTGGTGTGTGAATGCTTTGAATTCAGCATGAAGAGGGCGGGACTTTGCTAGTTGCTACGTGACATCACAGTGGGGGTATAGCCACTCCCATTCAGCAATTGCTTGAACTGGCTCTCAGAGAAATCATTCTAACTCACTGTGATATTATTGAATGGCTTTCAAAAAGTAAGCATTTCTGTTAAATGAATATATTTGAGAATATTGTTATTTTCATCCTATCTATCCACTGGGAAAATTCGATTTTCGCGATAGTTCCCCTTTAATTATACAGCTCCCCCTCCTTCACCCTTTGTTGTGACTGCTTTGTTAGCAGGAGGGTATTATGTTCCCAATGAGGAGACTGTGTATGTCCCTGGGGGAGCAATGGTGCAGCCTCGACATTCCAGCCCTTGTTCCAAAGAAAACGGTTAGGGAGGTGTCCCAGCAGCAGCAGTTTATAAAATCAAAGCTTTCTTTACAGTTTTTTGGGTTAGATTTCCCACCCTGATGAGTTTCATGCCTCGTTCTGGCACTTCATCAGTGGTGATGTCAGCAATTGCTCTAGATCTTCTAGTTATAGTAAAAACATAGTAATAATTGTGTATATAAATGATCCATTAATACTCCAGTCACATTTGTAATAATACTGAAATGCATCAGAACTCAGAGCTTCAATTCATAGGACCCGTAATATGCAAAAAATGTTGTTTGATGTTTTTAATTGAAGGTGCTACTGAATATAAGATCTAGAGCAATTGCTGACTCCTCCTCTGATGAAGTGCCAGAATGAGGCATGAAACGCATCAGGATGGGAAATATAACCCTAAAAACTGCTGTAACTGAACTAAAGCTTTGATCTTATAACCTCCTCCTGCTGCTGCTGCCGGACATTCTCTAGAACCTCTTTCTTAGGACTGAGTATTGTGACTGGAGTGGAGACCAGTATGTGGAGGTGCCTCAGCAGCGGTGGGAGTTGCGCCCCATTTGAGAGAGAAAAGGGGACACTGTAAAGACATGTAATTCTTTTGTATGTCAGCATTCCAGCACTTGTGCCTTTAATAATAGTAAATGTCTGTGTGGGATTAATCTGTGTCACCCAGTGAATTACCCCAGACCCAACTGCCGCTTCCAGAGCAAACTGGAGGCAACGTCCCATGGGGTCTCACCCTCTCCCACTGGAATGATGTCAGTAAAGGATTTTGCAGATCCATCTTGTGCCCCCCCTGAACTGCCCAACTTCTTATTTATCAAACGTTATACGAATTTCTTACCAAACAAGAGACGGCAAATCCTGCGATCACAATGTACACGGTCCAACCAAACTGCTCAATCACATAACCATAGATAAAGCCCACGACCTGGGAAAGAGAAAACGGTTTTATAATGTGTCCCGTAACACTGCTGTACAACTGCCATGTGACCAACAGCCCCAACTGTCACTCTCCTATTCCTCAACCAAGAGCCCTTCTCCTACTCTGATACTCACAGTTCCCTGTATAACTCAGCCTGCAGCCTTGTGTCTTTATATGGTCACAGAACAACCCCTCAGTGACTTCTAATATCCTTATCATTTACAGTAGGGGGTACATTATCCCTTATAATACATGAGTGATACTCAGAGTTCCCTGTATAACTCAGCCTGCAGCCTTGTGCCTTTATATGGTCACAGAACAACCCTCAGTGACTTCTAATATCCTTATCATTTACAGTAGGGGGTACATTATCCCTTATAATACATGAGTGATACTCAGAGTTCCCTGTATAACTCAGCCTGCAGCCTTGTGCCTTTATATGGTCACAGAACAACCCCTCAGTGACTTCTAATATCCTTATCATTTACAGTAGGGGGTACATTATCCCTTATAATACATGAGTGATACTCAGAGTTCCCTGTATAACTCAGCCTGCAGCCTTGTGCCTTTATATGGTCACAGAACAACCCCTCAGTGACTTCTAATATCCTTATCATTTACAGTAGGGGGTACATTATCCCTTATAATACATGAGTGATACTCAGAGTTCCCTGTATAACTCAGCCTGCAGCCTTGTGCCTTTATATGGTCACAGAACAACCCCTCAGTGACTTCTAATATCCTTATCATTTACAGTAGGGGGTACATTATCCCTTATAATACATGAGTGATACTCAGAGTTCCCTGTATAACTCAGCCTGCAGCCTTGTGCCTTTATATGGTCACAGAACAACCCCTCAGTGACTTCTAATATCCTTATCATTTACAGTAGGGGGTACATTATCCCTTATAATACATGAGTGATACTCAGAGTTCCCTGTATAACTCAGCCTGCAGCCTTGTGCCTTTATATGGTCACAGAACAACCCCTCAGTGACTTCTAATATCCTTATCATTTACAGTAGGGGGTACATTATCCCTTATAATACATGAGTGATACTCAGAGTTCCCTGTATAACTCAGCCTGCAGCCTTGTGCCTTTATATGGTCACAGAACAACCCCTCAGTGACTTCTAATATCCTTATCATTTACAGTAGGGGGTACATTATCCCTTATAATACATGAGTGATACTCAGAGTTCCCTGTATAACTCAGCCTGCAGCCTTGTGCCTTTATATGGTCACAGAACAACCCCTCAGTGACTTCTAATATCCTTATCATTTACAGTAGGGGGTACATTATCCCTTATAATACATGAGTGATACTCAGAGTTCCCTGTATAACTCAGCCTGCAGCCTTGTGCCTTTATATGGTCACAGAACAACCCCTCAGTGACTTCTAATATCCTTATCATTTACAGTAGGGGGTACATTATTCCTTATAATACATGAGTGATACTCAGAGTTCCCTGTATAGCTCAGCCTTGTGCCTTTATATGGTCACAGAACAACCCTCAGTGACTTCTAATATCCTTATCATTTACAGTAGGGGGTACATTATCCCTTATAATACATGAGTGATACTCAGAGTTCCCTGTATAACTCAGCCTGCAGCCTTGTGCCTTTATATGGTCACAGAACAACCCCTCAGTGACTTCTAATATCCTTATCATTTACAGTAGGGGGTACATTATCCCTTATAATACATGAGTGATACTCAGAGTTCCCTGTATAACTCAGCCTGCAGCCTTGTGCCTTTATATGGTCACAGAACAACCCCTCAGTGACTTCTAATATCCTTATCATTTACAGTAGGGGGTACATTATCCCTTATAATACATGAGTGATACTCAGAGTTCCCTGTATAACTCAGCCTGCAGCCTTGTGCCTTTATATGGTCACAGAACAACCCCTCAGTGACTTCTAATATCCTTATCATTTACAGTAGGGGGTACATTATCCCTTATAATACATGAGTGATACTCAGAGTTCCCTGTATAACTCAGCCTGCAGCCTTGTGCCTTTATATGGTCACAGAACAACCCCTCAGTGACTTCTAATATCCTTATCATTTACAGTAGGGGGTACATTAACCCTTATAATACATGAGTGATACTCAGAGTTCCCTGTATAACTCAGCCTGCAGCCTTGTGCCTTTATATGGTCACAGAACCCCTCAGTGACTTCTAATATCCTTATCATTTACAGTAGGGGGTACATTAACCCTTATAATACTAGGAGAACTTACCGCAGAGAAGAGGATGATGCCCTGGAATATCTGTTCAGCGAGTTTCTGACCCTTGAAGTCCTATAGAAGAAAGAAAGATAAAAGGAGAGCAAAACTTAGCGGTGGATACCCAGAATCCTCGGCCCTTTTCACCAATGATAGTGAAGTACAAGGCTGGGGGTGGGGAGAAGTGTAAGTTTAAGTACAACAGTCCCGCCCATATAGAGCCACACACAAACTGCCGAGTCTGGCCCCAGTGGCTCCGCCCATTAAGGCACATTATTAAAGGGACAGTAACAAGCTGAAGTTCTTTATCTGAATATTGTAACCAGAGCAGGAGAGGAGAAAGTGAGACCCAAGTGCTGTGAGCAGGCAGGCTGATTTCCAGGTAAGCACAAGGCAGTTGGTACCAGAGATCAGTGAGGGGGGTATTTATTAGAGACATTACACTGATTAAGGAGGGTGGGCACAATGTTAAACACATGGTAATTCCCAAGCCCCAGTGTCAGAGATGAACCCCAGAAATGTCTGATAACTAAATGCCAAATTCAGCCCCAGAGACAAATGCAGAAATGAATAAATCCATAACCATAATCTGCTGCAGTCAATGGATATTGGGAGCTTGCTTACAGTTTTTGTGCAGTTCCCCTTTAAATTTGCTATGGGGAATAGATATACCAAATACCATAAACCTGTTGCAGCATAGGTATTCCCTGTACTAAGCACAATTCAGCAGGAACAGTCCCTAAGTTTGCTCATAGTCTGTACAGAGAGATCCCATAAAACTATGGTACATAGGTATTCCCTGTACTAAGCACAATTCAGCAGGAACAGTCCCTAAGTTTGCTCATAGTCTGTACAGAGAGATCCCATAAAACTATGGTACATAGGTATTCCCTGTACTAAGCACAATTCAGCAGGAACAGTCCCCTAAGTTTGCTCATAGTCTGTACAGAGAGATCCCATAAAACTATGGTACATAGGTATTCCCTGTACTAAGCACAATTCAGCAGGAACAGTCCCTAAGTTTGTTCATAGTCTGCACAGAGAGATCCCATAAAACTATGGTACATAGGTATTCCCTGTACTAAGCACAATTCAGCAGGAACAGTCCCCTAAGTTTGCTCATAGTCTGTACAGAGAGATCCCATAAAACTATGGTACATAGGTATTCCTCTGTACTAAGCACAATTCAGCAGGAACAGTCCCTAAGTTTGCTCATAGTCTGTACAGAGAGATCCCATAAAACTATGGTACATAGGTATTCCCTGTACTAAGCACAATTCAGCAGGAACAGTCCCCTAAGTTTGCTCATAGTCTGTACAGAGAGATCCCATAAAACTATGGTACATAGGTATTCCCTGTACTAAGCACAATTCAGCAGGAACAGTCCCCTAAGTTTGCTCATAGTCTGTACAGAGAGATCACATAAAACTATGGTACATAGGTATTCCCTGTACTAAGCACAATTCAGCAGGAACAGTCCCTAAGTTTGCTCATAGTCTGTACAGAGAGATCCCATAAAACTATGGTACATAGGTATTCCCTGTACTAAGCACAATTCAGCAGGAACAGTCCCTAAGTTTGCTCATAGTCTGTACAGAGAGATCCCATAAAACTATGGTACATAGGTATTCCCTGTACTAAGCACAATTCAGCAGGAACAGTCCCCTAAGTTTGCTCATAGTCTGTACAGAGAGATCCCATAAAACTATGGTACATAGGTATTCCCTGTACTAAGCACAATTCAGCAGGAACAGTCCCTAAGTTTGTTCATAGTCTGCACAGAGAGATCCCATAAAACTATGGTACATAGGTATTCCCTGTACTAAGCACAATTCAGCAGGAACAGTCCCCTAAGTTTGCTCATAGTCTGTACAGAGAGATCCCATAAAACTATGGTACATAGGTATTCCTCTGTACTAAGCACAATTCAGCAGGAACAGTCCCTAAGTTTGCTCATAGTCTGTACAGAGAGATCCCATAAAACTATGGTACATAGGTATTCCCTGTACTAAGCACAATTCAGCAGGAACAGTCCCCTAAGTTTGCTCATAGTCTGTACAGAGAGATCCCATAAAACTATGGTACATAGGTATTCCCTGTACTAAGCACAATTCAGCAGGAACAGTCCCCTAAGTTTGCTCATAGTCTGTACAGAGAGATCACATAAAACTATGGTACATAGGTATTCCCTGTACTAAGCACAATTCAGCAGGAACAGTCCCCTAAGTTTGCTCATAGTCTGTACAGAGAGATCCCATAAACTATGGTACATAGGTATTCCCTGTACTAAGCACAATTCAGCAGGAACAGTCCCTAAGTTTGCTCATAGTCTGTACAGAGAGATCCCATAAAACTATGGTACATAGGTATTCCCTGTACTAAGCACAATTCAGCAGGAACAGTCCCCTAAGTTTGTTCATAGTCTGTACAGAGAGATCACATAAAACTATGGTACATAGGTATTCCCTGTACTAAGCACAATTCAGCAGGAACAGTCCCCTAAGTTTGCTCATAGTCTGTACAGAGAGATCCCATAAAACTATGGTACATAGGTATTCCTCTGTACTAAGCACAATTCAGCAGGAACAGTCCCTAAGTTTGTTCATAGTCTGTACAGAGAGATCCCATAAAACTATGGTACATAGGTATTCCCTGTACTAAGCACAATTCAGCAGGAACAGTCCCCTAAGTTTGCTCATAGTCTGTACAGAGAGATCCCATAAAACTATGGTACATAGGTATTCCTCTGTACTAAGCACAATTCAGCAGGAACAGTCCCTAAGTTTGCTCATAGTCTGTACAGAGAGATCCCATAAAACTATGGTACATAGGTATTCCCTGTACTAAGCACAATTCAGCAGGAACAGTCCCTAAGTTTGCTCATAGTCTGTACAGAGAGATCCCATAAAACTATGGTACATAGGTATTCCCTGTACTAAGCACAATTCAGCAGGAACAGTCCCCTAAGTTTGCTCATAGTCTGTACAGAGAGATCCCATAAAACTATGGTACATAGGTATTCCCTGTACTAAGCACAATTCAGCAGGAACAGTCCCCTAAGTTTGCTCATAGTCTGTACAGAGAGATCCCATAAAACTATGGTACATAGGTATTCCCTGTACTAAGCACAATTCAGCAGGAACAGTCCCCTAAGTTTGCTCATAGTCTGTACAGAGAGATCCCATAAAACTATGGTACATAGGTATTCCCTGTACTAAGCACAATTCAGCAGGAACAGTCCCTAAGTTTGCTCATAGTCTGTACAGAGAGATCCCATAAAACTATGGTACATAGGTATTCCCTGTACTAAGCACAATTCAGCAGGAACAGCCCCCTAAGTTTGCTCATAGTCTGTACAGAGAGATCCCATAAAACTATGGTACATAGGTATTCCCTGTACTAAGCACAATTCAGCAGAAACAGTCCCTAAGTTTGCTCATAGTCTGTACAGAGAGATCCCATAAAACTATGGCAGCATAGGTATTCCCTGTACTAAGCACAATTCAGCAGGAACAGTCCCTAAGTTTGCTCATAGTCTGTACAGAGAGATCCCATAAAACTATGGTACATAGGTATTCCCTGTACTAAGCACAATTCAGCAGGAACAGTCCCCTAAGTTTGCTCATAGTCTGTACAGAGAGATCACATAAAACTATGGTACATAGGTATTCCCTGTACTAAGCACAATTCAGCAGGAACAGTCCCCTAAGTTTGCTCATAGTCTGTACAGAGAGATCCCATAAAACTATGGTACATAGGTATTCCCTGTACTAAGCACAATTCAGCAGGAACAGTCCCTAAGTTTGCTCATAGTCTGTACAGAGAGATCCCATAAAACTATGGTACATAGGTATTCCCTGTACTAAGCACAATTCAGCAGGAACAGCCCCCTAAGTTTGCTCATAGTCTGTACAGAGAGATCCCATAAAACTATGGTACATAGGTATTCCCTGTACTAAGCACAATTCAGCAGAAACAGTCCCTAAGTTTGCTCATAGTCTGTACAGAGAGATCCCATAAAACTATGGCAGCATAGGTATTCCCTGTACTAAGCACAATTCAGCAGGAACAGTCCCTAAGTTTGCTCATAGTCTGTACAGAGAGATCCCATAAAACTATGGTACATAGGTATTCCCTGTACTAAGCACAATTCAGCAGGAACAGTCCCCTAAGTTTGCTCATAGTCTGTACAGAGAGATCCCATAAAACTATGGTACATAGGTATTCCCTGTACTAAGCACAATTCAGCAGGAACAGTCCCCTAAGTTTGCTCATAGTCTGTACAGAGAGATCCCATAAAACTATGGTACATAGGTATTCCCTGTACTAAGCACAATTCAGCAGGAACAGTCCCTAAGTTTGCTCATAGTCTGTACAGAGAGATCCCATAAAACTATGGTACATAGGTATTCCCTGTACTAAGCACAATTCAGCAGGAACAGTCCCCTAAGTTTGCTCATAGTCTGTACAGAGAGATCCCATAAAACTATGGTACATAGGTATTCCCTGTACTAAGCACAATTCAGCAGGAACAGTCCCCTAAGTTTGCTCATAGTCTGTACAGAGAGATCCCATAAAACTATGGTACATAGGTATTCCCTGTACTAAGCACAATTCAGCAGGAACAGTCCCTAAGTTTGCTCATAGTCTGTACAGAGAGATCCCATAAAACTATGGTACATAGGTATTCCCTGTACTAAGCACAATTCAGCAGGAACAGTCCCTAAGTTTGCTCATAGTCTGTACAGAGAGATCCCATAAAACTATGGTACATAGGTATTCCCTGTACTAAGCACAATTCAGCAGGAACAGTCCCTAAGTTTGCTCATAGTCTGTACAGAGAGATCCCATAAAACTATGGTACATAGGTATTCCCTGTACTAAGCACAATTCAGCAGGAACAGTCCCTAAGTTTGCTCATAGTCTGTACAAAGAGATCCCATAAAACTATGGTACATAGGTATTCCTCTGTACTAAGCACAATTCAGCAGGAACAGTCCCTAAGTTTGCTCATAGTCTGTAAAGAGAGATCCCATAAAACTATGGCAGCATAGGTATTCCCTGTACTAAGCACAATTCAGCAGGAACAGTCCCCTAAGTTTGCTCATAGTCTGTAAAGAGAGATCCCATAAAACTATGGCAGCATAGGTATTCCCTGTACTAAGCACAATTCAGCAGGAACAGTCCCTAAGTTTGCTCATAGTCTGTACAGAGAGATCCCATAAAACTATGGTACATAGGTATTCCCTGTACTAAGCACAATTCAGCAGGAACAGTCCCCTAAGTTTGCTCATAGTCTGTACAGAGAGATCCCATAAAACTATGGTACATAGGTATTCCCTGTACTAAGCACAATTCAGCAGGAACAGTCCCTAAGTTTTCTTATAGTCTGTACAGAGAGATCCCATAAAACTATGGCATAAAGGTATTCCTCTGTACTAAGCACAATTCAGCAGGAACAGTCCCTAAGTTTGCTCATAGTCTGTACAGAGAGATCCCATAAAACTATGGCAGCATAGGTATTCCTTGTACTAAGCACAATTCAGCAGGAACAGTCCCCTAAGTTTGCTCATAGTCTGTACAGAGAGATCCCATAAAACTATGGCATAAAGGTATTCCCTGTACTAAGCACAATTCAGCAGGAACAGTCCCTAAGTTTGCTCATAGTCTGTACAGAGAGATCCCATAAAACTATGGTACATAGGTATTCCCTGTACTAAGCACAATTCAGCAGGAACAGTCCCTAAGTTTTCTTATAGTCTGTACAGAGAGATCCCATAAAACTATGGCATAAAGGTATTCCTCTGTACTAAGCACAATTCAGCAGAAACAGTCCCTAAGTTTGCTCATAGTCTGTACAGAGAGATCCCATAAAACGACGTGAGTAGAAGAACATTTTGGGAGGCAGAAGAGACAGGAGAGACAGGAGAGAGGATGTAGAAGTGAGGTCACATGACTGTGAGTAGAGGAGGAGTGAGTGATTAGTAAGAGATATACAGAGAGAGAGATATACAGAGATATATATATATATATATAGACACACACACACACACAGAGAGGAGACATTATATAGAGAGAGAAGTAAATAAAGAGGCCGCACAGTGAGTGACACGTGAGATGAAGACAATTAACAGACACACAGTCACGTGGTTGGACAGTTGGCGTCACGTTATGTCCCAGTTACTTGTCTCAGTCCCGCAGAAAGAGCAGTGATTGTTCCCCCGACTCGGGGACTGGGCTCTGTGTGTCTCACTCACCATCTGGGTCGGGACGGAGCTCAATATTCCCAACATGATCGCGCCAGTAACAGCTGTCCCACCGGAAGTGCCGCGGATCCAAAGCGACGTCAGCTGACAACAGGAAGGACCACAAGCTGCCCGGGCTGTGCCTGCCGGAAGTCTTATCAGCCTGAGCTCTCGGTATCCCGGGGTTGTTGTTGTGACGTAGAAATGAGGGAGGAGTTTGCTGTATAAATAGAACAATAGATTCCCGGGCTGCCCGCGCTGTGCCGGTACAAAGTGCAGCTTCTGTCCGACCGCCAATCACAACAATCCGGCCTAGTGCTGCCCTGACTCCAGTCTGGACATGGACATTAAACCGTCCAGTGCAGTGAATGGAGCCAGTGTAAACAAACCCCTCCCTCCCCCAGGTGCAGCCTCAGGCTTCTAGATAAGAGTCCTCTCAAGCTACAGACAGTAATGAGCACTTAGTGCTGCTGCCAGACTGAGAGTGGGTCAGTCAGTGTTGTAGTTGCTTTGGGGAGGGGGAGGGGCACACAGAGAACTGAACCATGTGATAAACTCACCAGTCTCCTCTTGTGTTGCCTCTACTGAACTACTGGAACTGCTCGTGTTCCCTTTCCTCTCCCTGCACACTGGTCACCACACGGTTAATCCCCATCATCATGTGACAGGAAGCAGCAATAAATACACTTATATATTATATTATATATACACTTCTGTAACAATGTAAGATAAGGAAGGAAACAATTGTAACAATTAAAGATAAGCATCAAATAAATGTAACAATTTAAGAGAAGCAAAGAAATAAGTGTTACAAATTAAGATAAGCAAAGATACAATTGTGACCTCATCCCAAGACTAGCAGGGCCTCCACCATATATCCAACAAGTATAATCCAGTAATTGAACAAGTATGGAGAAAGAATTCCATGAGGCGCAATATATCGCTGCACAGGAGCCTTTATTCACCATCACACGACATGTTTCCAGCTAAAAGCTCTTTTTAATACACTTGGAACATGTTGTGTGATGGTGAATAAAGGCTCCTGCAATATATTGCGCCTCATGGAATTCTTTCCCCACACTTCAATTACTGGATTATGCTTTGGAAGGAAGCAGGGGTTAAAGATAGCTTTTCCAAGGGTAAATATACCGGTGCAGTGACGTAACTACCGGGGGAGTAGTGGGTGCAATTACACCAGGGTCCGTTCCCCCTCGGGGCTCACCGGAGATTGTGCCACTACGCGGCTGAAAGGAAACCGCCTGCACGTGGCTGCCGGGTGCGTTTAGTTATGTTAATGTTGAGAGCGCAGGTAGGTGGTGTAGGGGGTGACTAAGCGCCCTACAGGTAGGGTTGCCACCTTTTATAAAAAAAATTCCCGGCTGCTGGGGGGCGGTGCCTCAAAGGGGCAGGATGTGATGTCAAAAGGGGCGGGCCACGCCACAGACGCTAGAAGAGGCAAAAAAAAGGTAAGTTGCAGGGGATTGGGGGCAGGTCGAGGGCTCCTTTTGATCGTATTACAAATTTACCGGCAGCTACATTATGTCACGGCCGGCACCCGATACCAGAACAAATGCCAAGCACCCTGGTCTCGGCTCGGCTTCACCAGTAGTGTGACCACCGTTGGGCTTCGGGAGGAGCCCTCAGCTTACTTGGGTGCCACCTGGACTTAACGAGGGGTGCAAGGCGAGATTTTCTGGCTGGCAAAGGGGCACGGCTGTTAGCAGAGTCTTTAAAGGAATTGTTCAGTGTGAAAATAAAAACTGGGTAAATAGAAAGGCTGTGCAAAATAAAAAATGTTTCTAATATAGTTAGTTAGGCAAAAATGTAATGTATAAAGGCTGGAGTGATTTGACGTATAACTTGTCAGTCAGAACCCAACTTCCTGCTTTTCAGCTCTCTTGGTTTACACTGACTGGTTACCCTGGCTACCAGCCAGTAACCAATCAGAGACTTGAGGGGGGGCCACATGGGTCATTTCTGTTGCTTTTGAATCTGAGCTGAATGCTGAGGATCAATTACAAACTCACTGAACAGAAATGTACCATGTGACCCCCCTTCAAGTCGCTGACTAACTCAGAGTTAGAGAGCTGAAAAGCAGGAAGTAGTGTTCTGGCTATTATGTTACACATCCACTCACTCCAGACTTTATATATTACATCTTTGGCTAATTAACTATATTAGATACATTTTTTATTTTGCACAGCCTATCTATTTACCCAGTTTTTATTTTCACACTGAACTATTCCTTTAAGCTGAAGGTCACAATACAAGAGGAGCAGGCAAGAGAATCGTCAGACAGGCAGGGTCGAGGCAGGCAGATATCAAGAATCATCAGGCAGGCAAGGGTCAAACCGGGTAATCAAACAGAAGGGATCAGGCAGACAGAGTAGTCGAGATGCAGGCAAAGGTCAGAGTTCGGATATCAGAATAGTCAGGAACAGGCAGGGATCAAAAACCAGGAATCACAGATAAAGTTTTACAAGAACAAACAGCACAAGGCTTCAGGAACCACTAGAATAACAATTCTATCACAGGCACCCTCTGGAAGCACGTTCAGACTATTTATAGTTTAAATTTGGTGCCATTGCACGCTGGCGTCGTTACGCTAGCGCACCTGCACCTTTAAGGGACACGGAGGCGCGAGCGCCCATAGTGGAGCAAGATGGCGCTGGAGCATGCAGCGGGCGTCCCCACCGATGTCGCCATGGGCGACCCCGCCACACAGGTATTCTTATTACACATTGCCGGTAAATTTGTAATACCGGCCCCGGCAGGTATTTTACCGGCTAGCCGGGTAAAATACCGGCCGGGTGGCAACCCTACCTACAGGTGGGCGTGCCGAATAACCCACTGAGAGTCTGCACGAATCCCTCCGAACTAGGATGAGTCACTGATTGTCGCCGCCCAGTCCCTGGTTTGCGTCCAAAAAGTTGTCAGCAAATGTTCTGAATCCGGCACCCCCCAATCTGTCAGCCCTCCCACTGCCCAAGCCGGCTGTGACATGATCAACAAGGTGCTGTATTTATTAATAAGTCTTGTGTTATTGCTTCATTCCAGCCTCTGCTTGTCTGTGACGTATCTCCTGCGCTCCCTGGTTATCTTCATTTCACCTGCACAGAGATCTGTCATAGCTCTATATACCGGATTATTCCCATTATACATACATGTGCAGAACGTACTGTATTATCTGTGTGTATACAAGATATACTAGAACTTCTCAGCTTTCTACATACAGTCCTAACTTTCTATACTGTGTTCCTGATATAAATATACACCTGCACAGTCCTGTATATACTGTCCTCTAAGTATATACTGTTTTTCATATACTTATATATGCTGACTCCACAGCACTTACTACAGAATTTTTATTATATATATATATATATATACACAGTGTACACACAAATATTTTGTTGCTGGTATAGATGACTGCTTTTCAATGGATACAGGGGACACTCTACTCAGGACCCCAAGACTCATAATGGGAATTGCCACCGCTCCATCCTTCTGTGAGTTTTGGGGGGGTGGCAGTTGTATATTTTTGCACCAGGGCCCTTTGGTTTATAGTTACACCACTGTCACTGGTGTGACTTCACTTAGCACCTCCACCAGATGTCACTTCTCTGAGGGTCTGAGCTGTCACACATCTCATATTATTTTATTTTATTATCTTCAATTGTAACAATTGTTTTGTTGCTTATCTTAAATTGTTACAATTGTTTCCTTATCTTAAATTGTTACAGAAGTGTATATAAGTGCAGTTAATTAACCCTCAATATTGACCCTATGTAAATCTGCCCCTTTGTGTCACAAATACATTCTGCATTGATTCAATATTCCTTTGACTACACTAACAAAACTAACAATGTATCTGTGGCTTCACCTGCCCAACTGTATTTATGTTTATTAACCCTGAGTGTCGTTACATATTGAGGATTATGATACAGTCAGATGGGGGAGTTATGAAACGCTTGTCCTCTCTGGGCTGTTGATGTGTCAGTTCTGTGGTTGTTAGGGTTGCCACCTTTTTACCGGCCGTTCTATATATTTATCTTTATTCCCTATTAATAACATTGGGATCACTGACCTTCCTATATATTTCTCTTTATTCCCTATTAATAACATTGGGATCACTGACCTTCCTATATATTTATCTTTATTCCCTATTAATAACATTGGGATCACTGACCTTCCTATATATTTATCTTTATTCCCTATTAATAACATTGGGATCACTGACCTTCCTATATATTTATCTTTATTCCCTATTAATAACATTGGGATCACTGACCTTCCTATTTATTTATCTTTATTCCCTATTAATAACATTGGGATCACTGACCTTCCTATATATTTATCTTTATTCCCTATTAATAACATTGGGATCACTGACCTTCCTATATATTTATCTTTATTCCCTATTAATAACATTGGGATCACTGACCTTCCTATATATTTATCTTTATTCCCTATTAATAACATTGGGATCACTGACATTCCTATATATTTATCTTTATTCCCTATTAATAACATTGGGATCACTGACCTTCCTATATATTTCTCTTTATTCCCTATTAATAACATTGGGATCACTGACCTTCCTATATATTTCTCTTTATTCCCTATTAATAACATTGGGATCACTGACCTTCCTATATATTTATCTTTATTCCCTATTAATAACATTGGGATCACTGACCTTCCTATATATTTATCTTTATTCCCTATTAATAACATTGGGATCACTGACCTTCCTATATATTTCTCTTTATTCCCTATTAATAACATTGGGATCACTGACCTTCCTATATATTTCTCTTTATTCCCTATTAATAATAATTGGGGTCTGTACGTGACATTACACACACAGTTTAGCAGGAGAAATAAGGAGCCTTTGGTGTGAGTTGTTGGCAGTTGCTGTGAGTCACATGATGATGTCACATGATGATGTCACATGAGTGAAAGTGACAGTTGGGAGGAGAAGTAGAAGTGGTACATATTGGGGGGACAGCTGAGGGGGAGGCTCAGTTCTCTGCTCATTCCCATGTGTCCCACTGATTATGTAGAAGAACTGGACAGAGACAATGAGAGTTTATAGAAGGACAAGCAGCTCAGTATCATCTTATTATTATTATTATTAATGTCAGACAATATGATAATGGCACTTTCTTGTACAAACATTAAACACTGAGGAAAGAGAGAAGACGGATCAATTCCTTAATTGTGTCATTGATAATTAACTGCTTCATGACTTGTTAGTTGAATATTAATTACTCACATCAGACAGGAAACAACAGACAGAGAAGGAAGTGGGAATTTCTGCCCTGACTTAAGATGGCGGCGCGCGTTTATTTCCCCGGTCACGTGACGAGTGCAGCTGCTGAGGTGGCGGCGCAGTGAGTGCGGGGTCGGGAGCCGAGGGACAGGTGAGTGATGGGGGATCAGTTTCTCATTGTGTCCGGCCCGCGGGCTGTGAGGGAAGCGACTGTATTGGGATTTGGAGACGTTTGTTCCATCCCGTGTCCCTGAGGCAGACAAGTCTGTATTTACTCTCTCACTCCTCCCTCCTCCGCGGGACTCACTCTGACAATAATGGCGGCCAGTTCCCTCCAGTGAGACGTGTAATCTTCCCCGACCGAGTACCGACCCCCCCACATCTCTGTCACATGTACTGACCCAAACCCCCCTACTAATGAGCTGCTCCATCCCTCCTGCTGCTTTAGATTGTACCACTGTCTTTCATTCAGACTGTACCACTCTCTGTCAGTCAGGCTGTACCACTCTCTGTCATTCTCTCTCTGTCCTTCTCTCTCCGTGCCGCTCGCACAGACAGTTGCCGGGCTGTGTGTATAGGGGCCAGTTGGGGCCACACACTCGGATCCCAGGGGCCAAATAGTGAGGAACCCCTGATGGATTTAGCTCATTCCACCTCAGGGGCCTCATTGAGATCTTTCATTTCCGGGTTTGGTCAGTAATAAGGGGGCGGGGCATGCACGAGTCTCAGCCAATGAGAATACTGCTGGTTCCTGGCCTGTGTCTGTATCTCTGTGACTTTAACCTGTTGCTTTCCACTTACACAATGTCATTGTCTCCATCAGACTGAGGAATCAAGTGAGAAGATGAGGAGAGGTGAGAACTGAGTCTGTACTTTACTTCTATTCATCATTATCTGCCTCTATATTATCCCTCTTACTCACATTCATTTATGGGAAATGGATCTTTGTTTCTTTATTTCTTATGTGACATTAATTTAATAAATATGTGACTGAGACACTGGCTGATCTATTTCCCAATGTCACTTCTCCCTGATCTACTGCCCAACCCTCAATTACTACATAAACCCCATGTGCTCTCATAATGTACAGCGCTACGCAATATGTTGGTGCTATATAAATACATGTTAATAATAATAATGTCACCCCCACCACTTCTATAACTCAATATCATCTCATAGAATATAGGGTAATATAACATAAGGTAATATAATGTAATATGATATAATGTAAGATAATGTAATATATGGTAATGTAAGATAATATAAGACAAGGTAATATAATATGAGGTAATATAATATAAGGTAAGACCCAGCGTTTGCTTCCAATATTCTTCCAGCTTCAGACTGCAGGACTTTGTGTGGTAAAGTAGTGAATAAAGTAGAAGGATAAACGGCTTCATGTGCAGTGATTTCTCTCTCTGAGCCGAAACACGTAGTGATCACACTGCTAAATAAAGAAAGTGTTAGTGCAGTTTGTAATCACTGTGAAGTCAGGGATTGTTCTAACTCTCTGCGTTTGATTCTTTCACCTGCGGGAATCCATCAGTCCTTTTCGGATCAGAACTTTCCCAATTGATATTCATGAATGTAGAAATAAGGAGATACTGTTGTGATCAAAACTTTAATGGCAGACGACCTGCTAAGTACACGACCTGTTTCAGGCCTCGTGTGCCCTTTCTCAAGTGTGAAATCACTGCCTCTGAAGTTGTTTATATCATATAATATAATATAGTCTAAGGGAATCAATACGGCAGCTCCCTCCCATTTCCTTTGCAGAACGTTGGACTAAATAACACAAATGTGAAACGTAATTTGTAGAGATTCATTGTGTCACTGAGTTGCCCCAAGGGTTAAAGGGCCAATACTTCTGGCTTTGGATCCAGTTTGGGGGGACACCAGATATTAGGGTCCTGCACAAATGGGTGGGATTTCCCACACTCAATCCTGGATTTGCTGCCCCCCTAATAATATCCCTGCCAGACTTATATGTGTATGTTGTGCCTTGTGTCCCTTCCAGTTCATATAACTGTGATCCTATTGGCTGCCGTCATCTTCCTGCTGGTTCTGCACCACAATATCCTGGGCCTCAGCGACATCCTGAAGAGACAAAACTCAGGTGATTGTTCCTCCCCAAGTCCTGTGTCTATTCACTAGTTTCACTTCCAGACATAATTCTGTCTCCCCTTGATTCCCCGTTCTACAGACACTGGCCCCTTAGTCTTCCAGCGACTTGAATCCCTTCCTGATTCCCCTGACATTGGCCCAGAACATGGACACGGGGAGGAGATTGCTGTGATGATTCCAGGGGTGGAGGAACGACTTGGAGGCCTCATCGCCACCATTAACAGTATCTCCAGCAACACCAAATCTAATGTTGTCTTCTATATCATCACTACCAATGACACCAAGAAACACATCAGGTAATTGCACCCCATTCAAACAATAATGCCATCTGCTCTTTCTGCAGAATAATGGAGATAGACTGGCTACATGTTGGGTTGGACATGTTGTCCAACGTTCCTGATATATTGGCAGATATTGGATTGGATATGGTGACCAATGTTCCTGAGATATTGGCAGATATTGGATTGGAGATGGTGACCAATGTTCCTGATATATTGGCAGATATTGGATTGGATATGTTGACCAATGTTCCTGAGATATTGGATTGGAGATGTTGTCCAATGTTCCTGAGATATTGGCAGATCTTGGATTGGATATGGTGACCAATGTTCCTGAGATATTAGCAGATATTGGATTGTTCCATAGATATTAAGCTGGCCATAGATATAAAGATTTTTAAAATATCTTTTTGTTATTATATGGTATTAGATCAAGCTTATCTTGAAACAATTGTTTAATTGTACGATTTGTCCATCAACTAAAAAGATCATTTCAAGCAATGTTGTCTAGTTGAAGCCAGGAAAACTGAGGGGAGCTGCTTGCTTGGCCCTTCAAACAATTGGACAATAGATTCCACTGTGACTGAAAATTATATGTCCTGGCCGATCAATTTTCTGACCGATGTCAGTCAAAAAATTGTTAAATGCACGATCGTTCAATTCCCACTAACCTCATGATAATTTGACCTATTGGTTGGATTGCACTAAAATCGGTCGAAAAATCATTGCGTCTATGGGAGCCTTTAGGTTGGAGATGTTGACAGATGTTCTTAAGATATTGGCAGATCTTGGGTTGGAGACGGTGACCAATGCTACTGAGATATTGGCAGATATTGGGCTGGATATTGACCAATATTCCGCAGATATTGGGTTGGAGATGTTGACCAATGTTCCTGAGATATTGGGTTGGAGATGGTGACCAATGTTCCTGAGATATTGGGTTGGAGATGGTGACCAATGTTCCTGAGATATTGGGTTGGAAATGTTGACCAATGTTCCTGAGATATTGGGTTGGAGATGGTGACCAATGTTCCTGAGATATTGGCAAATATTTGCTTGGAGTTGTTGACCAATTTTTTGAGCTATGGGCAGATATTTACTTAGAGATGTTGATAATCTTTTTGAGATCTTGGCAGATATTTGCTTGGAGATGCTGACCGAATTTTAGAGATCTTGGCAGATATTTGCTTGGAGATGTTGACTGAATTTTAGAGATCTTGGCAGATATTTGCTTGGAGATGTTGACCAGTTTTTTGAGATATTGGGTTATATAGGGTTATGTGAAAGCCCAGGGAAAAGGAGTCACGCTTGTGTACCATTACTTTTTTGCAGTTCTTGGCTGGATGGCACTGACCTGAAACGAGTGGCGTATAAGCTGCTGACATTTGATGCCCGTGTTCTTGATGGGAAAGTGCGGGTCGATGCTGGGGCGGAGCCAGTGAAACCAGTAAGTATCTGAGCCACAAGGTCCATATCACTAAGGCGACAGGTATCCCAGAATGGGGTATGGGCTCTGCTCCTCAGGTCCTGGTGTGGTGCTGCTTAACACATGGAGAGAAGTAGGAACTAGCCCAGGTTGTTGGAACAAGAGCTGACAGTGAAGAGAGTGGATTTGTTTGGCGAGTCTGTACTGCGCAGGGCGTGTCTGTACAGGGGAATCCATACAAAACATTTGTTGACATTTGTGTCTCTCCACAGATGACATTTGCCCGGTTCTACCTGCCCAGTTTGCTGCCTGGAGCCAAAAAAGTCATTTACTTGGATGATGATGTTATTGTACAAGGTCAGTTTTACTTCCCCTTGGGATGAGTAGGTGCAACTAACACACACACACACACACACACAGTGACTTTATTATGAAACTAGTTGGCAATAAGGAATTAGCATCTTAGCCAGTGCTCAGGGTTGGGCCCTCAATCTCTAGGGGCCACTGGTCCTGTTCTGTTCCCAACTACAACTCAACCCAGTGACTCCGCTGCAGTTCTATCAATTTCACATAAAACCTGAATCTCTGAGAACTCCGTGGCCACTTCTCTGCATTGGGGAGTCCAATAACCCCAAAATGTTCCTTGGGCAGCCCATACTGATATGAGCAATTATAAGAATTGGGTAAGTGGCCACCACTGGGCTAACGGAACCAAATTGTGGCTCCCTTCCCAGTTGTTCAGGATTGGACTTAATTTTTTGAATTGGGAGTTCGGGTTACAACCTACGAAAGAAAGTGGAATGAGGGAAGAGCCAATCAGAAGTGGGGGGCTTATGTCTTCCAGGGGTCCCTGTACTAAGGGGGTTTCTTTGTTAATGTTGGGAGCCACTAGGGGGCAGTTTTGGGGTCTTTTAGTTGTTTTGGGTACAAAGTGTCAGATCCAGTCCCCTCTGGTGGGTTGTGTTAGTAACTGCCCCATCGGCTGATTAATTGCCCCTTTCTCTGCACAGATGACATTGTCCAACTGTACAACACCCCAATCAGCCCCGGCCATGCGGCTGCCTTCTCTGAGGATTGTGACTCCGTCACCTCCAAATTCCCCGTCAGAGGGGGCGCTAATCAGGTACGTGTGACCCCCGGAGTCTTTATATGTGATTTACTAAATATTAATACTAATAATTCTATATCCCGCCCCTCCCTCAGTACAATTACATTGGTTTCCTGGACTACAAGAAGGAGAGGATCCGGAGCCTGGGAATAAAGGCCAACACCTGCTCCTTCAACCCGGGGGTCTTTGTGGCCAACCTGACCGAGTGGCGGCGGCAGAACATCACCCGCCAGTTAGAGAAGTGGATGGAGCTGGATGTGACGTGAGTTTCACTTACTGAATAGCCGCCATATTGGACTGTAGGGGGAGGGGTCAGTGGCCAGAGACTGGGGGGGGTATTGGCCAAGTGATGGGGGGGGGGCAGTATCTGAATGAATTGGATTTTGGGAATGTAAATCCCTATTAATTGTCACCTGTTTATTTAGTGAGGAACTTTACAGCAAGTCATTGTCCGGCAACATCGCTGCACCCCCCCTCCTCATTGTCTTCTATAGACTATACTCCAACATTAACCCTCTGTGGCACGTCCGACACCTGGGTAAGTGTTCCTGCACAATTGTGCTTAGTACAGGGGATACCCTGTACAGACTGTGAGCAAACTTAGGTGCTGTTCCTGCTGAATTGTGCTTACCGTATATACCCGCGTATAAGCCGAGGTACCTAACTTAACGTGCGAAAACGTATTGACTCGAGTATAAGCCTAGACACAACTACAGCCCTGTCTCCCAGCAGCGAACATTCCGCCAAAGCGACCCCCCAGCGATCAACCGGACTTCTTTGCAAAGTTGATGGTGACCGAGAATTGCCAAACGGATTACTGTGTGCATTGTCCCACTACCACGTGCAGAGGATGCTGTGTGATATTGTAGTCACTGTTATTCTTTCATACAACCAACAGAGGGCGCTGTGTGATATTGCAGTCACTGTTATTCTTTCATACAACCAACAGAGGGCGCTGTGTGATATTGCAGTCACTGTTAATCTTTCATATAACCAACAGAGGGCGCTGTGTGATATTGCAGTCACTGTTATTCTTTCATACAACCAACAGATGGCGCTGTGTGATATTGCAGTCACTGTTATTCTTTCATACAACCAACAGAGGGCGCTGTGTGATATTGCAGTCACTGTTAATCTTTCATATAACCAACAGAGGGCGCTGTGTGATATTGCAGTCACTGTTATTCTTTCATACAACCAACAGATGGCGCTGTGTGATATTGCAGTCACTGTTATTCTTTCATACAACCAACAGATGGCGCTGTGTGATATTGCAGTCACTGTTATTCTTTCATACAACCAACAGAGGGCGCTGTGTGATATTGCAGTCACTGTTATTCTTTCATACAACCAACAGATGGCGCTGTGTGATATTGCAGTCACTGTTAATCTTTCATATAACCAACAGAGGGCGCTGTGTGATATTGCAGTCTCTCCCCAAGTGAACTGTTGGTATAGGAATGATTAAAAGTGACTGCAATCTCAGCTACTGCCCACTGACTCGAGTATAAGCCGAGGTAGACTTTTTCAGCACATTTTGGATGCTGAAAAACTCTGCTTTATACTCAAGTATATACGGTAGTACAGGGAATACCTATGGTGCCATAGTTTTATGGGATCTCTCTGTACAGACTATGAGCAAACTTAGGGACTGTTCCTGCTGAATTGTGCTTAGTACAGGGAATACCTATGGTGCCATAGTTTTATGGGATCTCTCTGTACAGACTATGAGCAAACTTAGGGACTGTTCCTGCTGAATTGTGCTTAGTACAGGGAATACCTATGTACCATAGTTTTATGGGATCTCTCTGTACAGACTATGAGCAAACTTAGGGACTGTTCCTGCTGAATTGTGCTTAGTACAGGGAATACCTATGTACCATAGTTTTATGGGATCTCTCTGTACAGACTATGAGCAAACTTAGGGGACTGTTCCTGCTGAATTCTGCTTACTACAGGGGAATACCTATGCTGCCATAGTTTTATAGGATCTCTCTGTACAGACTATGAGAAAACTTAGGGGGCTGTTCCTGCTGAATTGTGCTTAGTACAGGGAATACCTATGCTGCCATAGTTTTATGGGATCTCTCTGTACAGACTATGAGCAAACTTAGGGACTGTTCCTGCTGAATTGTGCTTAGTACAGAGGAATACCTATGCTACTATAGTTTTATGGGATCTCTCTGTACAGACTATGAGCAAACTTAGGGACTGTTCCTGCTGAATTGTGCTTAGTACAAGGGAGATGCTGATATTATTTACTATGTGTTGTAGGTTCAAGTACAGGAAAACGTTACTCGCCGCAGTTTGTGAAAGCCGCTAAACTTCTCCATTGGAACGGACATTTTAAACCTTGGGGCAGAACTTCTTCGTTCCCAGAGATTTGGGAGAAGTGGTTCCTGCCAGACCCCACGGGGCAGTTCTCACTAATCAGGAGACACGGAGAGTGATGAGTCTGCGACTCCCGGACGTCGGTGGAACTCAGGGAAGAGACAGACGGGGGACGATCACTTGTTCCTATTGTGACATTAGGGGGGGTCTCATTGTGCCTGTGGGGGCCAAGGCCTTGCACCCCTATAAACTGCTCACGTTTCCCCCAACTTACTCCTCAAAGTCAGAATTCACAGTAGAGCCAATCACAATACAGGGTTTGGGTCCTCCTGCCATTGCAGGGAATGTCTAGCTGACTTGGTCACCACTAGAGGCGGGACTGAGACACAACTATTGCTCCTCCCACTAGTCATAACCGCAGGAACCCCGCCTCCTTCTTGCCATAGTGTTGCTGCCTAAACAAATTGGTGTTTAGAGACTGGGCCAATCACAATTGGTAATTTGTCTCTTCCCGAGGAAATCTGTTACCCGCAACATGGAGCAGCGCCCCCTAGTTTTCTTATTGTGTGTTTTATATATTAAATCTATTAAATGATAACATTTCTGAGTTGGACTCACATTGTTCTGAGAGAAAATCTGTATCACTCGTATTATAAGGGATAATGTACCCCCTACTGTAAATGATAAGGATATTAGAAGTCACTGAGGGGTTGTTCTGTGACCATATAAAGGCACAAGGCTGCAGGCTGAGTTATACAGGGAACTCTGAGTATCACTCATGTATTATAAGGGATAATGTACCCCCTACTGTAAATGATAAGGATATTAGAAGTCACTGAGGGGTTGTTCTGTGACCATATAAAGGCACAAGGCTGCAGGCTGAGTTATACAGGGAACTCTGAGTATCACTCATGTATTATAAGGGATAATGTACCCCCTACTGTAAATGATAAGGATATTAGAAGTCACTGAGGGGTTGTTCTGTGACCATATAAAGGCACAAGGCTGCAGGCTGAGTTATACAGGGAACTCTGAGTATCACTCATGTATTATAAGGGATAATGTACCCCCTACTGTAAATGATAAGGATATTAGAAGTCACTGAGGGGTTGTTCTGTGACCATATAAAGGCACAAGGCTGCAGGCTGAGTTATACAGGGAACTCTGAGTATCACTCATGTATTATAAGGGATAATGTACCCCCTACTGTAAATGATAAGGATATTAGAAGTCACTGAAGGGTTGTTCTGTGACCATATAAAGGCACAAGGCTGCAGGCTGAGTTATACAGGGAACTCTGAGTATCACTCATGTATTATAAGGGATAATGTACCCCCTACTGTAAATGATAAGGATATTAGAAGTCACTGAGGGGTTGTTCTGTGACCATATAAAGACACAAGGCTGCAGGCTGAGTTATACAGGGAACTCTGAGTATCACTCATGTATTATAAGGGATAATGTACCCCCTACTGTAAATGATAAGGATATTAGAAGTCACTGAGGGGTTGTTCTGTGACCATATAAAGGCACAAGGCTGCAGGCTGAGTTATACAGGGAACTCTGAGTATCACTTGTGTGTTATAAGGGATAATGTACCCCCTACTGTAAATGATAAGGATATTAGAAGTCACTGAGGGGTTGTTCTGTGACCATATAAAGACACAAGGCTGCAGGCTGAGTTATACAGGGAACTCTGAGTATCACTCATGTATTATAAGGGATAATGTACCCCCTACTGTAAATGATAAGGATATTAGAAGTCACTGAGGGGTTGTTCTGTGACCATATAAAGACACAAGGCTGCAGGCTGAGTTATACAGGGAACTCTGAGTATCACTCATGTATTATAAGGGATAATGTACCCCCTACTGTAAATGATAAGGATATTAGAAGTCACTGAAGGGTTGTTCTGTGACCATATAAAGGCACAAGGCTGCAGGCTGAGTTATACAGGGAACTCTGAGTATCACTCATGTATTATAAGGGATAATGTACCCCCTACTGTAAATGATAAGGATATTAGAAGTCACTGAGGGGTTGTTCTGTGACCATATAAAGACACAAGGCTGCAGGCTGAGTTATACAGGGAACTCTGAGTATCACTCATGTATTATAAGGGATAATGTACCCCCTACTGTAAATGATAAGGATATTAGAAGTCACTGAGGCACTATGGCATCAGATTCAGTTTTTGACTCCCCTGAGTCAGCAGTGAAATGGAGGGGACTCACGTGTCTCTAGACAACAGCCCTCATATTATCGTGTCAGTGTTGGGGTGTATGCAGGGACCCTAATAATTAGTTTCATCGGGGTCATTTCCAGTTTGCTGGTGAGACAAGTCCAGTAATGGAAGCGCTGCGAGTGCATTAGTGCGGGAGATTCTTCATTTAAACAGAAGGCAGTTTGGGGAGATTGTCTCCCCCGCAGAAGAGGCGATTAGTCGCCAGGAGACTAAAGGTGACCATAGACGCACAGATAAAATCGTACAAAACGTTATTGTTGTCTGATATTGGGTGAGTGGATGGTGGTGAAAGAGCCGAGCGATATCAGCAGAAGACTTGGACATTAGTCAGTGATCGGACTGGACGGAAATGTTTGTTCGGGAGCGTTTGAAGGGACCTAAACATCGGCCATTGTTACTGCTGAATCTTCACATACAGGTACAATTCTATTGTTTCTATTGTATATCATGTGACCAGCTCTACACCTGTGTATTGAAACCAACCGTCTTTTCCAAGAAACATCCTAATTGTTATGTCTATGGCCACCTTAAATCTCCCCAAATCTGCCCCAACCCTTAAACAATAAGGATATAGAAGAGTTGGGCTCATAAAAGCTGAAAACAAGGAGCCCCTGTGTTATTATCATGTAAGGAGTGATTGACATAACGTGTAGCTAATCAGCCTCGTTCTCACTCACGAACTAAAGGGACATTGAGCTGGACTCTACTTAGACTTTGCTAAAGCCTGTCATGTGCAGTTCCACACACACAGTTACTGCTTCAATCAAGGAATATTGGTGTGGAACGTGGAAATAGCAATATCTCTACTAATTGTCCATTTCAGTATCACTATAAGGTGGCCATACACGGGCCGATAAAAGCTGGAGACAGACTGTGTTGGCAGCTTATTGGCCCGTGTATGGGGGCCCCCGACGGGCTTCCCCGATCGAGATCTGGCCGAAAGTCAGCCAGATCTCGATCGGATGGGTTTGAAAACCCAGTTGGATCGCGGCCGCATCTGTTCATTGATGCGGTCCCGCGATCTGACCGCCCATTTGCGAATGCTAGGATCCGTTCGTTGGGCCCTAGGGCCCACGATCGGATCTGCCCGATATTGCCCACCTCAAGGTGGGCATATCGGAGGGAGATCCGCTCGTTTGGCAACATCGCCAAACGAGCGGATCTATCAATGTATGGCCACCTATAGTCTTTGATATTCCCCAACCTTACTGTCCTACTCTGTTCCTTTAAATGCAACTTCTCTTCCTCTAGTCTGAAGGGGGGACCTATAAAGAGACATAATTATCTTTCATCCCTTCAATCATTTATACTTATTTATACAAGAACTTTAATTGTGGCAGTGTCATTCTGTGGCTACTAAAGCAAATAGCCAACTTGTTATCCACAAAAGCCCCAAGATCCTTCTCAATTGAAAATACCCCCAACACTGCCATTTAGTGTATAACTTGCATTTAGATCTTCCTGTTCCCTCCACTTGGCAGTGGGCAAGAATGGGTTAATCCCTCCTGTGCTGCAGTGGGAGAGGATATCAATAAATTGCTGCTTCCGCCCCCAGCGCCATCTTTTTTTTTTCTCCTGTCGCTCCCCCCGCAGTGCCACAAGGGTCCCCTCCTGAAGCTCCAGGACAGAGATCTTCCTCCCATGAGTGTCTGAGAGGCCTCCAGGATTGGCCCATATGTGGGTCACCTGTGCTGTCAGTCACAACGCGCTCAATAAGACACCGCTTTCCAGCTTCCAAAATGGCGCGGCCGCACTCAGCATGTGCAGAAGGTACACAAAGCCGGGAGTAGACGCGTAGTCTGTTCAGAAGCAGAACGGAAGGCAGATGACGTCCTTCTCCCCCTGGTGTAGTCAGCCGTAATTTAGCCTCTATGTGCCAATGTGCGGAGCCCGTGGGACTCACATAATGATGGGAATTCCTTCCAGACAACAAACAAGTCTTCACTAAGAAAATGAAAAAGATGTTTCTTCAAAGACATTCCTTGTTCGTTGTTCTCTCCAATATTAACTTCTTGGAAAAGGAAAGGTATTCGTCTTCTGACAGACATTATTTCGCCTTCAACAGGCAAAATCTTCGATTGGGATGAATTCAGACTCAAATTTCACATTTCAATTCATTCTTCAATTGGTTCATTGGTTTAACAAATTAAACAAGAAAGATGTTTTTTTGTCTTATAATTCTTTATTATTTTCCTTTTTCAACAAATATTTATATTCTAGTACAGATATTAATATCAGATACATTCAAACCACTTTATGGAACAATATGGAATTTAAACCTCACCCGATGGAATCAACTGCACAAAAGTGGTCCATTTATTTACAAAAGGAAATTAAAGCTGATGATCTAACTAGTTCTATAAATAGTTTTGATAAGCTAATTGTATCTGAAGTTTGGAGGGAACAACATTTCAGATTAATTCATCTAGGTTACAAGGGATTTAATTTCAAAGCCAAAAATTCTAGTTTTCTTAATAGCTGTCCAAAATGTGAGTTTCCTTCTCCTAATTCTTTCCATTTGCTTTGGGATTGTAGAGAGATAAAGATGGATTTTCGACTTACCGGAAAATCTTTTTCTAGACGGCCTGGACTGTCAGTGCAGCAACCGTGGGTTAAGTATCCACCTCCGGAGGCAGGACAGAAGAAAAAATTAGAATCTCGACTCCTCCCCCTTCATATAAGCTCGTGCTCCTCCTGATTCCCCTCAGTTTGGTCTGACAGCTCAGATAGGAGAAGAGAAAGGATAGCAGAGAAGAGCGAGAAGAGATTCATAATAACAACAGTATTAACTCGCCAACTGGCAACAACATTGAACTATAACGAAAGGGTGGGGCTTACTGCACTGACAGTCCAGGCCGTCTAGAAAAAGATTTTCCGGTAAGTCGAAAATCCATCTTTCTCTAGAACGGCCCTTCCTGTCAGTGCAGCAACCATGGGGACGTCCGAAAGCTGTCCCATCTTTTCAATTTGGGCTGGGTGCAAGTTACTGTTTCCGCACAACTGCTTGAAGTACTTTTCTACCAAATGCAGCAGGAGTGGAATGAAACACATGAAGTCTATAAAATATTGCGAATGTAGACAAAGAAGCCCAAGTGGCTGCCTTACAGATTTGTTCTGGAGTGGCCAGATTATACAAGGCCCAGGACGCACTTAGTGCCCTGGTAGAATGAGCTCGGACCTTGAAGGGCCTAGGTTTGTGACTAAGGTCATAAGCACAATTGATCGTCTCAACCAGCCATCTAGCAATTGTTCGTTTAGAAGCAGGTGACCCTTTGTTCTGACCATACGTAACCAAAAAGGCATCAGATTTCCTATAATCCTTGGACCTGTCTAGGTAATAGCGAACCGCTCTCACTACATCTAGTTTATGAAGTGCCTTTTCCTTGGGATTAGCTGGTCTAGGGCAGAATGAAGGAAGATTAATTTCCTCATTTATGTGGAAAGCAGAAACCACCTTGGGCTGGAAAACTGGGATAGTCCTGAAAACTGCCCTGTCCTGATGCAAAATAAGCCAAGGTTCCTTACAAGAGAGGGCTGCCATGTCAGAGACTCGTTTTGCTGAGGTAATGGCTAAGAGAAACGTCATCTTCCAGGTAAGAAATTTAAGCGAGCAGGAAGCCAAAGGCTCAAACGGGGGACCCTGTAAGACATTGAGGACAAGTGTAAGGTCCCAGGGTGGTGTTGGGTCCCTGTATGGAGGCCTAACCTTACCCACTCCCTGTATGAACTGCAAGATATCTGGTTCCCCTGCCCACTGACGCTGTAGTAGAATAGAAAGGGCTGAGATCTGGCCTTTGAGGGTTGCTAAGGAGAGACCTAAATGGAAACCCTGAGTCAGGAATTCAACAATTGTTGTCACTGACGCTTGCTGCCACTGAAACTGCCGGGGCTCACACCAGTCCATGAAAGCTTTCCAAGTTCTATGATAGACTCTAGATGTGGACCGTTTCCTGGCTTTCAACAGAATGTCAGTGGCTTCTTGTGAAAACTCTTTGGAACGCCACAACTCGGTTTCAACAGCCAAGCCGTCAAATGCAACCGCTGCAGGTTGTCGTGCTTTATTGGTCCTTGAGTGAGCAATTCTGGTGTGAGAGGCAGCCGCCATGGTGGAGCTGCTGACATGTTGATGAGTTCGGAGTACCAAGGTCTCCGCGGCCAATCCGGGGCAATGAGAATGGTTTCTGTCCGTTCCTGCCGTATCTTGCGTATCACTCTTGGAAGAAGTGCTAGTGGAGGGAAGGCATAGACTCTCTTGAAAAACCACGGTATCACTAACGCGTCTACGTAAGCCGCCTTCGGGTCCTGTGACCTGGCGCAGTAGGTAGGAACTTTGAAATTGTGTCTTGACGCAAACATGTCTATGTCTGGCCTTCCCCATCTGGTTACTAACTGCGTGAAGACGTCCAAGCGAAGAGACCACTCTCCTTGGTCCATCCGCTGGCGGCTGAGGTAATCCGCCTCCCAGTTTAGTACGCCCGGAATGAAGACTGCGGAGATGGCTGGGACATGAAGTTCCGCCCAGGTGAGTATTTGAGCTACCTCCCTCATCGCTCTGTTGCTGCGGGTTCCTCCCTGCTTGTTGAGGTAGGCTACTGCGGTGGCATTGTCGGACTGAATGCGTAATGGCATGTTTTGCAAGTCTCGAGACCAATGAGCTATGGCATTTCGTATTGCCCTGATTTCTAACACATTTATAGGGAGTTTTGATTCTGCCCGTGACCATGTCCCTTGGCAAGTCCGAGGTGGCCAAGTTGCCCCCCAGCCGGTGAGGCTGGCGTCCGTGGTCAGTACGGTCCACTGGGGTAAGGCCCACGTCTTGCCTTGAGAAAGATTTTGTGGTGTTGTCCACCAAGTCAGTGAACGTTTGACTTGCATGGTAAGTGGAATTTGTTGGGACAAGTTTGAGTGGTTCTTGTTCCAAAGATGTAGAAAGTGATTCTGAAAGTCTCTCATGTGGAATCTGCCAAAGGGCAGTGCGTCCAACGCTGCTACCATGTAGCCTAATAACTGGAGGCAGCGTTTCGCTGAAATGGTGGTCTGAGAGCAGACGTGTTGAGCAGTGTGTACTATTGTTTGAATCTTCTCCAAGGGCAGAGATGTAGTCTGACGGGATGAGTCGAACAACATTCCTAGGAATTGAATTTGCTGTGTGGGTGTGAGGTGACTCTTTCTGTAATTTATGATCCAACCGTGTTGTTGGAGTATTGTGACACAAATTTGGGTGTCTTTGTGACTCTGGTCGTAGGACGGAGCTCTGATTAGGAGGTCGTCCAGATAAGGGGTGGCTGAGATCCCCAGCCGCCTGAGGTGTGCAATCAATGGGCTGAGTATCTTCGTGAACACTCGGGGTGCCGTGGAAAGGCCGAAAGGAAGTGCCTTGAATTGGTAATGTTCTCCGAGCACCGTAAACCTTAGGTATTGTTGGGATGCCCTCCTGATGGGTACATGCAAGTAGGCATCCTGAAGGTCGACTTTGGTCATGAAACAATTGTGGGTCATTGACATTACTACCGACCGGATGGACTCCATGCGGAATCTCTGTTTGGACACCTGTTTGTTTAAGGATTTTAGGTTTAATACTGGTCTGAAGGTACCCTCCTTCTTTGAGACCAAAAAGAGATTCGAGTAGAAACCTCTGTAGCGTTCTTCGGCAGGTACTGGTACAATGACATTGTTTCGTTTCAGTTCGTTCACTATCGTAGTCAGGGCGAGTCTTTTGGATGAGTTTTTTGGTGGAGATGAGCGTTTGAAAGTGCGAGGAGGTAGGCTGTCGAATGGAATTCGGTACCCTTCTGCTATGATTGTGAGCACCCAAGTGTCCTGTATGTGGTCTCGCCATACTGTAAAAAATTGCTGAAGACGACCTCCTACCCCCGCTTGCCCCAGCCTGGAGTCAGGCTGAATTGGGCTTTGATGGGACAGGTTTCCTGCCCTGTCTCTGTTGGTTGGGCCAGGTTTGTCTGCCTTTTCTCATCTCGCCGCTCGATTGTGAAGGACGAAAGGTGGAATTACGAAAGGAACGAAATGGTCGGCCTTGGGAGCTCCAGGGTCTATTAAAAGATCTAGTGGGCTGTTCTGATCTGGGTTTCTTGCCTGAAGGCAAAAAGGTGCTCTTACCACCAGTCACTTCAGTAATGATCTGCTTGAGGTCTGGACCGAAGAGTGTGTCCCCAGTATATCTTAGGTTCATTAACTTGGACTTGGATGCTGTATCTCCAGACCAATGACGTAACCAAAGTGCCCGTCTAGCAACTACGGTATCAACACTGGTTTTGGCTGCCAACCGAACTGTGTCCATGGCTGCATCTGCTAAAAAGGCGAACGCTGAGCTAAGACGTTGTAGTTCTTCATGTAAGACCTCTAGTGAAGGAGGGTTCTTTTGCAATTCTTGGCACCAAAATCTGGCAGTGCGAGCTAATCCCGCCGAGGCAACTGCCGGTCTTAGGATCGATGTGGCATGCGTATACCCTCTCCTCAAGGACCCCTCCATCTTTTTATCCATCGGCTCCTTGAAAGCCGCTTCCTCTGTTGGTAGAGTTGTGTTCTTGGACAAGCGGGCTACCGCCGAGTTAACTTTAGGGGCCTTGTCCCACAGTTTACGTTGTTCCTCTGGAACAGGGTAAGTGTTTTGGAACCTTTGAGTCTGAGTGATACGGTGGTCTGGTTTTGACCATTCGGTCTCTATCACCTGAGATATTGATTTAAATACCGGAAAGGTTCTACACTTTTTGGGTTGAATCCCTAACACCTTGTCAGCTTTTGATGCGGCTGTTGTCTCATCTTTAATCTCTAGTGTAGCTAGCATTTCGCGAAGCAACCGTTTAGCGGTTTCTGGGCCCGCAATGGAGCGGTAATGACGCTGTGTGTCTGAGTCATCGGAAGAATATTCTGTATCAGAAACTTCGCCAGGCTCAACATCACTATCTTGATCACTAAGTGAGTTAGAATCAGATGAATTTGAATCTGGAATAGTATGTGCCCTTCGTTTTTTACTATGTTTAGTTGGTTGAGTAATGGAAGATTGAATGGTTGACTTAATCCAGTCAAACAATTCCTCTAGCTGAGGAGGTTTTGAAGTAGAAGGAGCCTGAGCTTCTAAATGCGGGGAACCAGCCTCAGCTTGTTGCAATGGAATAGGTTGTGGTGATAAAGTTGGTGGAAGATCTGCTGGTTCTGCACAGTCTAGGCAGACACCTTGTTCCCCTTTACGTAATGTATGCTTACAGAATTTGCATTTTTTTGGTTGGTTGTTAGATCTTTTATCTGCCCTTTTTGTCTTGGGCGTAGCTGAGGTCATCTCTTTTCTAAGCTCTTCCAGACCCAAATCTGCATCCATGGTGTATTGTCTGAAATAAAACATATAAATGTGTCTTAGGTTCCCTAAAGAGACTAGCAACTAGATGTGAAACATGGCCCTGTCTGCCTACAGGCGTGTAAGACCTTAATCCAGCGTGCATTATAAGTATAACTGGGAATAGTCACAGTCAACATGCTGGAATATACGTGTTATATGGAACCGTTTGAAAACTGCCATAATACACATAAGTAAAGTCGCTGTTTATCTGCCCTTTTTGGGTTAAAACCCTCATGTAGCGTTCACTGCTACTGAACTTGTACCTGTCTGGTGGCAAGTCGCAGCTTGTACTACTTCTGTGAACTCCGGCGCGTGTGGATGAAAAATCCAAGATGGCGCCCAGTAAGCACGTTCCCTGACGTGTACACGCGCGCCTCGTTGTGGCGCGAAAAAACTGCACGCGCGTGTCCTTAACAGGAACTGCGCGTAGTACAGAATGCGGTTCCCTAGATACCCGTGGCTCTGTTGCTGCGGTTGTAGGGAAAAACCGGAAGATGCGCAAGGCAGCAGTACCTTCTCTGAGAGAGGGTGGTTGTGCTGTAGGTAAATAATCCCCTTGAGTAACCGTTCGCCAGTCCTGAGGAGTGGAGTCAGGTTAGGGATTAGACCCGGATTGTGGAATAAGAGCTAGGATGCCTCCTGCTCTGGATAAACTCCCTTCTTCAGATAAAGAAAACCTGTAAAGGAAGTGAAGAAAAAAAAATAAAAAAAAAATAATATATATATAACACAAAGTGTGCTGTCCCAACCTCCTAGTAGGACAGAAGAAAAAAACTGAGGGGAATCAGGAGGAGCACGAGCTTATATGAAGGGGGAGGAGTCGAGATTCTAATTTTTTCTTCTGTCCTGCCTCCGGAGGTGGATACTTAACCCCACGGTTGCTGCACTGACAGGAAGGGCCGTTCTAGAGAAAAAACTTTTGGATTAATGTTGAGAATTACCTTACTAGCATTTTAAATTTAAAGATATCATTATCATCTCAAGATGCTCTTTTTGGGTGGACTAATTCTATAGATCTTGGATCATTAGTTCGACAATCCAAAGATTTTAATTCTGCACATATTTTAAAATTTATAAAACTGATTTTGGCTTCAGCTCGTAGAGTTATTTTTATAAAATGGATTGAGAGCTCTTTGCCTTCTTTAAATGAGGTTTTGTTGGAGTTAAAAACTCTTTACACTAATGAGACAATTGGTTATAGAGTAGAAAATATACAGAACTGTTTCAAGTTTATAACCAAATGGAAAATTTTCTAATACAAAAGATGCAGAAAGAGTTAAACTCAACAAGATTCTTGATTGCTCCATTGATACTTGAATATTCCATTGCTATTTGTTAACTTGTAATTTGTTATTGTAGTCTAGCCTTATGGTTCTGAATATTTGAATGCCTATTCTTTGTGATATTGATTCATGTTTATGTTACTTATATTATTATGATTTTTTTTATTTAGTTCATTTGTTTATCTTATATTTAAATGTCATCTTATAACATGAATGTTTTTCTTTAATGAAATAAGAATAAAAATATATAAAAAAAAAAAAAAAGATGTTTCTTGTCAAAAGCAATGGGATTGTCCACCCAAAGTGGAAGCCGCCATAACTCGAGTGACCAGAAAAACCACCCTCCCAGTCGATGAGGGGCGTCACTTACAGGCGTTGTTCACCTTCCAATTTACTTACTATTTTTACAAAATCTAGTACAATTTTGCAACAATAAGTTAATCCATTTCTCAGTAGGATCTATGGGGAATATAAGTGTAACTATTGGATCAAGTTGCCTTTAATGACACTCAGGGATTCTGCTCAGCAGGGACAGAGATAACAAATGTATCGACTAAATGTATCAATTTCAAATGGTTTACTTAACTGTGATTGGCTGACTCTCCTGTCAGTCTCCTTCTGATCACTAGTCAGTGTGGTTCATTTGCATACACAGTGCTCTGTAGGGAGGGGCGGGGCCAGTGTGTGAGGAGAGGAGGAGTCTTCTGGTGAGACAGTTTGTATGTACAGAGACGTCTCTTATGTGAAGGGAATGACTTGTAGGAGGTGAATGTTTAGTTCTGTGTGTGTGTCTGTGTGTGACTGTGTTATAATGGGGTTGTGAGGAGAATTTGTAATGTTTGTCTCATGAGGAGGGAGAGCTCAATCACTTTCAGACAGGGCTCAGCTGATATTTCTCACTGTTTGGGGGGTAAGTTGTAAGTGGTCAGACTCCATTTTGTAGAGGGGAATAAGTGTTGAGAGGGTGAGTTCATCTTGGTTATGGAGTGTGTCTTTCACATGATATAAATGTAGAAATAAATGAGCAATACAAGCACATCCCCTGAGCAGAGTCTTCTTATTGTGTCTGTTCTACACTCAATGACTCTGCACCTTAACTTTCCAACACACAACTCTGCCCGTGTCACATACATTATATTTAGCAGCATTTCTTTTATTAATGACTGTAATAATTACACCCAACTCTCTGTACCTGTGTCACTGAAGGAAAATATAGATAGATTTGTTTGATTAGAGAATTGGAAAGGACTTGCTATTTCTGATAATTGTACAAATATGAGGATATAAAGTAATAATATTAAAAGGCAATAGCAGAAGAACTGCCTGTTGGACAATGAGTGGGATTACACATTGTTGTTAATAAAGTTACAAAACAAAACTTGTAGGCTGGATATACAAATATAAATGATGATGTAGCTGATACAAAATGGCCGCCTGGTAGAATCAGAATCAGAATCATTCTGGAAACACTACAATGCGGCTAACGGAGGGGCAAATACAGAGCCAATGATGCATTTTGTGTGGGAAATATGTGGCCAACCTAAAGACATGGTAAGGGTTTATAGCAGAGTCCCCAACCGCCGGGCCGCCAAGCCTACTGCGCTAAAACGAGGCGCAACGAATTGGACGCTGGTACGTACTAATTTGCTGCCGACCCTACCCCCCTGGTCCTTGCAAAAAAAAAAAAAAAAAAAATTCCACCGGTCCCTGGTCCAAAAAAGGTTGAGGACCCCTGGTTTATAGGGTTTACATGTCCATTAATGTAGAGACTTATTTGCTTAAGGGATACGGTCATGGGAAAAAACATTTTTCCAAAATGAATCAGTTAATAGAGCTACTCCAGCAGAATTCTGCACTGAAATCCATTTCTCAAAAGAGTAAACAGATTTTGTTATATTCAATTTTGAAATCTGACATGGGGCTAGACATATTGTCAATTTCCCAGTTGCCCCTGGTCATGTGACTTGTGCTCTGATAAACTTCAATCACTCTTTAATGCTGCACTGCAATTGGAGTGATATCACCTCCCCCCCAGCAGCCAAACAACAGAACAATGGGAAGGTAACCAGATAGCAGCTCCCTAACACAAGATAACAGCTGCCTGGTAGATCTAAGAACAACACTCAATAGTAAAATCCAGGTCCCACTGAGACACATTCAGTTACATTGAGAAGGAAAAACAGCAGCCTGCCAGAAAGCAGTTCCATCCTAAAGTGCTGGCACAAGTCACATGACCAGGGGCAGCTGGGAAATTGACAATATGTCTAGCCCCATGTCAGATTTCAAAATTGAATTTCCTGTCCTTTGCATGGCAGTGGGCCAATAAGGGGTTAATCCACCCGCCGGAAGGTGGCACAGGAAGTACAATAAAAGTCCATCCGGGTCCCCCCCGCGCCCATCTCAACGACTGGAGACAATACCCCCTAATAGAGAGGGAAACCCCTGCCCACTGCCATGCTACAGTCCAGCAAATGAAAATCACGGTAAGTATGTTAAGATTTTCTGTTTTCCTGTCCTTAGCATGGCAGTGGGCCAATAAGGGGATGGAAAAAGCAGGACACATAGGGAGGGATTATTCAGGAACTTTTATTGCAGCAGCTGAAAGGACACTTAGCCCAAACCCAGCTAGGTTTTTTTGAATAAACATCGAAACAGTAGTGTTTTGAGAAAGTAAGTTTTTCCAGGTAGCAGCTTTGCAGATCTCGTCCGCTGGAATTTGGGCACGGAAGGCCCAAGACGCCGCTATACCTCTGGTGGAGTGTGACTCTGATGATGGCCCAGGTACTGTCTGAGAGGAATAGGCCATGAGAATGCATTCTTTAATCCATGGAAGCTCCCATGCCCTGTCTAGGACCTCCGAAGAGAAGAAGATTCTCAGATTTTCTGAAACTTGACACCTTGTGTAGATAGAGCTTTAGGCATCTCACCACATCGACATTATGGAGTCTTTTCTCTTCTTCGTTCTTGGGATTCTCAAAAAAAAGTAGGAAGCACTATGTCTTGGGACATGTGGAATTTTGTGGCAACCTTGGGAATGAAGTTGTCTGGAGTTTTTAGAGTAACTTTATCATGAAGGAACTGGATCTTCGTTTCATCAGACGAGAGAGCGTGTAGTTCTCCCACTCTTTTTGCTGAGGAAATGGCAAGTAGGAAAACCGTCTTCAACGTCAGAATTTTTTTTTATAACTTGCAAGTTTATTGTGACACAGCAAGAGTCAAAATGTACATACTGAGAGTGTATAGGCAAGTTGATATTTCACATGACAAAGGCAACGATTGCCGTCATAAGCATGTTACACAATGAACAAACAAAGTAATAGTAGATAACATAAAAAACATAATAGAATAACATAAAATAAAATGGATCGTACATGGTATACGGATAGTTTCCCGGTACATCATGTAACAAAGTGAGGACTATAAACAGTTTCTATGAAAAATAGCTGCTGCCAACCTCTCCATAGACTCTAGAATCGAGCTGTTTGATCAGATGTTGAATGTAAGGAGTTTCTGATTGCTTCCAAGTTTGTGCTATCAAATTAGCTGCAGTATTAAATATGTGGAACAATAGCTTTCTGTTTAATCCAGCAAGATGTTGAGGGTAAAGTTGAAGAAGGGCTAATTGAGGCTGACAAGGTAATGTGCAGCCCAGTCGATCCTTCAGGAGATCAAAAACTGCAGTCCAGAAAGGTCGAACAATGGGGCAGTGCCACCACATGTCCAGGAGTGTCCCAATTTGCCCACATCATCTCCAACATTGTGGGGAATACTGTGGGTTCATGGTCGCAATACGTTGTGGGGTGAGGTACCATCTGTGCGGGATTTTGGTGTGTTTCCACATGATTGGTGCAACTGGTGGCTCCCTTAGCTGCAGCTAGAACCTTGCACCATTGTTGCGGAGAGATCTGGAGTTGGAGATCATCCTCCCATTTCAGCATGTATGAAAATTTAAAATCTTCAGGCAGCTGGAGTTGTTGAGTCTGATATAATTCCCTTACCATTCCATGCTTTACCACACAGATGTGCCATTCCAGTACTGTAGCTTGCGTCAGCAGCTTTCGAAGAATGGGATCTCAACAGATGAGCTATTTGCAGGTAAGTGTAATACTGGGAGCGTGGTAATCCAAAACCTATAACCAGATCTTCAAATATTTTCAAAGTATTTGCAAAATACAATTGACCAATGGTGAGTATCCCTCTGAGCTCCCAAGTATGAAAATTGACATTCGGAATAAGATATTTCAATGCTGCAATAGGAGTCAAAGAAGACGGGAATGTTTTAATCTTGAGCTTGTTGACCATAATGTCCCATACATACAAGGAGAGCTGAGTTGTTGGCAGCAGAGTCAAAGTCGAAGGCCTATTGCGCTTAGGAAGCCAAAACAGCTGAACCAGATTTTTGTCTGTGGCAAACCCGGTTTCCAAATCCACCCAATTTCTCAAACCTGGGGGGGGGGGAGTGTGCACGGACCACTGTTTCTAATGTGGTAGCTAAATAGTACAATTTTATATTAGGGATTCCCGAGTTTTTTGGAGTTTATGATAACTCCCAGAAATTGAATCTGTTGTGTTGGCTCCAACATGGACTTTTCCCAGTTGACGAGCCACCCCCATTTTTTCAGAGTATCTAGAACTATACTCCGGTGTTGTAGGAGGAGTTTTTTGGAAGGAGCTTTTACCAATATATCATCTAGATATGCGAAAATCTGGATCCCCTTTAGCCTTAGGAAAGCCATCATGGGGGCTAGCACCTTGGTGAAAACTCTTGGGGCTGAAGCTAGTCCGAATGGGAGCGATTGGTATTGAAAATGCTTTCCCAGGATCAGGAACCGTAGGAATTGTTTGTGTGGTTCCCACACTGGAACATGCAGATAGGCATCTTGTATATCTATCTTGAGCATCCAGTCTCCATGGTTTATGAACTGGCATATAGACCTCAGTGTCTCCATTTTGAATTTTTTTGTTCTGATGAATTTGTTCAGATGGCCTAAGTTCAGAATTACTCTGAAATCCCCATTCTTTTTTCTTCTTAAGAATAGGTGAGAATATATACCTCTGTAATGTTCTCTTTTGGGGTCTTTTTTACGGGCCGCCACACTAAGGCCCATGGCTTTGGCCGAGAGTCTGACGAGATCCATGGATGCTTCTGTAGTGAATTTGTTTGCGGTTTTAACATCTTGAATCATTTCAATAAGCTTTTTTCTGTCTGTTCCAGCTTTGACAGCTTGTTCCAATTCTTCTATCCAAATGTGGTTAGCTCTGGCCAGAGTGGTAATGGCTATGGAGGCTTGGTTAGACATTCCACATGTTAGATACGATTTTTTGAGTGTCATGTCTTGTCTTCTTTCCATCGCATCTTTTAGCGAGACTCCTTCGTCCACCGGCAAGGTAGTACGTCGAGCCACTCTAGTGATGGCAGCATCCACCTTAGGGGAGGCTTGCCAGAGTTTTGAGTCCTTTTCTTCGAATGGATACATCTTTTTAAGTCTTCTAGAGAAATTAAGTTTTTTATCTGGCGTCTTCCACTCCTCCAAAATGGTTTCTTTAATGACTCTGTGTACCGGGAATTTTTCTCCTTTTTTGACCGCTGATCTAAACGTTTTGTCATGTTTAGGAGTATCCTCAATATTGTCAAGTTCCAGAGAAAATCTCATTGCTTTAATGAGTGGCTCTAGGTATTCAAGGTTTAAAGAACAGGTATCTTCAGACTGTTCTTCTTGATCAGTTAAGGATAGTTCCCCTTCAGAAACACTGGAGTAGTGCGTGTTCCTGTGAGGTCTGCCACTGGCCTCAGTCATAGAGGTGGGGGTCTTGAGCTTTTCATCTAGATTGTGTAGTACTTTCTCAGTAACTACATTGACCATATCACTCATAGATTTTTTTATGCCTTTGCCGACGACTTATTACTAATTTTAAAAAATCCTGAGTCCTCACTTAAGGTTGTTTTTGATTTATTCCGAGACTTTCAGTCCTTCTCTGGTTATAAAATTAATGTTGAGAAATCGGAAGTAATGAATATTTATGGTTCGTTTTCTAAATCTTTACTTAAGAAATTCCAACTGAAAAACCCAAAGAATCAGATCTAAATAATTTATATTCTTTGAATTGATATCACTCCAGCCTGTCAAAAGGTTTTTTTCCATGTGTGAAAAATGGGCTAATTCTCCCCTTATTATAAAGGGACAAGCACTCTTTTTTAAATCTTTGATATTTCCCAAGTTAATATATCCATTAATTAATCTCCCCTTGCTTATAAAACATTTCGATATTAAGAAACTTGACTCTGCCTTAAATAAATGTATTTGGAATGGTAAAAAGGCAAAAATTGCACTTCATAAATTAAGAGCTCCAGTTAAACTAGGAGGGTTAAATCTTCCTAACTTTAGAGCTTTTAATTTATCAGCCCTCACTAGATATTGTATTGAGTGGATCTCTCAAGGCAATAAATTTACCAACCCTGACATCGAGATCTTTCAAGAACCCTTCTTTGATATTTTATCTGTTTTACATAACAAATGGGGAAATGTTCCTTGTGACTTTAAAAGGAATCCTCTTTATCGTGATTCTATTTTTGTGTGGAAACATTTATTCTCTCAACATGGGTATAGTTATACAGAAACCCCTTTCATGCCAGCAAAGCTCTTACTTAAACCCTCAGATTATCAAAAGTCTGATTCCTTTCTATTTTCTGCTAAGAGAAATTTACTAGTCTTAGTTAAAGACTTATTTGATCCACATAAGAAAACTGAGTAGAAGCTTAATGAATCTGATAGATATTATTACTTGTCAATGCGGTCTCTCTACTGCATGATAAAAACAATTTGATTTTAGCTGACCACAAGCAGATGATTTGGCAGAATTTTTGGAACTCCCCTGTTTGATTTCAATTAACTCTTTATCTAAAAAATTTTGGAATATTTATGGTACAGACTCACACCCATTATCTAAATTGTCCATTAAATGGACTGAGTTTTTACAATATCAAGTGTCTCCCTCAGATTTGGTGAAATCTATTATCTAAATTATTCATTTAGGATATGGGAAAATGTTTGCTAAAAGTACCTCTAATAGTCCTATATCATTTTGTCCTAAATGTGACGAGACTAATGTGTCAATTTTTCACTATTTATGGTCCTGTCCAAAAATGAACCTTTTTTGGAGGGAAGTTACTAATTTTTTGAATTCTAGACTGAAGATAAAAATGAAACTATCTCCGTGTATTGCTTTACTGCATCTAGATATTAATATGCTTTCTGCAAATCCTAAGTCAAATATTATCTCCCATGAAAGTAAATGATTGACTTCCTTTTTTCTAGCTGCTTCTAGGAAAGCTTTATTTCATTTCTGGTTACAAAAGGAACCCCCCTCATTATCGGACATCATCTCTTATATGAATCAGCTTAGTTGGCAAGAAGCCTTAATAACTAAAACTAAAGGAAGTATTTCCAAAGATTCTTTTAGGCTGGTTTGGTCTCCTTATTTTGAAATCTGTAATTCCAATACTGGCGATCAAATAATGCGCTTTCTTCAATAGTTAGATGACCTATCTGACACTCCAGATGATAAATGGGCTTTTTCTTTCTTTTATTACTTGTGCATCCACTGGCTTAGTTAATTTTTTAGTTTGTTTTTTTGTTATTTTTCATGAATGATATAGTTTTCATACTATCATGCCATTGTCTCCTTTGCAACATATTTTCTTCATCTGCATAACATTTGTTGTCATTTTGAATTCATTTGTTTAATATGAAAATCAAATAAAATATTTTAAACAGATTTTGTTCTGATAGTCTGCATCCAGTCTTTAATAGAGTGCAGTTGATCAGAGGAGGGCCCAGCCACTGCCTGCAGACACTTCTCACAGAGCCTTTGCCTAGGATTGCTGCTTCTCCGCATGTAATACAGTCAGTTCTGGGAGTCTTCCTTCTTTGAGATTCCTCTCTTAATGGGGGACTCCTGAAAAATAAAGTATTATAATTACTCACCGCTGCTTGTAGTTTGCATCAATCACGATGGAAAAACTCTTAGTGCCTTACCCCCTGGAGCCTGAGCGTCTGCAGCTCATAATTGACAGTCTGGAGGAATTAAATAACATTGTCAAGTAATTAAAAGATATTCCAAAAGAATAAGGCTCCAAGCGTTTTTAACCTCCATGTAACTTACACCTGGGATCAATCGAGAATACGGGTGCACACAGAATCCTCAACCTCGGGATATGTTGCCAGAGAAATGAACACCAGCCAGTTCGTGTGATATCATAAGAGGAACTAACCTGTGATGCGCTCGTCCTTTTAAACCGGCGCGAAAAGGCGCGTGCGTAAATTCGCAGCGTGAAAACGTAGGCGCCATTAGATGGATGGGCGCTGGCATCTTATTGCGCATGCGCTACCTCCATTAAGGCAGCATTGCGGCTGATTCCGCCATCGGCAACAAAGGCCAGAAGGCCGCCAGCTTCCCCTGGAACACACACAAGGTAAGAACCTCGGCCCAGGCGCTTCAGAGGGAGAGAGTAGCACCTCTAGTATGGGGGTATCTTCGACAGGAGAATTGAGATGGGCGGGGGGACCCGGATGGACTTTTATTGTACTTCCTGTACCACCTTCCAGCGGGGGATTAACCCCTTATTGGCCCACTGCCATGCAAAGGACAGGAAATAGAGCAATGGCTAGTGCCTAACACTGCTCACCAGAAGGGAAGAACAACCCGCGCACCTTGACATTGTGAACAGGCACAAGTTCCGTCAGTCCTGCCTTTGCCGCACCGACCTCTTTGAAAGAGTCACACAAGTCCTACAGCAGTGGCTGGCGCCTCAAGACTACTCATAAGGGGGGAGAGAGGAAGGCCACACTGCAGACCCACAGCTAGGGGTGCACGCTAATAACGGATGGTAGTTAGCTCTCCTGCCAACCCCAGAAGGGGAAAACCCAGGACTCCTGCAATACTCACCTGGTGCCTGGAGGACAGGAAACAAAACCACAGGGGAGGGTGTTTTTGTTTCCGGTCTTTAGAAGGAGGGGCCCATCTCTTTAGGACCCGACGAAACACTGGTTAATCAAGTGCTGGGGAGTTGCTGTGTTATATACAGGGAGGAAGAGGAGGAATATGGATTTCAATCAACTTCTTTCATGAGTGATCTCCCTGCAGTCGGCACCAATTTGGTTTTTTGGGGTGCTACCACCATTAAAGTAGACCTGTCACCCAGACACAAAAATCTTTTCAAATTAAACATGAAATCCAATTTCTGTTTTTTATTAAAGTATTCATAGCTGTTGTAAGTTCATTTAAACATTTTAGCTGTCAATCAAATATAGTCTGCCCCTCCTCTATGCCTTAGGCAATTACTTTCACTTTCCATTCAGCACTTCCTACATGTCACTGCTCTCCCCACATTCCCCCCAATCTCTTCACCATTTAATTGTGTAACCAGGACATGGGGATGGACATCAGGTCCCCCATTCTGGTGCACAAACAAGATTCTGAGATGATACAAGACTTGTCTTAATAACAGTGTCCCGCTAAATGGCTCCTGCTTGTTATAATTATGAATTCCCAGACTGAAGGGAAACAGGATTCAAATAATTTATATAGTGTAATTAAAGTTTATTTTGCTTGACTAATGTGATAAAATAGGATTTTGAATATTCTTTTTGGGCGACAGGTCCCCTTTAATATGGATATGAGATTACATTTCTTGTGATAATGTGGGCGTGGTTATAAAAAAGGGGAGTGGTCAACCCTGGCTTCCACCTCGTAGTCCAGAAAGTTCCAGCCCTCGAGAGAACTCAAGTTGGTTGAAATGAATGTGGATGATCTTATTACCCAGTTTATTAGCAATTCGTTTATTTGTTGAACCCAAAGCTGCAGACTGAGGCTGTGACTCACGTGGAAACAAAACAAGTGAAAATCCAACTATTTTTATTGAAAGGTGAAATCCAGATACAGCAGATCATATTATGAGATTCACAGAACCCAGGACATTCTCCATGTGAGGAGCGTTTGGCCCAATCCATGGACCTGGAAGTAGAATAGAGGATTCCCAGGCTGCCCTTCTGCATGTCAGGGCCACAGCCTGTAGCTGAGGGGGAGCCAGGGTTACATGTATTTGGCATTAGCAGTGGGGCCCCTGTGTGGCCCTTATAGGGCTTTACGTCTCCCCAGTGACACAGAGGGTACAGCTGACCAATGAGGACGCAGGACTGTGTGATCCAATGGGAAGGAACAATCTCGGCAGCGTTTTATACAAAGTCGGTGTTGAAATCGTAAGTGTCATCATCTGCAGCCTGATCAAAGCTCACGGCCGGACCAGCTGATTCTGTGGGACGAGACGCAAGGGGGGGGGCTTAGCATAGGATTGATCCAAGTGGGGGAGACAATGTAGAGAGTATGGGGGAGGGGCACTAGGTATAAGGGAGGGAAGAGGTGATTGGATATAATTTACTTACTTGAATCCTTTTCTTTTGCAGATGTCACTTCCTGTGTCAGACTCTTGGCTTCCAGGTCCTGCAAAGATCAGAGAATTAGCACAAAATATCAGATACAGAGACACTGGGCCTTGCCCTGACTTCAACTGGTGCTCACTCCATCACCTCTTCCTCCTCACTGCCTTCATCATCATCATCATCATCATCTTCTTCCTCTCCATCATTTTCTTCTAACTCTTCTTCAATCAGCTCTGGTTCTGGATCCACCAATTGTGTCTCATCCATGATGGCGCTGGTAGGTCCAACTGAGGCAAAGACCACTATGTTGGCAGAGTTGGGGCATTTTAGGGCTGCAGGAAGAGAAAATAAATGTGGGGCTTTCAGCATCTGAATGAGGAACAGACAATATGGCACGGTGAAGAGCTTGCTGAACTACATGTCTCTGCAACCAAACCATGAAGGATCTTATATCAGGGTTAAAGCTCAGCCGATGTGTATTGAGCAGCACCGGAGCCCCAAACACCCACCTTTCAGGGTAGAAGCGTTGTCCTTGGCCAACTCCTCGCTACAGATGCCGCTGCTCATCGCTGCCACAACCTCTCTGCTGATGTGGGGCTGACAGACAGGAGAGTCGGGGGGCCGGCAGTAATATTTCATTCTTGCTCTTACAGGAGAGAGAAACCAGTCAAGTGTGAGGGTTATTACACCAACGACCCAATTGCGAGGGATCACAATCCCCTAAATAATGGGGCCCAGTGACCCCAGTTTGCTGTAGCAGCCCCAGAGCCCCCAGCACATGGCGTCAGTAAAGGGACAGAACTATAGTATAATGGATATGTCAGATCTCTTTTACTTACCCCATCCAATCATTAAACAGCAGTCGTCCGGCCCCCTCTGTGTCAGGCACGCCCCCTTTCTTCAGCATCCCCCTTCTGTGCGCAAGTAACGTGAGACATTCCAGGCTGTTCCTATAGTCAGCAATGGTGTAGTGCAACATCAGCTGCAATAAAGGGACAGGGGTTACTGGGATACTGGGCCAGTCCCACACATATATAGTGGGAAAGGGGAGGAGCCAGGGCTAGGTGACAGCATGGCAAGTGTTAACGGACAACAGGAAGGAGTAATTCCAGAGCCGGGGGTAAAACCTGTTGAAGCACAAACCCCAAGGAGCAGAGGCTCAGAGGACTCACCTCCTGTTTGGAGCAGTGTTTCAAGATGGCTTCCACCGCAGCCAACACGTCCACTTTACTCTCAGACGCACTTCTCAACATGAGCGCAACTGGCGGATTGTGGGGCGACACCAACAGGGCAGGGCTGTCTAGCAGTCTAATCTGGGGGTCCAGTCGCACCTCCTGCAGGAACCTGAGGGGAAATTCATGGGGTGTAAGAGGAGGAGTCACATAACCAGCAGCTTTGTGTGACCCTAATTTCTGATTCAGAGTTGGATTGGACGGAAGCTCCACAGGAAAGTCAGCAGCAATCTCTCATCATCTCACTGACCCACCAGGAACATTTCTTCCCTTCTGTTCTCACTCACTAACACTTCTTTAGGCTCAACCCACCCGTCAATTGAGGGAAAGTTCAACCCCCGGGGGACAGCCTAAACGTATGCCTCAATGACTCCCACCATACACACAGAGATGGGGGGCACTTATAGTCCTACTTTGTGGTGCCTTTGCTGGGGCCGACGTTACACACGTGAGATTGTTTCAGGCTGTTGATGACACTGCTCTTCCCCACGTTGGCAAATCCTGCAGAGATAGAGACAGAGTGAGACACAAACACACTGGCCAATCACTGGCCAATCACTGACCAATCACTGACCAATCACTGATCGTCTGCGCTACAAATCCTGTGCCAAATACAAGAAACAAGCCCCCCCCCCATTCAGGGACAATAGTTTTTAGTGAAAGTGAAAAGAGCGGGGCCGGCACAATGTGCGACACAACGTGTGTGTGAGACACAAAGAGACAACAGGAATGTCACAGGAGTGGAACAGCCCACACGTCCCATAATCACATTAAGAACAGTGTGAGCGGGGGGCACGGGGCAGTCCTTACCAATCACACCCACTTTAATTGCCTCATTGTGGGAGGGGCACAGGCTGTGAAGGATCTTCAGTAAGACCTGCCCCCCGGGACATTTGGGGTCTGTGACCAGATCAGCGCTGACGGGAACTTTCTTCTTCTTGTTCTTCTTCTGCACCAATAATGAAAGAGAATAAGTGCCAAAGCCAATCAGCTGACGTTACACAAACAAGAGACAATGAAGCAAATGACTCCCAGGTCACTTCTCCTCTCATACCTGTAGCTCATTGTATTTACATCCGGCACAGCAACAACACACACACACACACATATATTTATTTATTACACACACACACACACATATATATATATATATATTTATTTATTACACACACATTTATTTATTTATTACACACATATTTATTACACACACATATTTATTTATTTATTACACACACATATTTATTTATTTATTACACACACATATTTATTTATTTATTACACACACACATATTTATTTATTTATTACACACACACATATTTATTTATTATACACACACATATATTTATTTATTATACACACACATTTATTTATTACACACACATATTTATTTATTACACACACACATATATTTATTTATTACACAGACATATAACACACACACAGTTTCTCTCTGTCAGACACTAGTCATGTGCTCAGAACAGAAGAAAGACTGGATAAGGCCAAGCCCTCAGCTGTACATCCCTGCCCTGTCTGCACTACACCTTTGCTCAGCACAGAGGGGGGGGGGGGACTATACTGGTGCCTAATGGGACAAGTGAATATAGTGACAATGGGCCCAGCAATAGGAAAACGTTGTATCGAGGGCAGAGAGAGGCGCCAGACAATTTCCCATCAGCTGAAATCAGAGTTGGATCTTGTGCTCAGTCATAAACCAATCAGAATCCAGTTTAATCTTCATGTTTCAGCTTGAGCCCAAGTAGCTGGATATTTACCAAGAGGAATAAAAGCCATTAACCCCCTCCTGTCTGTGACTAATACAAAGACCAGCAGCGCCCCCCAGTGACCGGGAAATTAGACTCAGCACAACTGTCAGCTACACACTGACTGGCAACAACATCACCAAGTCACAACAAACAACATCAAGTCACAACAACAACATCAAGTCACAACAACAACATCAAGTCACAACAACAACAACAACATCAAGTCACAACAACAACATCAAGTCACAACAACAAGTCACAACAACAAGTCACAACAACAACAAGTCACAACAACAACAAGTCACAACAACATCAAGTCACAACAACATAAAGTAATAACGTACCTCACTCTTGTCTTGTATTTGTGCAACACATCTGAACGGCACGGTGGGAAGCTCAGCGTTCAGAACCTGCAGCCACTTCTCTACCATCTCCCTGGCACAAGATCTGCAAAACAGACACAGCTTAATGGGGTCTCCTCTCTACAGATGGGGGGGAGGGGTCTCCTCTCTACAGACCAGGGGGGGGGTCTCCTCTCTACAGACTGCGCTATGGAATATGTTGGTGCTTTATAATAATCAGAAAACTGGTGGAGTTTCCCCTGGGTTTGTCTCTGATATTAATTTCACCCCAAGCTTTGCTGCTGAATAACAATCTCTTACTCTGGAACCAACAGAACGAGACAAGCAGTGATCAGAGTTGGATCTGACAGTCGTCATGGTTACATCAGATTTATTTCAAGTTTCTCCTCATCTCTTAGCGCTGCCTCGTCCACACTGGCCCTTTAAGGTGTGAAATAGAAGAGCCAATGGCAGGGAATGTGCAAGTCACCTGATTTATTGAGAAGAAGCAGAAGTCTCTTATTGGGGGATTTAAGGACGACTTCTTCCGCCTGAGAACATCGACTGCCCAATGGGTCCCTGGCATCCAGAACCTCCACAATAACATCGCTCTGCTCCAGCACCTGAGTGTGACAATCATGTGACACGTTTAGCCCCTCCCCCTCACACAAGACCAATCCCAGGGCCCAATCTGAAAACCCACCTTGTTCACCTGCCGACACAAAACCACGTCTGGATCGTCAGGAGTTTTACTTTCTTTTCTCTTTTTATCCTGAAACAGACAGTTTTATCATTAACCACTCGGTGTTCTCTCTCTAGATTTATTTATATTAATTAATCACTCTGTGTTCTCTCTCTATATTTATATATATATATATATATATATTAATTACTTTTGTCTTTTTATCCTGAAACACAAAGTTTTATCATTAACCACTAGTTGTTTTTCTCTAGATTTATATATATTAATTAATTAACCACTCAGTGTTCTCTCTCTATATTTATTTATATTAATTAATTAACCACTCAATCATCTCTCTCTATATTTATTTATATTAATTAATCACTCAGTGTTCTCTCTCTATATTTATTTATATTAATTAATCACTCTGTGTTCTCTCTATATTTATATATATATATATATATATATATATATATATATATATATATATATATATATATATATATATATATATATATATAAAAATTACTTTTGTCTTTTTATCCTGAAACACAAAGTTTTATCATTAACCACTAGTTGTTTTCTCTCTAGATTTATATATATATATTAATTAACCACTCAGTGTTCTCTCTCTATATTTATTTATATTAATTAATTAACCACTCAATCATCTCTCTCTAGATTTATTTATATTAATTAACCACTCGGTGTTCTCTCTCTATATTTATATATATTAACCACTCAATCATCTCTCTCTGTATATTTATATATTAATTAACCACTCAGTGTTCTCTCTCTCTTTATATATTAATTAACCACTCAGTGTTCGCTCTCTCTTTATTTATATTTATTAATTTAAAGAAAACTCTGTTCTCTCTCTCTTTATATATATATATATATATATATATATAATAACCACTCAGTGATCTCTCTCTTTATTTATATAATAACCACCACCTTGTCGCCCCAATAACCCTCATTTATTAGAACGACTTTGATTGGATAACACAGCTCAGCCAATCATCAGCCTCTGGAACATTTTCAACTTACCCTTTTTTCTTTCTTTTCAGAATTTTTATTTTTCTTCTCCTCCAAATTTCGTTTCTTTGCCACTTCCTTCTGTCGATCTAATTTCTGCTTTTGCTTCAATTCCTCTTGCTTCAAGGGAAACAACATTTTATATTTATCAGCCACAGTCACCCCCAAATTCCATATATCACCCACAGATACTGCCTATATACACCCGACTGTGCCAGATACAGCCATAACTATAGCTTATATACACCCGACTGTGCCAGATACAGCCATAACTATAGCTTATATACACCTGACTGTGCCAGATACAGCCATAACTATAGCTTATATACACCCGACTGTGCCAGATACAGCCATAACTATAGCTTATATACACCCGACTGTGCCAGATACAGCCATAACTATAGCTTATATACACCTGACTGTGCCAGATACAGCCATAACTATAGCTTATATACACCCGACTGTGCCAGATACAGCCATAACTATAGCTTATATACACCCCGACTGTGCCAGATACAGCCATAACTATAGCTTATAAACACCCGACTGTGCCAGATACAGCTATAACTATAGCTTATATACACCCGACTGTGCCAGATACAGCCATAACTATAGCTTATATACACCCGACTGTGCCAGATACAGCCATAACTATAGCTTATAAACACCCGACTGTGCCAGATACAGCTATAACTATAGCTTATATACACCCGACTGTGCCAGATACAGCTATAACTATAGCTTATATACACCCGACTGTGCCAGATACAGCCATAACTATAGCTTATATACACCCCGACTGTGCCAGATACAGCTATAACTATAGCTTATATACACCCGACTGTGCCAGATACAGCCATAACTATAGCTTATATACACCCGACTGTGCCAGATACAGCCATAACTATAGCTTATATACACCCGACTGTGCCAGATACAGCCATAACTATAGCTTATATACACCCGACTGTGCCAGATACAGCCATAACTATAGCTTATATACACCCCGACTGTGCCAGATACAGCCATAACTATAGCTTATATACACCTGACTGTGCCAGATACAGCCATAACTATAGCTTATATACACCTGACTGTGCCAGATACAGCCATAACTATAGCTTATATACACCCGACTGTGCCAGATACAGCCATAACTATAGCTTATATACACCCCGACTGTGCCAGATACAGCCATAACTATAGCTTATAAACACCCGACTGTGCCAGATACAGCTATAACTATAGCTTATATACACCCGACTGTGCCAGATACAGCCATAACTATAGCTTATATACACCCGACTGTGCCAGATACAGCCATAACTATAGCTTATAAACACCCGACTGTGCCAGATACAGCTATAACTATAGCTTATATACACCCGACTGTGCCAGATACAGCTATAACTATAGCTTATATACACCCGACTGTGCCAGATACAGCCATAACTATAGCTTATATACACCCCGACTGTGCCAGATACAGCTATAACTATAGCTTATATACACCCGACTGTGCCAGATACAGCCATAACTATAGCTTATATACACCCGACTGTGCCAGATACAGCCATAACTATAGCTTATATACACCCGACTGTGCCAGATACAGCCATAACTATAGCTTATATACACCCGACTGTGCCAGATACAGCCATAACTATAGCTTATATACACCCCGACTGTGCCAGATACAGCCATAACTATAGCTTATATACACCTGACTGTGCCAGATACAGCCATAACTATAGCTTATATACACCTGACTGTGCCAGATACAGCCATAACTATAGCTTATATACACCTGACTGTGCCAGATACAGCCATAACTATAGCTTATATACACCCGACTGTGCCAGATACAGCCATAACTATAGCTTATATACACCCGACTGTGCCAGATACAGCCATAACTATAGCTTATATACACCCCGACTGTGCCAGATACAGCCATAACTATAGCTTATAAACACCCGACTGTGCCAGATACAGCTATAACTATAGCTTATATACACCCGACTGTGCCAGATACAGCCATAACTATAGCTTATATACACCCGACTGTGCCAGATACAGCCATAACTATAGCTTATAAACACCCGACTGTGCCAGATACAGCTATAACTATAGCTTATATACACCCGACTGTGCCAGATACAGCCATAACTATAGCTTATATACACCCGACTGTGCCAGATACAGCCATAACTATAGCTTATATACACCCGACTGTGCCAGATACAGCCATAACTATAGCTTATATACACCCGACTGTGCCAGATACAGCCATAACTATAGCTTATAAACACCCGACTGTGCCAGATACAGCCATAACTATAGCTTATATACACCCGACTGTGCCAGATACAGCCATAACTATAGCTTATATACACCCGACTGTGCCAGATACAGCCATAACTATAGCTTATATACACCCGACTGTGCCAGATACAGCCATAACTATAGCTTATATACACCCGACTGTGCCAGATACAGCCATAACTATAGCTTATATACACCCCGACTGTGCCAGATACAGCCATAACTATAGCTTATATACACCCGACTGTGCCAGATACAGCCATAACTATAGCTTATATACACCCGACTGTGCCAGATACAGCCATAACTATAGCTTATATACACCCGACTGTGCCAGATACAGCCATAACTATAGCTTATATACACCCCGACTGTGCCAGATACAGCCATAACTATAGCTTATATACACCTGACTGTGCCAGATACAGCCATAACTATAGCTTATATACACCCGACTGTGCCAGATACAGCCATAACTATAGCTTATATACACCTGACTGTGCCAGATACAGCCATAACTATAGCTTATATACACCTGACTGTGCCAGATACAGCCATAACTATAGCTTATATACACCTGACTGTGCCAGATACAGCCATAACTATAGCTTATATACACAATAAGTAATGACCTGCTGGCGTCGGAGTTGTGCCTCCTGCAGGATCTGAGCTTTGAATGGGGCAGTGTTAGGGACAGTGATGTCTTTCTTGTGTTTCTTGGGGCCGCTCTTCTTGGCTTCCTTCTTCACCTTGCGCTTGTGCTCCCGGACCTGAGGTTTGGGGTGAGGAGAGAGTGAGACTGGGGGAACAAACACTAGATATAAATATAAATACCAGGGGACTCACCTTTTTCTGGATTTTGTAGCGTTTGTGGCAGCTCAGGCGTTTGCTGGATTTCCTTAGCTCTGTAACAAGGACAAGACATTTCAGCTGCTGCACAGGGACTACTTGCCCTTTAAATAAATCATCATCACTGTTACACACGTCACACAGCATTACTGACCCCATGGGAATGAGAGGGGCGGGAGGGGGGTCTCACGGGTAAGGGAGGGGGGTCTCACGGGTAAGAGAGGGGTGGTCTCAGGGGTAAGAGGGGGTGGTCTCAGGGGTAAGAGGGGGGGGTCTCAGGGGTAAGAGGGGGGGGTCTCAGGGGTAAGAGGGGGGGGTCTCAGGGGTAAGAGGGGGGGTCTCGGGGGTAAGAGGGGGGGTCTCGGGGGTAAGAGGGGGGGTCTCGGGGGTAAGAGGGGGGTCTCGGGGGTAAGAGGGGGGTCTCGGGGGTAAGAGGGGGGGTCTCGGGGGTAAGAGGGGGGTCTCGGGGGTAAGAGGGGGGTCTCGGGGGTAAGAGGGGGGTCTCGGGGGTAGGAGGGGGGTCTCGGGGGTAGGAGGGGGGTCTCGGGGGTAGGAGGGGGGGTCTCGGGGGTAAGAGGGGGGTCTCAGGGGTAAGAGGGGGGTCTCAGGGGTAAGAGGGGGGTCTCAGGGGTAAGAGGGGGGTCTCAGGGGTAAGAGGGGGGTCTCACGGGTAAGAGGGGGGTCTCACGGGTAAGAGGGGGGTCTCACGGGTAAGAGGGGGGTCTCACGGGTAAGAGGGGGGTCTCAGGGATGAGGGGGGTCTCAGGGATGAGGGGGGGTCTCAGGGATGAGGGGGGGTCTCAGGGATGAGGGGGGGTCTCAGGGATGAGGGGGGGTCTCAGGGATGAGGGGGGGTCTCAGGGATGAGGGGGGGTCTCAGGGATGAGGGGGGTCTCAGGGATGAGGGGGGGTCTCAGGGGTAAGAGGGGGGTCTCGGGGGTAAGAGAGGGGTCTCAGGGGTAAGAGGGGGGTCTCAGGGATGAGGGGGCCCTGAATGCCTCACAGAAGCCCGGGGAGTGACTAAGGGTCGGAGAGGTCGGTGTCAGTAGTAGAGAGAATATGAGGAGAATACTCAGTGTATCCGGGAGCCCCAGTAGAACAAGAAGTAAATGAGACAGAACTCAGAGGAAGTAAATGAGACAGAACTCAGAGGTGAGTGAATAAGAAACAAATACTCACTCGGACGTTTCATGGCCGCTGTCTCTCGCTATTGCTCTCACCACGTGTGAGACTTCTGTGCGCGCTCCCAAACCTTCAGTAACGCGCATCACGTGACCACCAGTCTCACGCGAGATCTTGGCTTCCTGCGGTAACGACAATATGGAAGTGACCTAATCACGTACTGCGTCTGACCCAGCGTGCCTCCATCCTGTCCTGAAACCCCGCCCCGTGCAGGCATTTTGGTGCCGGCACCGATTCCCCCGCTTCTTCTCCTTCCCAAGTTTTCTAACGACCCCCTGACACCGGCACAATCCTGGCGACCCCCGTGCGGCAGCGCGTGTCTGTCTGGCGGAGAAGAGGAGTGAGTGTTACATGTGGGGAACCATTGTGTCTCCTCTTGTTATTGTTATTTTTCTCTATATTCTCATACTTTATCCTCCTCATTATCCCCTATATCCCCCATTATTATCCTCTTATTCCCTATATCCCCCCATTATTATCCTCTTATTCCCTATATCCCCCCCATTATTATCTCTTATTCCCTATATCCCCCCATTATTATAATCATATCCCCATTATTATCCTCTTATTCCCTATATCCCCCATTATTATCCTCTTATTCCCTATATCCCCCATTATTATAATCATATCCCCCATTATTATAATCATATCCCCCATTATTATAATCATATCCCCATTATTATCCTCTTATTCCCTATACTCCCCCATTATTATCCTCTATTCCCTATATCCCCCATTATTATAAATCATATCCCCATTATTATCCTCTTATTCCCTATATCCCCCATTATTATCCTCTTATTCCCTATATCCCCCCATTATTATAATCAATATCCCCCATTATTATAAATCATATCCCCCATTATTATCCTCTTATCCCCTATATCCCCCATTATTATAATCATATCCCCCATTATTATCCTCTTATTCCCTATATCCCCCATTATTATCCTCTTATTCCCTATATCCCCCATTATTATCCTCTTATTCCCTATATCCCCCATTATTATCTCTTATTCCCTATATCCCCCCATTATTATCTCTTATTCCCTATATCCCCCCATTATTATCTCTTATTCCCTATATCCCCATTATTATCCTCTTATTCCCTATATCCCCCATTATTATCTCTTATTCCCTATATCCCCCATTATTATCCTCTTATTCCCTATATCCCCCATTATTATAATCATAATCCCCCATTATTATAATCATATCCCCCCATTATTATAATCATATCCCCCATTATTATCCTCTTATTCCCTATATCCCCCCATTTATTATAATCATATCCCCCATTATTATAATCATATCCCCCATTATTATAATCATATCCCCCATTATTATCCTCTTATTCCCTATATCCCCCATTATTATCCTCTTATTCCCTATATCCCCCATTATTATCCTCTTATTCCCTATATCCCCCATTATTATCCTCTTATTCCCTATATCCCCCCATTATTATCCTCTTAATCCCTATATCCCCCATTATTATCTCTTATTCCCTATATCCCCCATTATTATCCTCTTATTCCCTATATCCCCCATTATTATCCTCTTATTCCCTATATCCCCCATTATTATCCTCTTATTCCCTATATCCCCCCATTATTATCCTCTTATTCCCTATATCCCCCATTATTATCTCTTATTCCCTATATCCCCCCATTATTATCTCTTATTCCCTATATCCCCCATTATTATCCTCTTATTCCCTATATCCCCCATTATTATCCTCTTATTCCCTATATCCCCATTATTATCCTCTTATTCCCTATATCCCCCATTATTATCCTCTTATTCCCTATATCCCCCATTATTATCTCTTATTCCCTATATCCCTCCATTATTATCTCTTATTCCCTAATCATTATCTATCCCCCATTATTATCCTCTTATTCCCTATATCCCCATTATTATCCTCTTATTCCCTATATCCCCCATTATTATCCTCTTATTCCCTATATCCCCCATTATTATCTCTTATTCCCTATATCCCCCATTATTATCTCTTATTCCCTATATCCCCCATTATTATCCTCTTATTCCCTATATCCCCCATTATTATCCTCTTATTCCCTATATCCCCCATTATTATCCTCTTATTCCTTTATATCCCCCATTATTATCCTCTTATTCCCTATATCCCCCATTATTATCCTCTTATTCCCTATATCCCCCATTATTATCTCTTATTCCCTATATCCCCCATTATTATCCTCTTATTCCCTATATCCCCATTATTATCCTCTTATTCCCTATATCCCCCCATTAATATCCTCTTATTCCCTATATCCCCCATTATTATCCTCTTATTCCCTATATCCACCCATTATTATACTCTTATCCCCTATATCCCCCCATTAATATCCTCTTATTCCTATATCCCCCATTATTATCCTCTTATTCCCTATATCCCCCATTATTATCCTCTTATTCCCTATATCCCCCCATTATTATCTCTTATTCCCTATATCCCCCATTATTATCTCTTATTCCCTATATCCCCCATTATTATCCTCTTATTCCCTATATCCCCCATTATTATCTCTTATTCCCTATATCCCCCATTATTATCCTCTTATTCCCTATATCCCCCATTATTATCCTCTTATTCCTATATCCCCCCATTATTATCTCTTATTCCCTATATCCCCCCATTATTATCTCTTATTCCCTACTATCCCCCATTATTATCCTCTTATTCCCTATATCCCTCATTATTATCTCTTATTCCCTATATCCCCCCCATTATTATCCTCTTATTCCCTATATCCCCCATTATTATCCTCTTATTCCCTATACCCCCCCCATTATTATACATAAATATAATACTGTATATAAATGTCAATAACTCGTGTGTATTTTACTATAGGAGACAACAGAACCAGTGAGCTCCAAGAGGCGTCGGACCACCTCTCCTTCCAGCAGTGTCAGTGGGGGGGACTTTGATGACAGCCCCCACTCTACAAAACACCCCCAACTCTGGGCGCAAGAGAAGACGACCCCCTCATGTGGCCCCTGTGGATCCAGTAAGTAGATGGGAAGCTCATGTACAAGTGATGTCCCTCACACATGGGGGCAGATTTGCTGAGTAAGATCCATTTGTCCCCCATGTGGGTCAGATATTGTGCAGCCTCATGTTGGGCCTGTCATTCTTCCCTATATTTATATACAGTATATAGATATTATTTGTATGGCAAAGCTAAGCCACACTAGTCCCACTTGTATGAGGAAACTCAAGGACCTTGTAGGTGCCAGTGTGTTCAGCTATAGGTGCCATTCCCTGGATTTCCATGTGAGAGGGTGCGGGTGTGAGAGTGTCTTCATTGGGTGCCCCCTACAGTGCATTTATAGAAAGTTTTACTCTGTTTATCCCTTTCAGATTGCAGTTTGCCATGAACTTTACAACACAATCCGGGATTATAAGGATGAGCAGGGCCGGATACTGTGTGAACTCTTTATTAGAGCCCCCAAGCGCAGGTAGTGTCCCACCCACAATCATTTCCATGTTCCCCTTTTCCAGACTTTTGTAGAGCGGCAGTTATATAAGTGTCCTGTGTTTTATTAGCTTTGTCTTATTCTGCAGCTTCTCACACACATTCATTATTCCCATCAGTCCCTGCCCCAGTGAGCTTGCAATCTTAGTACCTTATCACATTGCCATCAGTTCCTGCCCCAGTGAGGCTTGCAATCTAAGGTCCCTATCACATTCCCATCAGTCCCTGCCCCAGCGAACTTGCAATCTTAGTGCCTTATCACATTGCCATCAGTTCCTGCCCCAGTGAGCTTGCAATCTAAGGTCCCTATCACATTCCCATCAGTCCCTGCCCCAGTGAGCTTGCAATCTAAGGTCCCTATCACATTCCCATCAGTCCCTGCCCCAGTGAGCTTGCAATCTAAGGTCCCTATCACATTCCCATCAGTCCCTGCCCCAGTGAGCTTGCAATCTAAGGGTCCCTATCACATTCCCATCAGTCCCTGCCCCAGTGAGCTTGCAATCTAGAGGTCCCTATCACATTCCCATCAGTCCCTGCCCCAGTGAGCTTACAATCTAAGGTCCCTATCACATTCCATCAGTCCCTGCCCCAGTGAGCTTGCAATCTAAGGTCCCTATCACATTCCCATCAGTCCCTGCCCCAACCGAGCCTTGCAATCTAAGGTCCCTATCACATTCCCATCAGTCCCTGCCCCAGTGAGCTTGCAATCTAAGGTCCCTATCACATTCCCATCAGTCCCTGCCCCAGTGAGCAAATTGTTTAGCAGAGCAGTAGGCACAGTTGAAAGCACTGTTTATAACATTAATGTAAAGGTGTGGGGGTGGCCTCCCAGGCACTTATTCCAAAATCTAAGGGTGAATACTTATTTCTCCTTGGTCTACTTGGGGGACACAGGGACTATGGGGTATGGCTGGCACCTCTAGGAGGCAGGACAATAAAAACATTAACAAATCCTCCTCCTCCTGCTATACCCCAGCTTCCAGGCGGAGCCAAGCCAGTTTTCGTTGTGTCCTCAGGAGTTTAGGACATATTCTCCCTTCAGGAGTTACATTTTGTTTTTTATTTTTCCTTTATCTTTCTTTGTTTATTTATTGACTACTACACAATGAGGCTGGAATGGCATCCACACTGCGTGCTTTGCTTTCATATCCCCCTCCAACTGGCTGTCTCCGAGGTCTTTTGTGCCCTTGCACTGACCACCCAGGCTCAAGCTTTCCCCTCTCTCATTAATGGGGCGGAACTGTCTGGCCGGCAGACTGCGGATTCCTCATCTGCCAGGTAAATATACTCCTGCTTTTCCTGCCTGTATCCGCCTTTTTTATGGTGCCCACTAACCAGTATGTTTCTTGTGGTAATGTCTGCGGTCACTGGAGGAGCAGCGTACTTAAGGGTAATATCTTGTTGCTGCGATCCTACTGGTAACAGAGCTAAGCGCCTCACTGTTCAGCACAGAGGCGCGCACTCGATCCCTTCTTGTAGGCGCACCTCTGGCCTTCTTCCCAGCGCCATTCTTAGGGGCGGATTATTCAGGCTGGGAGCGGTTACTGCAGTCGCATCTCTGAGGTGCGCACAGTTTGCGCGTCACTACTGAGGGGCGGAGCTCTCCTTCACGCCCTGACTGTCCTCAAGCCTTCCCTCCACAACGCGTCTCTGTGCAGTCAGACCCAGGGCCTGCTGACAGTGACGAGGATCAGCTTGATAAGAATCATTCAACAGGAATGGGACAAGCCCGAGAGGCTCTATCAACCTAACCGACGTTTTCTTAGGCTATATCCGTTCCCTTCGGACCTCAGAGACAAGTGTTCTTCCCCCCCCCTTCGGTGGATGCCCCCCGTTTCACGCCTCTCTAAGAACACAGCCTTGCCTGTTCCGACGCAGCATCCTTCAAGGATTCCATGGACAAAAAAACTAGAGGGACTCCTGCATTTCCTTTTCACCGCTACTGGTTCTTCCCTGCGCCCCGTTTTAGCCTCAGCATGGGTGACCAGGGCCATGCAATCCTGGTCTGATGCTCTGTGCCGAGCTATTTCATCCGGGTACCTCGCGAGGACTATCCGAACTTGCCTTACAGATCAAGGAGGCCTGCGACTATCTATGTGAGGCATCCCTTGATGCAGCTCAGGTGATTGGACGATCTTCCGCACTGGCTGTGGCTGCCCGTCGCTCCCTCTGGATGAAACTTTGGTCTGCGGACCTTTCATCTAAGAAGTCCTTGACCTCCATTCCCTTCGAGGGTAAGCTCCTCTTCGACCCCGACCTCGACAAAATCATCAGTCAAGCCACCGGCGGCAATGTCTCCAGGCCGATTCCTCACTTCCCTGGATATCAAGGATGCGTACCTTCACGTTCCCATTTCCCTCCCCATCAGAGATTCTTGCGATTTGCCGTCCGCAACCTGCACTTTCAGTTCACAGCTCTCCCTTCGTCTCACCTCGGCTCCCCGAGTCTTCACCAAGATCATGTCTGTAGCCACGGCATTGATCAGGACTTTCGGGGGTGTCCATCACCCCTTACCTCGACCTTCCTGGCAGCCCAACAGGCTCTTCCGGCTGACTACGGACAGGTTACAGGAGTTGGGTTGGTACATCAGCCGAGAAAAAGTCCTCCTTGACCCCGAGTCAGTTGATGGGTATTCCTGGGGATGCTGTTCAATACTCAGACACAAAGGGTGTCTCTTCCAATGGACAAGGTCCTTCACCTACGTTCCTTAGTCCTCCTCCTTCTTTCAAAGCCGAAGCACATGGCCAAGTTCTGCATGAAGGGTCCTGGGAGTCATGGTGTCGACCATAGAAGCAGTTCCCTTCGCGCAATTCCATCTCCGGGAAGAGATTCGCCTGTCACACAGGACCAAGGCGTCCCTTCTCTGGTGGGCTCATTCCAGCCACCTAACCATGGGAAAATCTCTAGGGGATCTTTAATGGAAACTCCTAACAACCGATGCCAGCCTCTCCGGCTGGGGGCGGGGGCTCGAGGGGCTCTCTGCACAGGGCCTCTGGTCCCCAGCAGAGCAACGCCTTCACATCAATCTCCTGGAGATTCGGGCCATTCGCCTAGCCTTATTCCACTGGCAGCACCTTCTGGCGGGTCAGGCGATCAGAATCCAATCCGACAATGCCTCCGCAGTAGCCTATGTCAATCATCAGGGCGGCACAAGAAGCAGAGGTGTGCTAAACGAGATCAGACTAATCTTTCGCTGGGGCGAGGCTCACCAATCACAACTGTCGGGCTTCTCAATTGGGAGGTGGACTTTTTCAGCAAAAATGGGGAACCCCAGAAGTTGACCTCATGGCATCTCGCCACAATCGGAAGGTTCCTCATTTCTTTGCGCGCTGCAGGGACCCTCTAGCGTTAGCAGCGGACGCACTCACAGCCCCCTGGGACTTCCAGCTCGCATACGCCTTTCCTCCTCTGCCTCTTCTACCCAGCACAATCAAGAAGTTGCAGAGAGAAAGCACCTCTCTCATCTTCATTGCTCCCAACTGGCCTCGTCGCTCCTGGTTCTCGGAACTAGTGAGCCTATCCGTAGACGATCCGTGGACTCTTCCGGTCGTCCCAGATCTCCTGTCTCAGGGGCCAATTCGACATCCGTGTCCAGCCAGCCTCCGTTTGACGGCGTGGTTATTGAGACGCCATACTGAAGAAGAAAGGCTTCTCCGACAATGTGATTCTCACCATGAGAGCAGCTCGCAAACCAGTCTCCGCCACTACCTACTACCGAGTCTGGTCTACCTATCACCAGTGGTGCCAACGTCATGGGGCGGACTTCCTACGCTTTTCCATTGCCAACATCCTGGCCTTTTTGCAACAGGGACTTTCGATGGGACTTTCCCTGGGATCCCTGAAGTCCCAGGTTTCGGCCCTGTCCATCCTCTTTCAGAGGCGACTTGCCTTACATTCCGATGTTAAGACCTTCCTTCAAGGGGTGGCCCACGTTAAACCTCCAGTTAGGTCTCCTGCTTCGTCTTGGGACCTTTCTCTTGTGCTTCGTTCCTTCAAAGTCCTCCCTTCGAGCCTTATCTTCTATATACCTGCTATGGCTCACATGGAAGACTGTTTTTCTGCTGGCCATCGCATCGGCTCGCAGGGTATCGGAGATGTCTGCTCTTTCGTGCAGATCCCCCCTTTCTCTCTTTTCACCAAGACAGGGTAGTCTACGCACTATCCCTTCGTTCCTTCCCAAGGTGGTCTCCTCCTTCCACTTGAACCAGGAGATCACTATTCCCACCTTTTGTCCATCTCCTTCCACTCCTTCCGGTCCGCGCCCTGAAGTTCTACCTTCACCGAACTCCGCAAGACGGACTCACTGTTCGTCATCCCCTCGAGACCACACCGAGGTAACCCCTGCCACCAAGGCCACTATTTCCCGTTGGATAAAACCGACCATTCAGCGGGCCTACTCTGTTAAGGAATTGAACCCCCAGCTAAGATCAAGGCTCATTCCACTAGAGGGATGAGTAAGTCCTGGGCTTTCCGAAATCAGGCATCAGCTGAGCAGTTGTACAAGGCTGCCATCTGGACTTCTATCCATGCCTTTGCAAAATTCTACCATTTTGATACCTTTGCGGTATCTGACACCTGCTTCGGCAGGAGAGGTACTTCAAGCCGCGGTGGCAAGTTCCACATAGGCCTCTACCTCCCGCGCGTATCCTTGGGACAGCTTTGGTATGTCCCCATAGTCCCTGTGTCCCCCAAGCAGACCAAATGAGAAAAGGAGATTTTGTGATACTCCCTCCCTGGTGAGGACTTCACGTGTACTTCAGACATGGTCTTTATGCCTTCTTTTTTATTGTACATAGTTTTAAGGTTTCAAGTTTTTTGGTTACTAACCTCCTGTTCTGTGCTTTGGTACAAACTGGCTTGGCTCCGCCTGGAAGCTGGGGTATAGCAGGAGGAGGAGGGATTAGTTAGTTTTTTATTGTTGTGTCCTGCCTCCTAGTGGTGCAAGCTATACCCCATAGTCCCTGTGTCCCCCAAGCGACTGGAGAGAAAGAGATTTAAACGGTGAGTATCACAAAATCTCCTTTTGCTATCAGCACATTTTAGGATAGCAGGAGGTTTACGGTTGGGTCTCTGAAAGCATAATCTTATTTTACAAATTTAGAGAATGGGTCGATATTTAGCTGGATTTATTTATAAGATGTTTCCCTGACACAGAAACCAACCGGATTACTATGAAGTGGTTTCTCAGCCAATTGACCTGATGAAGATTCAGCAGAAGCTGAAGATGGAAGAGTATGATGACGTGCGCTTACTCACTGCAGACTTTCAGCTGCTCTTCCAGAATACTAAGGCTTATTATAAGGTAGGAGTAGGGCCCTGCACACTCCCATTGCATTCTTCTCTACCCATGTGACATGTAGTTGCCTTTCTGTGCCCTTGTATCGTTTCTTGTAAATAAAGAGAAGGATTACTGGCCAGTAATCACTGTGCAGTGCAAGGTACAATACTAACCAGATGAGCGCCTAATATCTTCTTTATCCCTCATACCAGCCTGAAAGTCCAGAATATAAAGCCGCATGCAAACTATGGATGTCTACCTCCGTACAAGGAACGAGTTTGTTCAGAGAGGAGAATGTGAGGAAGATGATGAGGAAGAAGAGGCACAGGAGAGTGGGAGTGCAGCACCTGAAGAGGAAGTAAGCTTCTATTTTGCCTTCATTCTTGCTGGTCTTATAATAAAGGGCAGGTGTAAGTCTGAATGTTCTGTTTTAGGCCTTAAATTGGAATATTAAGTAAGTCAGGTTGAAAAAAGACACAAGTCCATCAAGTCCAACCTTAAGTCTATATATAACCTGCCTAACTGCCAGTTGATCCAGAGGAAGGTGAAAAACCCATCTGAATTCTCTCCAATTTGCCTCAGAGGGGGAAAAATTCCTTCCTGACTCCAAAATGGGACCAGTCCCTGGATCAACTTGTACTATGAGTTATCTTCCCTATCCCTGTATTCCCTCACTTGCTTCCAACCCCTTCTTATACCTATCTAATGTATCAGCCAAATTATTATTATATATTAACGGATCTTTGTAGGTTTTTCCCAGATTTAAATGTCAAGTTCTATAAGATTCATTAGATGGGAATCTGTTGGGTCCATCGTGTCCAAGGGTGAAATTTAAGGTGGCCATAGACGTAACAATTACGATCTTTCTTGGAAAAGATGTTTCCAAGAAAGATCGTTCGTTTCAATACACACGTGTAAAGCTGAATCGTCAGATATACAGGTAGATATACGGGAAGAAACAGTAGAATTCTACCTGTATCTGACGATTCAGCACTAGCAATGGCCGATGTTTGGGTCACTTCAAAGGCACCCGATCAAAATTTCCGTCCAGCCCGATCGACGAGCCGACCGTTATCCAAGTCTTCTGCCGATATCAGTCGGCTCTTTTTCCACCATACACGCAACGAATATCGGACAAAAATTTGTTTCGTACGATATTATCTGTGCGTCTATGGCCACCTTAAGATTGGGTTCAGGAGTAAGTGGGGGCTGGGCATATAACTCATTCAGCTGAAGTAATAGGGGTATGTTTGACTGCAGCAGTACATGTGGGGGTCTCATCTAGGGTTCCTGAAGTCTGATTTGCTGAACAGAACTTTATAGGGGTAGAGTAAGAAAACTGTAAGTTAAATGTAAGAGACCCCTGTCCTCAGTAACCTGCTTTCTCAGCCGCACAAATATTTGTCTGGAGCCAGCGTGTTCCCCCTCTCACATTTGTCATGCTTTCTGGTCACATCGGGGTATCAGTCAGTACCCACAGTGCACCACTTGTGGCTAGTGAATTTCCCTCTTGGCCTTATCTCTACAGAATTACCTAAAGCCGACCTTCGAGCAGCTGCTGGAGTCTGTCACTACTGCCACTCACCCTGGGGGAAGGCTGATCAGTGAACTCTTTCAGAAACTGCCCTCCAAAGTGGTGAGTACCCCTCTGATACACACACACACATATATATATACTCTCTGCTTAGTGTTCTACTTCACTGTCACTTCTTGCTTTTCAGCATTACCCAGATTACTATGCAGTCATAAAGGATCCCATCGATCTCAAGACAATTGCTCAGAGGATTCAGGTACTGAGATGAGGAAGACCCTAGCTGCTTGCTTAGTAGTCCCAACCTGTGCATCCCACACCTTTAGCTCAAGTTTGGATCTATATCTGTGTTCCTGTCAATGAGTTAGCTGCCGTCTGTCCTATTCAAACTCAGTCTCAACCTTGTAACCCTTTTATATGGTCCAGTAGCCCTGGCCTGTGTAGAATTTTACAGCTTAGCATTTCCTATAGGGGACGTTTGAATGTGATGTGGGAAATATTGCCTCTGATTGGCTTCCATTTCTCATTCTTAACTCTAAAACATTGGTTTCTCATTGACACTTTATTGGTTCAATCCATTAAGCCGGTTACTGGATTATTTTGCCTTTATTATTTCAGCATGTGCTATGGCTTCACTGTTTGTCCAGTCTCCTCATATTAACATTTACTTCTTTGTCTCAAAGAAAACTCATTGTCTCTCTCACTTGACAGTCTGGTCACTATAAAAGTGTCAATGCAATGGCCAAAGATATTGATTTGCTGACAAAGAATGCAAAGACTTACAATGAACCGGGCTCTCAAGTCTTCAAGGTGAGAGAAGGAGTTCTGGCAGTTGGTAGCCTCCTTTCTGTGAGAGAAGTGAGTGTGAGTGAGAGAAGTGAGTGAGAGAAGGAGGTCTGTGGGATAGGTCTGGCAGCCTGTTGGCCTAATGAGTGGCCTCCAGTCTGTGTGAGAGGAAGGCCTCAGTGCTTATTATTCTTTCATCTCAGTATCTGCTGTGGTTTAACTTTTATTTCTGTTCTTTTAGGATGCGAATACCATTAAAAAACTGTTTGCATTAAAAAAGTCCGAAATTGAGAGTGCGGAGATGAGCAAGTCAAGTCTCCGGAGCAGGTAAGGAACGTGGGATCCACTTGCACATTGAGTCCTATTTGCAAAGTGCTACCATAGCCCCCTCGGCTTCTGTAGGTGCCACTGCTGTTTATTATCGCCTTCATGGGTTACAGGCACTTTCTAATACAGATATGGGATCTATTATCCAACTGCTTACTGCATAAGGGGCTTCTCTGGATCCTTTAGGAGTTTTGCCACTAATATTGAATTAATATGCATTTCACAACTTACTTCCCATCAAGTACAATGTATTATTACAGCGAAAAAAAGAAATAATTTAAAAATAATGGAATTAGGTGCCTAAAGTGCACTCCGTGTTCATGCAATTCTGAGCTTTCTTTATAATTGCTTTCCAGATGAGGGGTCCCATATAGCCCCTTGTTCATACACCTTATCGAATGCAAGATTTCTGTAGTTACTCACCATTAATCTGTCATGTGACCATGTTGGGGGCATCGGAGTGCTATACAGCCACTGTAAGGAATTGTCTCTAATTGCAGGAATAAGAGGCCGGCACAAGGAGACCGTCTCTCTGCCATCACCATGGCTTTGCAGTATGGGTCAGAAAGTGAGGAGGACGCATCTTTAAATGGTAGCTTTTCACTATTTCCCAGAATGCACTTGTGTTTGTAGTAGATCATCTTGTTGCCTTTATTCTAGTTTTCTATAGGTTAAATGCACAAGGGATTCCCAAATATGGCCAGTGTATTAGTCAGCTGTTCTGTTAGGTCAAGTCATCGGAACCTTTTCTAAATGTTATACTTGGGGCCCACCTGGACCCTTCTTGTTAACATCTGCTGAGTGAATCATTGTTTTTTAGATTTTTCACCAACAACAGTCCTGAGCCAATCAAAACACTGAAAACTTTATCACTTCCTTGTACAGTACTGGTTATATTCAGTAGCCATTTCCCAGATGCCCCTTTTTATATTGGATTTTGGGGATGTTGGTCAGTATGTGTTGGTGTTGCTGCTGATCGCGTTGAAAATTCCTGCCTGTTCTGTGTTTATGCTACATTTTTGGATTAGCACCCAAGTGGATATTCTGGCAAAAGGTTGTGTGTTCTATTTGCACATATATATATATATATATATATATATATATATATATATATATATATATATATATATATATATATATATATATATATATATATATATATATATATATATATACATACATATACACACACACACGAAAAAACACAAGGGACTTTTAACTCCACATTACAAGTGTCAGAAACGATCTAGAGATAATGCAAGTAGATACACATTAGAATAAAATAATAATCACGTAGAATTAAAACCATTTAAAAACTAAGCAGCGCTGCACAGTAACGTGACTTGGTGGGGGCGGGCCCTGGTGTGAGCCGTGCAGACGGGCCCGCCCCCACCCTCGTGTGCGCTATTTTTCTGTGCTGCTGCAGCCGACTCCAGCCGGCTGCAGCGTGCATGATCTTCTGGGGGGCCCTGCGGGGGTGCGGGCCATGGCCCATTTGCACCCCCTGCTCCCCCGGTAATTACCCCCCTGGCGCTGCATATGAAGCTGAAGGGATCCCTTCTCTAAGGACATAACCCCAAAGGCTGATTGTAATCAGATATGGGACAATTGGCATGCTATTGTGTAACAAACTTAGTAATCCGCTAGTATTTAAAGGATAAGAAGGCTTTGGAACAATAGATGCGAAATTATAGTTATAAATTCCTTAGGTTAGATATATTCAATTGAGTGAATCCATGTTTGTATGGATAGGAAATATTTCAAAGCTTAGAAACAAAACAGCATGTAGACATTCCCCAACATCATATAATGTGAAAAAGAAGGATTGCAAAATGCCCACGGGCCGATGTTTGATCCAAAGAAAGCTCCAATATTGAGGGTTATTGCTTTGTATGTGTGCTGGAGTCTGTATAGTGCTAGGAGTGCGCTGGCTGCACAATAATGAATAAACAGTCCAGATAATCTCCATTGGCGATATAACTATGGCAACATATACTTCCAATTAGTTACAGCCGGTTTGCAAATGATGTGTCCTCAGCGCCGCTGTCTGTAGCGCACATGTGACAGACAAATGAAATAAAGTTTATACCGACCGTGTATTGGGTAGTGCTCGCAGGTGGTTGCAAGATTGATTGAATTAGCCGCATGGAATCTCTGCCACAGTCCTCCACTTAGCACGCTAGACCCCCGTCCAGAAGAGCCCCCATACAGCGGACGCAGCTTATCCTTGTCACTTGGTTGTTGCTTATATATATATATATATATAGAGGTGTGGGTCAGAGATAAAGAGGAGGAAAGTGAATCATAACCTGCCATGCACAGAGCTTTAAAGGGAAACTATACCCCTGAACACTGCAGGTCTCTCTAAAACTATGACATGAAACAGCCCAAATGTAAAACAGTGCTTTCTCTAGTCGGCCCTCCTGTCAGTGCAGACGTATGGGTTCTCTACAGGTTCACCTCTGGAGGCAGGACAGAAGAATTGGTCTCTTGGCCCCTCCCTCAGGATATATAGGCTCCACCTCAATTCCCCAGTTCTTTTGTCCTGCCTTGGAGGTGAAGGATAGAAATCTTTTTTTTTTTTTTTTCCTTTATTTTACAGCTACAAACTATAGAGACATGCAGAGCTGTCTCCCAACACAGAGGTCAGTTCCCTCCTTGCTGGCATATTGCAGCAAGTGGAACAGTGTTACAAGTTTCATGGATACATGGATCGCTGTTCCCTCCTTGCTGGCATATTGCAGCAAGTGGAACAATGCCACCAGATACCTTGCAGGCTTGCAAGAGATGTCCTCCTTCGGATATGCCTTTCCCTCCTTGCTGGCAGTTTGCAGCAAGTGGACTGACTCTGGATACTCCAGTATCCTGCTACACTAGGTTTTTGGGCTAGGTATGTACTGCTCAATATACCCATTATAATGACAGGGTATAATGGCGACTGGTCTGCTGGATTAACTACACTTCCGTAGCAGTTACACTGACCAGGCAGGTCCCCCCCTCCCCCCTCTTTAAGATGCGTACCACGGCACTAATATTGGGTCAATCGGCTTACTGGTTGCCTTAGTGGGGAGACTTGCGGCGGTCAGAGGGGCAAGCTGAATCGGTTGTTCCGAATTGATGGCAAACATACACTGGCCGCGACATTGGAAGTTGGACACGCTAGATGTTGGCGCGCGCTTTCTCGCAAAAAGCAGCGAGACGTAACACGCGCACGGCGTGATGACATCACCGGCGCCATTTTAGATTCCTCTGCATTAACGCGCGGAATACTGTTGTCTCTACCAGATTAGTAGCACACATCCAACGGCACTAATACATCTCACTCCAGCTCCTCAGAGGCTATAACAGGAACTGCAACACAGTGAGATAATCCAGTATTGGGTAACTATTCCAAATGACTATACCATGGAACGTTCGGATTCATTGAGTGAATTAAGGGAGGGCATTCAGGCTGTAAAATCGGTTAAGAAATCAACAAAGAAGCCTGAGAAAGTGATAAAATGCAAAAAGTATAGGCATACACTTAGAAAGTCGGAATCCATTTACTGTACTGACTGCATACCTACTGAACCCCCAATCTTGTCTCCTCAACCGCTCACAGTTGAAACCAATTCACCCATAATGGAGTTCCAAACTAATGAGGAATGTTTACCTCATACACCCACAACAAGCAATGCTGCACCACAGATTCCACCACTAATAGGGGAATTTTTAGAATGGGTTAAAACTGCTCTTCAACCTTCCACTTCCCAACAGCAGACCACTTAGCGCAAGACGCTTGATTCTCCACCTGATTTTTCAGACGGTGAGGAACGACCTCCCTCCCGTTTCGATACTATGTCCTTACATGATTCATTAGCACAAGAATCTGATGAAGTAACTTCAGACTCCAATAGTGACTCAGACACTGAACAAACCACTTTTGCAAAACCAGATATCTCTAAAAAAAATCCTCAGGGAGATGATGGAGACATTAGAGATTAAAGAAGAAACTGTGACAGTCTCTAAAGCAGAGAAAGTACTGGGTGTTCACCAGAAGAAAACACGTGTCTTTCCTATGTTTACCTCAATCACGAAAACTATTGATACAGAATGGTCACAACCAGACCGAAGTTTGTCAAAACGCTTCTATGATACCTACCCTGTTCCAGAGGAGAAGCGTAAAGTGTGGGATAAGCCTCCAAGAGTGGATTCAGCCATTTCAAAGCTTTCCAAACAGACTACCTTACCAACAGAAGAGGCAGCTTTCAAAGATCCCATGAATCGGAAATTAGAGTCTTCCCTAAAAAGAGCATATACCCAAACAGCAGCAATACTCAGACCAGCAGCAGGGCGCCCGCACAGCTAAACATTGGGCACAGGAAATTGCCCACAACCCACCTACCTCAACTCATGAGTTGACAGGAGACATTAACAGACTTACTACTGCACTATACTTCTTAGCCGATTCGGCGTTGGAAGTTATACGACTAGCAGCAAAGTCCTCAGCCAATTCTGTCATAGCCAGACGGGCTCTCTGGTTACGCCACTGGTCAGGGGATACAGCATCCAAGAATAAACTCTTGGGACTACGCTATACCGGTGAGTCCCTGTTTGGACCAGACCTCAAGCAGATTATCACTGAGGTCACTGGAGGGAAGAGTACCTTCCTCCCACCAGGAAAAAGGGGACGCATTGATCAAACCAACAGATCCATCAATAGACGACCATGGAGCACCTCTAACCGCAATTTTCGCTCCTTTCTTACCCCTTCCTTTTGTAACTCCAACACGGAACAGGGAGCAAGACGCACTAGGCAGCAGTGGCAACAGCACGGTAGACACAAAAAGCCTACCACCTCAAAGACCACCTCCGTCTGACTCTCTCCAGACATTACCCAAAGTAGGAGGACGCCTGTCCAACTTTCTCTCCTGCTGGGAAACTCCTGTTCTGGACAGTTGGGTACTTCAAATTATCAAAGAGGGCTACAGAATACACTTCACAATATTACCACCAAGACGATTCGTTCCGTCGGTAGTCCCTCCACACAGACAACTTGCCTTACACCAAGCAATCCAATCACTTCAACAATCAGGGGTCATCATTCCAGTACCAAAAGATGGATCCTTCAGGCCAATGTTGAACCTCAAATTGTTAAATCAGTTCAATCACTGCCACAAGTTCAAAAAGGAATCGATCAGATCAGCCATAGCCTTTATGGAGCCCGCCTGTTTCATGACGTCGATCGATCTCCAAGGCGCATACCTTCATATTCCCATTCAACCATACTCCCAGCAGTTCCTCAGGTTCGCAGTCCGAGACCAGCACTTTCAGTTTGTGGCTCTACCCTTCGGACTCTGCACAGCCCCGCGAGTCTTCACCAAAGTGCTTGCACCGCTGACAGCCCACTTGAGAACAATGGGAATCCACGTCTTACCATATCTGGACGATCTTCTCCTCAAAGCTACATCTCTGGGCCAAGCAAACAAAGATACACAGATCATCCTACAAGTCCTAGCTCAACACAGATGGCTCGTGAACTACCGCAAAAGCTCCCTTCTTCCATCTCAGACCATCATATTCTTGGGTCTTCAATTCAACTCAAGTCACCAGACAGTAAGACTTACAGAAGACAAAATAGACAAGCTGATCATTGCCACTACAAGCCTCTCCAAAAAGTTGACAGTGACAGTGGCCGACTGTCTACAGCTCCTAGGGTTCATGGTGGCAGCGCTAGAGGCCGTGCCATTCGCCAGTTTTCATTTGCGTCCACTACAACGCAATTTCTTACAGTGCTGGAACAAGAATCATCAAGACCTACGGCAGACCATTCCCTTAACACAACAAACCAGGAGCAGTTTTTCTTGGTGGACAAACCTCTCACACCTTGCATCCGGCAGGAGTTGGGCCCCAGTCACGTGGGAAGTTGTAACGACGGATGCCAGTACTTTCGGATGGGGAGTGGTTTACCGCAACCACACACTACAGGGTCGCTGGAACCCACAGGAATCTCGTTTGCAGATCAATGTACTAGAATTGCGAGCAATAGTGCTAGCCCTTCGGGGCTGGACCAACCTCCTCCGAGCTTTCCCAGTCAGAATTCAGTCAGACAATGCCACCGCAGTGGCTTATGTCAACAAACAGGGAGGAACCCACAGCAAGTTAGCCATGCTCAAGGCCACAAAAATCTTAACTTGGGCGGAAAACCATGTTCCAACCATATCGGCAGTATACATACCCGGAGTGCTCAATTGGGAAGCAGACTTCCTCAGCAGACAAACCATCAACCAAGGGGAATGGAGTCTACATCAGGAAGTGTTCTCTCGAAACAAACATTCCAGATATCGACATATTGGCATCCAGACACAATTTCAAGATTCCTTGCTACTGCTCCAGAACCAGAGATCCAAGAGCAGCATTCACAGACGCACTGGTCATTCTTTGGAACTTTCGACTGGTGTATGCCTTTCCACTACTACCACTACTACCCAGAATCAACGCCAAGATCAAGCAAGAAGCAGTGACCACGATTCTCATTGCCCCAGATTAGGCCAACAGACTTTGGTACACGGATCTGATCAGCATGTCCGTCTCCAGACCGTGGAGACTTCCCATGCGGTCGGATCTTCTTATGCAGGGTCCAGCACGACACCCCAACTATGCTACGTTTGACCGCCTGGCACTTGAGACCCAGTTATGGTCCCAGAGGGGATTCTCTCCACTAACCATAGATATTCTCCTACGAGTGCGTAAGGAGACCACCGCCAAAGCCTACTACAAAGTCTGGAGAACATTTATCAACTGGTGTTCAGATAGACAACGGAACTGGGAAGATAGTACGCCACAGCTTATTACAGACTTTCTTGCTTCAGGCTTCAAGAAGGGTTTGGCACTAAGCACCTTAAAAGCACAGTTATCTGCTTTGTCCGTGTTGTTCCAATTCAAATGGGCAGAACAACCTGATATTCAACAATTCTCGAAGGGGGTCTTAAGAGTCAGACCTCCCTTTAGAAGCCCTACACCTTCATGGGATCTCACACTTGTCCTATCAGCTCTATAAAAGGAGCCATTTGAACCTCTTCAATCCTGTGACCTCAAATGGTTAACCCTTAAGGTTGCCTTCCTCATTGCAATCACTTCAGCTAAGAGAGTGTCAGAAATAGCAGCATTATCCCATACCGAACCGTGGCTAGTCATCCATAAAGACAAAGTAGTACTTAGGACAGTTCCTGGTTTCCTTCCAAAAGTGGTGTCGGCGTTCCATATTAATCAAGACATTGTTCTTCCATCATTTTGTCCAGATCCCGCTAATGACAAAGAAAGGCAGCTACATAAGCTGGATGCTGTTCGAGCTATCAAGATTTACAAGAAAAGAACGTCTAGTTTTAGACGATCAGATGCACTTTTCATTTCCTACTCACCGACACACAAAGGCTTAGCCGTGTCCAAACAAACTATTGCCAGATGGCTGGTAGAGACTATTAACCAGGCCTACATTCTTAGCCAAAAACAAAAACCATTCCGAGTGATAGCTCACTCTACAAGAGCGCAGAGTACCTCCTGGGCTCTCCAAAATTTAGCTACTCCAGAAGAAATCTGCAGAGCAGCCACATGGGCTTCACCTAACACTTTTCTTAAGTTTTACCAGTTACATGTTTTTGCTTCAACACCGGCTGTGTTTGGCCGTAAAGTTTTGCAAGCTGCAGTTGCAGTGCGGCATACTTAATTTAAATTGTGAGTTCAAATCAGACACTGTAGTACCCACCCTTATAGAGGGACAGCTTTGGAACGTCCCATACGTCTGCACTGACAGGAGGGCCGACTAGAGAAAAAGGGATTTATACTTACGATAAATTCTTTTCTAGTAGGCCCGAACTGTCAGTGCAGTAAGTCCCACCCAGGCTGATTTTAGTATGGGTGCAAGGACTCGATACAATGTCTCTCTGTCTCTGAATTTTCCTACTATTGTCTCTTGACCTTCCTTCATATCTTGCTGTCTCATCATCACCTCACTGAGCTTTATAACAGAACTGGGGAATTGAGGTGGAGCCTATATATCCTGAGGGAGGGGCCAAGAGACCAATTCTTCTGTCCTGTCTCCAGAGGTGAACCTGGACATAACCCATACGTCTGCACTGACAGTTCGGGCCTACTAGAAAAACATTTATCGTAAGTATAAATCCCTTTTTTTGCAGTAGCATGTGCCATTGGGTTATCCTAAATAGAACATTTCCCACCCCCTGGGATCATACGATTGGCTGTGCTCACATGCCTGTAAAGTAACATGTCTTACTCTATCACAAAACGGGGGGGGTTGAGATAAAACATGTAGAAAGGCAATATTCACTGGTGTGTGTATATATTATATATAAATTATAGGTCACTTGTATATTTCTCCTCTACGCATGGGTTGAACATCAGTCTCTGTTGCAGCTTCATCCATTCGCTATGAGGAAGGTGAGTCTGAGGAGGAGAGCATTACATCCTTCATGGACATCTCTAGCCCTTTATATCAGCTTTATGAAACCGTCAGATCCTGCCGGAATAATCGCGGGCAGCTCATTGCGGAACCTTTCTTTCATCTCCCATCAAAGAAGAAATATCCCGATTACTACCAGCAAATCAAGAATCCCGTTTCCCTGCAGCAGATCAGGTAGAGAGCTTGGTAGTATGTTATTTTATACAGATTGCTGGCCCCTATACAATGTAGGGATGCACAGGATTCCCTGCGGGATGTGGCCAGGTTTCTACCATTTTCAGCAGGACTCTGATTCGGCCGAATCCTCCTGCCTGGCCGAATCCTAATTTACATATGCAAATTAGGGACGGGGAGGGAAATCACATGACTTGTGAAAAATGGTTTCCCCTTCCCACCCCTAATTTGCATATGCAGTCGCTTGTACTTGGCTCCAATTAAGATATAATTAATCCTTATTAGAAGCAAAACCAGCCTATTGGCTTTATTTCATGTTTATATGATTTTCTAGTAGACTCTCAAGGCATGAAGATCCAAACTACGGAAAGATGAGTTATCCAGAAAACCCCAGGACCAGAGCATTCAGGATTACAAGTCCCATACCTGTGCCTTGTACTTGATCCCAACTGAAATATAATTAATCCTTATTGGAAACACAACCAGCCTATTGGCTTTATTTAAAATGATTTTATAGTACAGGTAGTTAATGTTTACTATGTTATAGAATGGCTAATTCTAAGCAACCTTTCAATTAGTCTTTTGTTTTTTAAATTATTTGCCTTCTTCTTCGGACTCTTTCTAGCTTTACTATGGGGGTCACTGACCCCATCTAATAACAAATGCTCTGTAAGGCTACAAATGTATTGTTATTGCTACTTTTTATTCCTCATCTTTCTATCTAGGCCTCTCCTATTCATATTCCTGTCTCTTATTCAGATCAGTGCATGGTTGCTAGGGGAATTTGTACCCTGAATAATGAGCTTCTAATTGGTGTGTGTACAGGAGCAAGCTGAAGAACCAGGAGTATGATGGGCTGGAGCAGCTGGAATGTGATCTCAATCTCATGTTTGAAAATGCCAAGCGCTACAATGTTCCCAATTCTGCCATCTACAAAAGAGTATTCAAACTGCAGCAACTGATGCAGGTAACTCCCCTCTTGTCTTAATGAACAGTGTACAGGGTGTCTTGTGTAACTGCAAGTCTCTCACACAGCACTCCACAAGGGACCTTTAGTTCTCAGATTTATTGGGAATTTTATACAAAGTCAGGCTGTTGGGAATCTTGTCTGTTCTTATTATAATAATGTTTCAAATTTACATTTAGAAATAATTCATTATAATGAGGCTAGTTATTCAGAAACTTCCGAATTATGGGAAGGCTGACTTCCATAGATTCTATTAATCAAATAAATCAGATTTTCAGAAAACGTTTTGCTTTTTCTGTGTAATAATAAAACAGTAGCTTGTACTTGATCCCAACTAAGATATAATTAATCCTTATTGGAAGCAAAACCAGCCTATTGGTTTTATTTATTTTTATTTCTGTAGTTTGACATAGAAAAACCAAATGGAATTTTGTACCTTGCAGTGTAAAGTATCCTGATTTCTGGAGCAGTGCTCTGCTGGGGGTTTAGTCTATAAAAGTCAAAATCACCAGGGATGCACCAAATCTAGGCCTCAGGATTTGGCCTTTTTCAGTAGCATTTATATTCGGCTGAATCCTTGTTCCTGGCCAAACTGAATCGGAATTCTGAAAATCATGTGAATTTTCATCATAAAACAAGGAAGTTGACAAAGTTCTTTGTTCTTCACTCTCCCTTATTTGCATATTTAAATTAGGGTTGGGGTTCAGTGTTCGGCTAAAATAGTGGATTTGGTGCATCCCTAAAAATCAGAGCAAAATGAAACCATATATTAGGTGTTTGTGTGCTCAGGACACACCGTATGTGTAGGGCTCTCACTGCTTCTGGGGATTTGTAGGATGCCCGGTATTTATCATTAAAGAGAAAAGGAACTATATAATATATATATATGTAGAATAAAGGCTGATGCACAACAGGGTCTTGCAAAAAAAAAAAAAAGATTATTTCACAAATTGATGTTTCGACCCTCACTGGGGCCTTTGTCAAGATATATATATGTGTATATTTATATATTTATAAGATATATTGTAAGAGATGCTTTTTTGCATGTACAATTACGTGTTTTTTAAAGAAACGGTGAACTCCAGGGAAATATGTATAGTGCTGCAGCTGGTCTGGCTCAGTATAATGTGTCCCTGGAGTGAATGGAGGAGAGCACGGTGGGCTTCTCATTTAGTCATTTACTAGAGGGAGCAGTGTGATGAGGCTGCAGGAGATGTACAAGGAGCTGGAGGAATACACTTCTGTGCCCCCTGAAGACCTCCGTGTGCTGGAGGGGAGTGAGGAGCTGGGAAGGAGACTGTTTATTCCCATGCTGAGTTGAAGAGACATGAAGAGAAAACCCCTCCTAAGAGGCCGAGTGTTTAACGGGTTGTTCACCTTTATTTTAGTACAATGTAGAGAGGGATATTCTGACACAATTTGCAATTGGTTTTCATTTTTTACTATTTCTGGTTTTTGACTGATTTAGCTTTTTATTCAGCAGCTCTCCAGTTTGTAATATCAGCTGTCTGGTTGCTAGGCTCCAAATTCCCCTAGCAACCATGCATTGATTTGAATGAGAGACTGGAATAGGAGAGGCCTGAATAGAAAGATGAGTAATAAAACGTAGCAATAACAATACATTTGTAGCCTTTGTTTTTTAGAAATAAAGGCCAATTAAAATGTTGCTCAGAATTAGCCAATCTATAACATACTAAAAGTTAACTTAAAGGTGAACCACCCCTCTAAGTGAGAGTGTTCCAGAGGATTGTGGGATGTGTTATGTGCAAGTGTGTAAATTGTGCATATATTGTGTTATTATGTACAACAATGTGACTGCTAATCCTGTTGATTTTATTCCTAATACAAAACCAGCCCAGCTGCACTTAAAGCTCTTTTGATTCTCTATTTCTACTTGAAATGTGGAGTGGCCTGTGCTCCCACCTAATCTGATATAAATATATATATATATAATAGTACTTTTGTATAAGCAACGGGCGCTTCACCTTCACACAACTAGTTGCTTTCACATAGATCACTAGAAATAACAACTTTTTCCAATTACTTTCCATGTTCTATGTGTCACAGTTTTTCTAATATTGAAGTGTAAAGTATCAGATTTCACCTTGTAAAGTAGCTCTGGGAGAGGGGTCGCCGACCCTGTAAACTTTTCTAAATGGATACATTTATCTCTGTCCCTGCTGAGCAGAATCTCTGAGTGTCATTAAAGGCAACTTGATACAATAGTTACACTTATATTCCCCATAGATCCTACTGAGAAATGGACCAACTAATTGTATCAACTAAATGTTGCAAAAAAGTCTTTATTTCTGGGGAACTGTCTGAACTGAAAAAAAGTGTTTGGAAGGTGAAGTTCCCCTTTAAAAGGATTATGTCATGCTTTATATGGTGTCGTATTTATTTCTAAATGACACTGTTACACTGCAAATAATTGTCTGTACAATATAAAATGTCATTCCTGAAGCAACAAGTGTATTTAGTTGTAATATTGGTGTGTAGGTGCATCTCAGCTCATTTTGCCTGGTCATGTGATTTCAGAAAGAGCCAGCACTTTAGGATGGAACTGCTTTCTGGCAGCCTGTTGTTTTTCCTACTTAATGTAACTGAATGTGTCTCAGTGGGACCTGGATTTTACAATTGAGTGTTGTTGTTAGGCTGTGTTTAATGACACGCTGCATGTTTGCGGCACAAGTATAACCCAATCCACAATGTAACAATATTCATCATCATTTATTTACATAGCGCTGTCAAGATACGCAGTGCTTTAAATATTGAAACCTAATTAGTGATATCAGGAGCCACTGCTATGAGGGAACGTTTAGCCTCCCATAGAAAGTGTTGTTATTCCACAGAGTTTGTTCGTTTATTTGTGAATAATATTCATAATTCTAAACAATAGTTTTAGTCCTTTCCTGCAAAAATGTGCTGCGTAGTCTTTTAGTCCAACAGTCTCTGAGCAAAACACAACGTTGAAAAGTCCATAAAGAGTTAACTCTGCGGCCAGCCCAGAGCTCGTTATTGCTCCACTTTTAGCTGCTCCTCTTATATAATAATATAATATTATCTTACCATTACGTCTCTTCTTCAACATATTATTCATTTCAGGTGGATTTTAAGGGAATCTTTCAATTTTATAAAGAAAGGATTTCTATGTTCTAAAGTGATCTCAATAGAGGCTTCACAGTAATGATGAAAGGAAACAATTTATGCTCCACTAGTCGTTAATTCTCTGCATTTCAGCGATTCTGCCCTTTCATTCACACAACCTCCTGGACCTGCCACTTTAATTGTGTTTCTATTTATTAAAGTGCTGTGAAACGGAAGTATCGGTTTGTGGATATATCTGCTAGAGAGAGAGTAATAAATAAGCGACCCCTGCAGTGTGACCGTTGTATGAGTGTCCCATGAGTTGCCTACAATCCCACAACAGATACATCACAAACTGACAAATGTGTCTCTTTCTCATCATTCCTGGAGCCAGTGACTAATGTTTGTCTCCTGCTGTAGCAAAATAAACAATTGTGTTTTTATCTTTCTGTAGAACAGGCCAGAACCTTTTCATTACTCTTTTAATGTGGCCACGTTGGTATATTTCCTTACAAACAGGATCCTAGTGTTGTTCTTTTGTTTCATGAGACACTAAATCACCCGTTGGTATAAAGCTGCCCACAGACACACACATCTCATTGTATGAATGGAGAATTCATTCGATTTTCCAACTGTGTGTGGAGAGTCCGACAGAAAATTGATTGGACGGGTTAGAAAATGTTCATGGGTCACAGTGGAATCTATTGTCCAGCAACAACAACTAGACAACAACAACTAAACGACGACAACAACTAGACAACAACAACAACTAGGCGACAACAACTAGACGACGACAACAACTAGACAACAACAACTAAACAACAACAACTAGACAACAACAACTAGACAACAACAACTAGGCGACGACAACAACAACTAGGCGACAACAACAACAACTAAACAACAACTAGACAACAACAACAACTAGACAACAACAACAACTAGGCGACAACAACAACAACTAGACGACAACAACTACAACTAGACAACGACAACAACTAGACGACGACAACAACTAGACGACGACAACAACTAGACGACAACAACAACAACTAGACGACAACAACAACAACAACTAGACGACAACAACAACAGCTAGACGACAACAACAACTAGACGACAACAACAACAACAACAACTAGACGACAACAACAACAGCTAGACGACAACAACAACTAGACGACAACAACTAGAGGACAACAACAACTAGACAACTAGACGACAACAACAACAACAACAACAACAACAACTAGACGACAACAACAACTAGACAACAACAACTAGACAACAACAACTAGACAACAACAACTAGACAACAACAACTAGACAACTAGACGACAACAACAACAACAACAACTAGACGACAACAACAACTAGACAACAACAACTAGACAACAACAACTAGACAACAACAACTAGACAACATCACTTGAAATGGTCTTTTTAGTTGATGGACAAATTGTACATATAAACGATCAAGATCAGCTCGGTCTAACCATAACAAAAAGATCTTTTAAAGACCTTTCTAACAGCTGTGGCCAGTTTTCCTTTACTGGACAGAAGCAGGGAGAATATTGTAAGTGGAGGAATCCATATCCAATCCCTGTCTGAAGCCGTTTTCTTGTGGTTACCTTCCCATTCTTCTCTTGTTACTCTCCCGGGGGGGGGGTTATATCCCTCCAACTTACAGTACAGAAGTAGAGAGTAGGGATGCACTGAATCCTTCTGCCCAGCCAAACCAAATCCGAATCCTAATTTACATATGCAAATTAGGGGCGGGAGAGAAATCACGTGACTTTTTGGCAAAACAAGGAAGTAAAAAATGTTTTCCCCCTTCCCACCCCTAATTAGCATATGCAAATTAGGGTTCGGTATTCGGCCAAATCTTTCGCAAAGGATTCGGGGGTTTGGCCAAATCCAAAATAGTGAATTCGGTGCATCCCTAGTAAAGAGTGACTAAAGTTTATCAGAGCACAAGTCACATGGCTGGGGGCAGCTGGGAAACTGACAGATTTTTTCATTTTGAAAACATATTGTTTGCTTTTTTGGGAAACTGAGTTCTGGGCAGAATTCTGCTGGAGCAGCACTGTTAACTGATGTTTTCCCCATGGCAGTATCCCTTTAACAAGGATAATGAGAGCAGATGCTTTAATGATGTTATTTGTTAGAGAGGGGTAATTTATTGTTCATCAGTGGAAGCCATTGTTGACCCACATGGACCCGCTACCCACACCCGACCCCATGTACCTGAACCCCGGGGATGTCTGTCTGCAGCGCCCCCTAGTGTGTGTTGTGACTGACAAGAAGCCCTGGGGTGAAGGTGTGGGATGAATTGTAAACAATGGTCCCCCCGACTGTCCAGTCCCAACACAGACAAGTCTATTTGTACAATATCCGTTTGTAGGGGAAGCAGTTTGTCTCCTCCTCTGAAATCAGCAATAGAACAAGTAATAATGGCTTCTGTCCTTCTGCTCCTGATCTTCTTCTGCTTAAAGGTTGGATGTGATCTGGTCTCCTGTGTGTGTGTGTGTGTGTGTGTGTGTGTGTGTGTGTGTGTGTGTGTGTGTGTGTGTGTGTGGTTGCAGTGAGGTGTGTGTGTGTGTGGTTGCAGTGAGGTGTGTGTGTGTGGTTGCAGTGAGGTGTGTGTGTGGTTGCAGTGAGATGTGTGTGTGTGGTTGCAGTGAGGTGTGTGTGTGTGTGGTTGCAGTGAGGTGTGTGTGTGTGTGGTTGCAGTGAGGTGTGTGTGTGTGTGGTTGCAGTGAGGTGTGTGTGTGTGTGGTTGCAGTGAGGTGTGTGTGTGTGTGGTTGCAGTGAGGTGTGTGTGTGTGTGGTTGCAGTGAGGTGTGTGTGTGTGTGGTTGCAGTGAGGTGTGTGTGTGTGTGGTTGCAGTGAGGTGTGTGTGTGTGTGGTTGCAGTGAGGTGTGTGTGTGTGTGGTTGCAGTGAGGTGTGTGTGTGTGTGGTTGCAGTGAGGTGTGTGTGTGTGTGGTTGCAGTGAGGTGTGTGTGTGTGTGGTTGCAGTGAGGTGTGTGTGTGTGTGGTTGCAGTGAGGTGTGTGTGGTTGCAGTGAGGTGTGTGTGTGTGTGTGGTTGCAGTGAGGTGTGTGTGTGTGTGGTTGCAGTGAGATGTGTGTGTGTGTGGTTGCAGTGAGATGTGTGTGTGTGTGTGGTTGCAGTGAGATGTGTGTGTGTGTGGTTGCAGTGAGATGTGTGTGTGTGTGGTTGCAGTGAGATGTGTGTGTGTGTGGTTGCAGTGAGATGTGTGTGTGTGTGTTTGCAGTGAGATGTGTGTGTGTGTGTTTGCAGTGAGATGTTGCAGGTGTGTGTTTGTACCTGTGAGTTACACAAAGGGAAGGTTTGTACACAATGAATTCTATGGTGTTTGTGAGACGCTTCTTTGGCAAAGTTACAATTGAGTCATCGTCGGGGCGAATCACTGGGAAAGTTCTAGAGCCTGTGCTTTTTGTTGTTTCCTGCTTTCCTTTCCTAATGAGGGAACCACAGTTTGTGTTCTGGGTGCGTCAGGAGGAGGAGCCTGGCCTGGCACGCTGTGGGCCCTCTCCACCACAAGCTTGATGATTCATTGGCAGATTCTTCTATGGGCCACTAGTTCCATCTGTATCCCCAGCACATGTCCCCAAACCCTAATATTGTTACATCTCAGGCACTTATGTTGTGTGCTCAGGTCTCTAACACACGGGTTGGACAGTCTGTATTCTCAGGTCTCTAACACAAGGGTCAGGCAGTCTGTATTCTCGGGTCTCTAACACAAGGGTCGGACAGTCTGTATTCTCGGGTCTCTAACACAAGGGTCAGACAGTCTGTATTCTCGGATCTCTAACACAAGGGTCAGACAGTCTGCATTCTCGGGTCTCTAACACAAGGGTCGGACAGTCTGTATTCTCGGGTCTCTAACACAAGGGTCGGACAGTCTGTATTCTCGGGTCTCTAACACAAGGGTCGGACAGTCTGTATTCTCGGGTCTCTAACACAAGGGTCGGACAGTCTGTATTCTCGGGTCTCTAACACAAGGGTCGGACAGTCTGTATTCTCGGGTCTCTAACACAAGGGTCGGACAGTCTGTATTCTCGGGTCTCTAACACAAGGGTCGGACAGTCTGTATTCTCGGGGCTCTAACACAAGGGTCGGACAGTCTGTATTCTCCAGTCTGTATTCTCGGGGCTCTAACACAAGGGTCGGACAGTCTGTATTCTCTGGGCTCTAACACAAGGGTCGGACAGTCTGTATTCTCGGGGCTCTAACACAAGGGTCGGACAGTCTGTATTCTCGGGGCTCTAACACAAGGGTCGGACAGCTTGTATTCTCGGGGCTCTAACACAAGGGTCGGACAGCCTGTATTCTCGGGGCTCTAACACAAGGGTCGGACAGCCTGTATTCTCGGGGCTCTAACACAAGGGTCGGACAGCCCGTATTCTCGGGGCTCTAACACAAGGGTCGGACAGCCCGTATTCTCGGGGCTCTAACACAAGGGTCGGACAGCCCGTATTCTCGGGGCTCTAACACAAGGGTCGGACAGCCCGTATTCTCGGGGCTCTAACACAAGGGTCGGACAGTCTGTATTCTCTGGTCTCTAACACAAGGGTCGGACAGTCTGTATTCTCGGGGCTCTAACACAAGGGTCGGACAGTCTGTATTCTCGGGTCTCTAACACAAGGGTCGGACAGTCTGTATTCTCGGGTCTCTAACACAAGGGTCGGACAGTCTGTATTCTCGGGTCTCTAACACAAGGGTCGGACAGTCTGTATTCTCGGGTCTCTAACACAAGGGTCGGACAGTCTGTATTCTCGGGTCTCTAACACAAGGGTCGGACAGTCTGTATTCTCGGGGCTCTAACACAAGGGTCGGACAGTCTGTATTCTCGGGGCTCTAACACAAGGGTCGGACAGTCTGTATTCTCCAGTCTGTATTCTCGGGGCTCTAACACAAGGGTCGGACAGTCTGTATTCTCTGGGCTCTAACACAAGGGTCGGACAGTCTGTATTCTCGGGGCTCTAACACAAGGGTCGGACAGTCTGTATTCTCGGGGCTCTAACACAAGGGTCGGACAGCCTGTATTCTCGGGGCTCTAACACAAGGGTCGGACAGCCTGTATTCTCGGGGCTCTAACACAAGGGTCGGACAGCCTGTATTCTCGGGGCTCTAACACAAGGGTCGACAGCCCGTATTCTCGGGGCTCTAACACAAGGGTCGGACAGCCCGTATTCTCGGGGCTCTAACACAAGGGTCGGACAGCCCGTATTCTCGGGGCTCTAACACAAGGGTCGGACAGCCCGTATTCTCGGGGCTCTAACACAAGGGTCGGACAGTCTGTATTCTCTGGTCTCTAACACAAGGGTCGGACAGTCTGTATTCTCGGGGCTCTAACACAAGGGTCGGACAGTCTGTATTCTCGGGGCTCTAACACAAGGGCCGGACAGTCTGTATTCTCGGGGCTCTAACACAAGGGCCGGACAGTCTGTATTCTCGGGGTTCTAACACAAGGGTCGGACAGTCTGTATTCTCGGTGCTCTAACACAAGGGTCGGACAGTCTGTATTCTCAGGGCTCTAACACAAGGGTCGGACAGTCTGTATTCTCGGTGCTCTAACACAAGGGTCGGACAGTCTGTATTCTCGGGTCTCTAACACAAGGGTCAGACAGTCTGTATTCTCAGGTCTCTAACACAAGGGTCGGACAGTCTGTATTCTCGGGTCTCTTGCAGGGAATGGCCTCTGTACAAATGTGATGGGATAGAATAATGGGCAGAATAATAACCATAAAATGGGCAGAATAGTGCAAGGCCTGTGCCCAGTTTCAGTGAGTTACTTATCCTTTATTTCAGGGTGAGCAAGTTGTGCCGCTGTTTAATCTCCCCTTATTAATCCTGAGTGGCCAGTTTGTTTATAACCCTTTATTCCCCTGCCTGTATTGAGCTGCCTCATTAACCCCGAGTGGCCGGTGAGGAAGGGAGAGAGAAAGGGATGAGCTGATTAATATTCATGTATTGTGCCAGCGCTGGGCACACACTCACTCTGGGATCTGCATTTTCAGGCAAAAAAGAAGGAGCTGGCGAGGAGAGACATTGATATTGAGGACGGAGACAGTATGATCTCCTCGGCTACGTCTGACGCAGGCAGCTCCAAGAGGAAAAGGTACCCCCCCCCCACTGCTGTCACTTTGTATTCATCCCCCCACTATAAATCTGATGCCCCCAATCCTCCCGCCCAGCTGCACATTAATGGCTCCTGGGAATCTCATTATCATACGGATCAGCAGCCCCCCCGGGGGGAGGTTCATTCTTCTGTAGGGGATTGTGGGGGCCCGGCCTGTGAGTTTTGTGGATAGGACTGGCCCCTGCATGGATTGTGACTCTGATCCAGGCCCTAAATAAATAGGGAAATCCTATATCCCAATATTCCTCCTTTATCCTGGGACATGGGCCCATAATGTTACCACTACTGGGGGGATGGGATATGAGCAGGTGCCCCCCTTGTGCAGCAGGAACCCCACTTTCCATTAACCCTCTCCTTTACCGCTCTTGTTCTAGTCCCAGGCCCATGTGCAGTTATGTGTTAAGTGGATGTGGTTTATAAATGTCCTGGGCTACTGCCACTGCACCCGCCACTGGCTTTGTGTTCTATTCAATGTACATCCCCCCCTACACTGGCCCCCGACCACACTCATACACACTCATACAACTGTAACAGCCCCCATGTGCAGCTACTCACACTCATTCTCTCTCTTGCAACTTTCTACACTTTCTACAGGTTTGACTTGAGGCCTAGGCCCTTTCTATGCTACGACTGCTTATGAGCCCATTCAGTTGGGGTTATATAGAGAAGGTGCGTCAGTTCCACATACAAATATATATAAATATAAACACCTACTAATGTGATGTGTGCGGGAAGAACTTCAACTTGAGCTGGGGGCCCCTGTTCTAATCATTGTACACATATGAGGCTCTTTAATAAACAAAGAAGGAAAGTAGTAGTAACCCCACAGTATCTGAATATTTTAATCTTCCAGAATTGATTTAAATCCTTCAATTAGCATTAAAGTGCATCACTTGGTGAAAGTGCTTCATACGCCGTGTAATCAATTCAGTGCTAAACACAAAACCAATTCATTTTTCAATATTACCAACAATTCATTTATGAATTTATTTAAAGCATCAATCTTAGAAGGATTCATTGGTTAAAGTGCCAGTGCTTCAATATATTATCAATTAATTATGAATTCATTGTTTAACTATCCATTGATTAAAGTGCCAGTGCTAATAAATATCAAGAGTATTTAAATATTGTGAGTTCAGAAATATCGATTAGTCAGCAATTCATGAGCATTAGCCCAGACCCTTGTGTGGCTATCAGGCTCCACAATTAGTGCTGAAGGCTTTTTAAAATATTTTCTAAAAACATAAGAGCTCTCTCTATTAGAAACTTAAAAATCCAAACTTGCTACAGATAGATGGATTATGTATCCACAAGGAATTCTCAAAAATAGAACAAATATTGAAAGTAATTAACCATTCGACCCATCCATATTGATAAACTCAAGATTTGGACTTTCATTCTCCCCCACTTTTCATCTTGACTTTTTGAAACTATAAAAGATCTAAACCTATTTAGCACAAAACTACTACTTATAAAGCATTCTGGTCAGAATAAGGATCACATAAATGAATCTCTCACAACCACTGCCATTCAAGCCTTACAGGATTTGGAAGAGAATGAAACTACTAATATGGGTCCTGATAACCCGTTAGAAACATGGCGTAATAAATTGAATCAAGTTTTACTCCTGCATCTTCCCTATATTTCTTAATTTGGTCATTGCAGATATTTTAAAGCTCCAACCCACACATATACGAGAGTAATGTATCCCTCAAAGAAAAAGCTATAATTAAAGGGATACTGTCATGGGGAAATTTTTTTTTCAAAATGTATCAGTTAATAGTGCTACTCCAGCAGAATTCTGCACTGAAATCCATTTCTCAAAAGAGCAAACTGATTTTTTTATATTCAATTTTGAAATCTGACATGGGGCTAGACATATTGTCAAATTCCCAGCTGCCCCCAGTCATGTGACTTGTGCTCTGACAAACTTCAATCACTCTCTACTGCAAGTTGGAGTGATATATCTGGCCCAATGACCAATATTTGGAGGAAACATACAGACAGCTCTCCTCCTCTAGTTATAAAGAAATCGAGATTTACATGCAGCAATATGATGGTTATATCAAGCAAGCTTATAGAGACCATATAATAAATAAGAAGGAACATCCGAGAGTAGCAACTTACTACCGAAAATACACAAGAATATTGACAAACCACCAGTAAGACCCATCATTTCTGGCAATGGTAACCTTACCGGAAAAGCCAGATATCATGATAAAACCCCTAGTGGAAAACCTGGAGTCTTGCGCTCGTGATACACTAAATGTTTTGAATCTGATAGACAACTTCAGTATTTTCTAAAAAATAATATGGAGGAGTCTGAAGAGACAATCATGAAATTCATTCCCTTCCATAATTACTTTACATTGAATGGCTAATTGTACTTACAAACTCAGGGGACCGCTATGGGAATATCATGCCCCCCATATGCTAACTTCTTTTTAGGATTCTGGGAAGAAATGATAGTCAAATGCAAAGCCATATCGTCATACCAGAATAAAATAGTGAAATGGATCCGTTATATCGATGACATCTTAATGCTATGGCGGGGCACTGAGCAGGAAGCCCTAGAGTTTGTGGAGAAATTGAATGACAATGAACTCATTATAAAACTTACCGTAAATATTTCTGATTCTACAGTATCTTTCCTAGATCTAATGATCATTCACGATAAGAAAGGGAATTTATTACAAAAAAAATTATAGGAAAGAAACTGCGACAAATTCTCTCCTGAATTATTCAAGTTCTCACCCTCATTCAGCTCTGAGGATTTGTGGTTTTTTAGATGGCTCATTCACACATTTGTTAATTATTGAGACCACCGTCCTTTCTCCCCATGTGGGGTCCCAGAGCAGAAAAAGCCTTACTTGGGAGTCATTGGGACAACTCCACCTCTATTCTAATTAACTTTTCAAATCTTTTTTTCATGAATTGCTGACTAATCAATGTTTTTAAAAAAAAAAAAACAATCTGAACAATTTTTAAATACTCTTGACTGAAACTTGACACTCGACTGAAACTGCACTCCCCAAAGTAACCAATGATCTTCTATTGGCAAAGTCTAAAGGTCATTATTCCATTCTAATCCTTCTAGATCTCTCTGCAGCCTTTGATACAGTTGACCACACACTCCTCCTTGACATTCTACACTCATCTGGCATTCGGGACACTGCTCTTTCATGGTTTACATCTTATCTGTCTGACCGTTCCTTTAAAGTTTCCTTCTCTAACTCTACTTCTACTACTTTCCCACTCTCTGTTGGAGTTCCTCAAGGCTCTGTTCTTGGCCCCCTGCTGTTCTCGCTCTATACAACTTCACTAGGAAAACTCATTCAGTCATTTGGACTTCAGTATCACCTTTATGCTGATGACACCCAACTCTACTTGTCTACTCCTGATCTTTCTAATTCTGTCCTTTCCCAAGTCACAGACTGTCTCTCTGCTGTCTCCTCCTGGATGTCTCAGCGCCACCTGAAACTGAACCTTTTTAAAACAGAACTCATTATATTTCCTCCAAGATCTTCCCCTGTCCCTCAGATATCACTCACCGTAAACAACACCACCTTTCATTCCACCACACAGGCTGCCTAGGAGTCATCTTAGACTCGCATCTGTCTTTTTCACCACACATTCAAACACTTGCAAAATCTTGTCGTATTCAACTGCGCAACATTGCTCGAATACGACCCTATCTCAGTTCAGAATCAACTAAAACACTGATTCAGTCTCTCATCATCTCCCGCCTTGATTACTGCAACTTACTCCTCACAGGTATTCCAACAAGTCACCTTTCACAACTCCAATCTGATCTAAACGCGGCCGCTAGACTCATTCATCTATCTCACCGCTCAACATCAGCTGCTCCCATATGTATGTCCCTTCACTGGCTCCCAATCTCCTCTAGAATCAAATTCAAATTACTTACACTCACATTCAAGGCCCTTAATAATGAAACCCCTCCCTATATTTCATCTCTAATCTCCAAATACTCTCCTTCACGAAACCTACGCTCTGCTTCTGATCTTCCCTCACTTCTCCTCTGATCACTTCTGCCCATTCTCATCTACAAGACTTCTCTCTGGCTTCTGCTTTTCTCTGGAACTCTCTGCCACAAGCTGTCAGACTTTCTCCTTCCTTCCAAACTTTCAAGCGCTCCTTAAAGACCCATCTGTTTAAAGAGGCCTATTCAATGTACCTTAATTAATCATTGCTGTATCATAAATCACAAAGTGTTTATATAATCCTAATGACTCAATTGTACCCTAACCTTTAGTTTGTAAACCCTATTGTATTCTGTAATCCTTGTCTGTTATCCACCATTTATTCCCTGTTTGCTATAACTGCAGTAAAGCACTGCGTATCTTGACAGCGCTATATAAATAAATGATGATGATGATATTTATTAGCACTAGCACTTTAATCAGTTAAACAATGAATTCATAGTTAATTGATAATATATTGAAGCACTGGTATTTTGACTAACGAATTATACTTTGATGGTTTAAGTGAATTCATAAATGAATTGCTGGTAATATTGAAAAATGAACTGGTTTTGTGTTTACACCGAATTGATTACACGGCATATGAAGCACTTTCACCAATTGATGCACTTTAATGCTAATTTAATATTTTAAATCCATTCTAGAAGATTAAACTATTCAGATACTGTGGGGTTACTACTACTTTCTTTTTTTAATAAATTGTTTACTGGTAACTGTACCTCTACGTATTCTGATTAAATAATTGTGAAACTTAAATATACTATAAGAATAATCCTTTGATTTTAACAAAGATATGAGGCTCTCAGTCTCCCCGTAGATCTGATTAACGTGGCCTGTCATTCCAACACTGGTCACAAACTCTATATTCTCTATATTCTCACATTGCCCAGGATTCTGAATTACTGTTTGCTTCCCTTTTACTGGGCATCACCCTAATATCTATGAATTACTGTTGGCTTCCCTCTCTGTCTCTGTTAGGAGGCATCACCCCAATATTTCTCTCTGTTTATGGGCATCACCCTAATATCTATGAATTACTGTTGGCTTCCCTCTCTGTCTCTGTTAGGAGGCATCACCCCAATATTTCTCTCTGTTTATGGGCATCACCCTAATATCTATGAATTACTGTTGGCTTCCCTCTCTGTCTCTGTTAGGAGGCATCACCCCAATATTTCTCTCTGTTTATGGGCATCATCCCAATATCTCTGAATTACTGTTGGCTTCCCTCTCTGTTAGTGGGCATCACCTGAATATATCTGTCAATGGGCATCACCTCCAAAATCTCTGAATTACTGTTGGTTTCCCTGTGTCTGTTGATGGGCATCATCGCCAATAGCCCTCTTTACAGTTTTTTCTCCTAAACCCACTGTGTTTTCCGACAGTAAGAAGAACATGAGGAAGCAGAGGATGAAGATCCTGTTTAACACGGTTCTTGAGGCCCGAGAACCTGGTACTGGAAGGAGGTTGTGTGAACTTTTCATGTTTAAACCATCCAAAAAGGACTATCCTGATTATTATAAGATTATTCTGGAGCCTATGGACTTAAAGACCATGGAACAGAACATTCGCTCGGACAAATACGCAACGGAGGAGGCCATGATGGATGACATGAAACTGATGTTTCGAAATGCCATGCACTATAATGAGGAAGGCTCACGGGTGAGTGTGCATGACGTTCCCAGAATGATACAGTATTCCCAGTATGTCCTGAGCTAGGCTCAAAGCATGGACCTGTGTTCCACTGGGTCTTCCTTTATTAGTTGGGCCATGTGCCAGGAATGACAGGAATGTCTGGCTCAGTAGAGCTTACTATCTAAAGGAGAAGGGTAGTATCTTGTCATATAGTATTTGACCTCTTTCAGGACAAGCTTGATTTGTGTGGGAATTTCATGGCAGAGGGGCTGGGTGTTTTGTTGCAAAGCATGTACATGCCAATGAGGGTGCACTCCCTGTGCAATTAATGTTCTTCTTCTCCAAGGTTTATAATGATGCCCACGTCCTTGACAAATTTCTTAAGGAGAAGAAGAAAGAGCTGGGGCCATTGCCTGATGACGATGACATGGCCTCCCCCAAACTGAAGCTAAGTAAGTTAACTTCACATCTCCCCCTAAAGGCATTATGGGAACAAAGGCAGAAACCTGTCATCTGTTGAGGAAGCTTGGGTGGCATCCCGATCCATAACATCACCAAGTTGCCCTATCCTTCCATGTGAAATTAGGGAGCCCTCAAGTGGGGAAGTTTTTCAGTTCATAGAACTGCTTTGAATGGATCACAGGCCTCATTGAACCATGTTTAGATACATTGCAAGGTGCTGTATGAATGGATCCCGGGTCTCAATGGACCATGTTTAGATACATTGCAAGGTGCTGTATGAATGGATCCTTTGGGATTGGTGTGATTGGATGTTGGATCTCAGAGGGGGACATGTCCTGTAGTTTGGTGCTGATTTAAAAGGATGATATGCCTTGGGGCTATAGGGATACAGCAGTTGGGGGTTAGTAGGTGGTGGGGCAGGGCATCCTATAGTCTGGTTCTGTACGAGTGGATCTCCAATAGTAACTGGTTATATTTCTCATGGCTATAGGTAGAAAAAGTGGAATCTCTCCCAAAAAGTCTAAATACATGAGCCCGATGCAGCACAAACTGAATGAGGTTTATGAAGCGGTGAAGAACTACACGGATAAACGCGGGAGGCGTCTCAGTGCCATCTTTCTGCGCCTCCCCTCTCGCTCAGAGCTCCCAGACTACTATGTGACCATCAAACGGCCTATCGACATGGAGAAGATCCGCAGCCACATCATGGCCAACAAGTTCCAAGACGTGGACGCAATGTGTGAGGACTTTGTGACCATGTTTAACAACGCCTGTACCTATAATGAGCCTGAATCCCTCATCTATAAGGATGCTCTGGTCCTACACAAAGTTCTGCTGGAGACCCGCCGGGATATTGAGGGAGAAGACGACTCCCATGTCCCTAATGTGACTTTACTGATTCAGGAGCTCATCCACAATCTCTTTGTGTCCGTCATGAGCCACCAGGATGACGAGGGCCGATGTTACAGCGACTCTTTGGCCGAAATTCCTGCTGTGGATCCCAAATTTCCCAAAAGGCCACCCCTGACATTTGACATTATTCGGAAAAATGTGGAAAACAATCGCTACAGAAGACTGGATCTGTTCCAGGAGCACATGTTTGAGGTGTTGGAGAGAGCGCGGAGGCTGAATCGGTAAGTGTCTCGTGCCACTGTGAGGTGCGGCATTACCTCTTGGCTTGAATTCCCATGCTGCTGTTTCTTCTTACCAGCTGATATGCCCAGGGGCTGCCAATTATTTGTTTTTTTTTTTAATCTTGAAATTGAGCTCTCTGGTCCCAGAACAAGCAGGAGAAGTAGGCAAGTGAGCATGTTGTAGGGTGGGATTTATTATTATGTAAAATCATAGAATTGGTTAAAAGTCTGCAGTTCTCTGGTTGGACGACTTTGGCATCTCCATCAGCTAATGGCACAGCGATGCTCTGTTGGTGCCAAGTGTGCCCCTCCTCCATTCCTACTGAATGCAAGGAACTGCTTTATGATTAAAGGGATTCTGTCATGGGAAAACAGATTTTTTTATATTATTTAATTTTGAAATCTGACATGGGGCTAGACATATTGTCAGTTTCCCAGCTGCCCCCAGTCATGTGACTTGTGCTCTGATAAACTTCAGTCACTCTTTACTGCTGTACTGCAAGTTGGACTGATATCACCCCCCCCCCAGCAGCCTAACAACAGAACAATGGGAAGGTAACAAAATAACGGCTCCCTAACACAAGATAACAGCTGCCTGGTAGATCTAAGAACAGCACTCAATAGTAAAAACCCATGTCCCACTGAGACACATTCAGTTACATTAAGTAGGAGAAATAACAGCCTCCCAGAAAGTAGTTCCATCCTAAAGTGCACATGACTGGGGGCAGCTGGGAAACTGACAATATGTCTAGCCCCATGTCAGATTTCAAAATGTAATATAGAAAAATCTGTTGGCTCTTCTGAGAATTGGATTTCAGCGCAGAAGTCTGCCGGAGCAGCACTATTAACTCATGTGTTTTGAAAAAACATGTTTTCCCATGACAGTGTCCCTTTAAATGCAACATATTGGTGCCAACGTGCCCATGGGTGGTTCCCCAGGTCTATCGAATGCAGCATGTTGTGTATTATTCCGGTTATAATTTCTGTGCATTTCTCCCCATCAGGACCGACTCTGAGATCTATGAAGATGCAGTTGAGCTCCAGCAGTTCTTCATTAAAATCCGGGACGAGCTGTGTAAGAACGGAGAGATCCTGCTGTCTCCGGCCCTCAGTTACACCCCCAAGCACTTGCACAGCGACGTGGAGAAGGAGAAGAAGGAGAAAATGCCCAAGGAGATGGAGGAGGATAAAGTCAAGCGAGAAGAGGAGAAGAAAGGTAATGTCCCCCGTGTTACTCTCTGACCACAGCCCTTCCAGCCTCTGCCATTGTCTGTGTCTCTCATTTCCTCTTTGTTTCATGTCCAGAAGCAGAAAAGAGTGAGGATCCAGGAGGGGTGTTGGGCCAGTCGGGTCTGTATCGCACTTACAGCCAGGACTGTAGCTTTAAGAACAGCATGTACCACGTAGGGGACTATGTGTATGTGGAGCCGGCCGAGGCCAATCTGCAGCCGCACATTGTCTGTATTGAGCGCCTCTGGGAGGATTCTGCTGGTAAGAGCTTGGCCTTCATCAGGGCATTTAGGGGGCAGGTCCATGTTCCATGGGAAATCAAAGTGTTCTTTCTCTGGCAGGAGAGAAGTGGCTTTATGGCTGCTGGTTCTATCGGCCCAATGAAACCTTCCATCTCGCCACCCGCAAGTTTTTGGAAAAGGAAGTCTTTAAGAGCGACTACTACAACAAAGTGCCTGTCAGCAAAATCCTGGGCAAATGTGTGGTCATGTTTGTAAAGGTAAAGTGGAGTGCTAGCTTATTCTCAATTGGTCAGGGCTGGGAGACCTAGCACTCTCCAGATCTTGTTGCATTACAACTCCCACTGACGGGCTGTTGGGATACTGTAATGGGGAATTGATTTTGTGCTCCCAACAAACACAGAATAAGTCAAATATTGTTCCGCACAGGAATATTTTAAAATCTGCCCCGACAACTTCCGGGACGAGGACGTCTATGTGTGTGAATCTCGCTATTCTGCCAAAACAAAGTCTTTCAAAAAGATTAAACTGTGGACCATGCCCATCAGCTCAGTGCGGTTCCGGGCCAGGGACATCCCTCTGCCGGTGGTGCGAGTGGCATCCGTGTTTGCCGCCAAGGATAAGGCTGAAGAGGACCTCCCTATGGACTCGACTGAGGAGAACCGGGAAGATGACATCACCCAATGCCTAGAGAAGGTAATGAAAGAGCATCCAGTAATTGCACTTGGGTTCCCCCCCAAATGCATCATTTATTGATGGGAGAAATGTACTAGTTGACCTGCAGAGCTCCATAGAGAGAACCAAATTAGGGGGGGGGGCTAATATGTGCGAGCTTGTGTTGGTTCCATTACTCCCTGGGAGCAGAAAGCCCTTCCCATGTTTATTGCACTGGATTGGGGGGTGGGTCGTGTATTGGAAGCTGCAATGGCCATAATATGTTCTTGTCCAGTCATGTGAGAGTAGCCCAATGGGTTGGATCTTGTTACTAAGCTCTTGTTGGCTTTGTGTCCTTGTAGGAGAAGGAAGACGTCCCTGTAGATATGCCGAATGGGGAGCCTGGCTGTTATTACTTTGATCAGCTCCGCTACAATGAGCTGTGGCTGAAGGTCGGAGACTGCGTCTATATCAAGTCTCATGGGCTGGTGCGACCCCGCGTGGGAAGGTGTGTGCTTTTGGGGGGGGTCCTGGCCCAGCTGTGCCCCCTGTGTGGGGGCAAAAGAATTTGTACTGAAACAGTCATTCCCTTCCCATGTGCTGTCCTATAATCTTTATAATAGAATCAGAGCCAATAGAAGTGTTTCATAATATCTACTGGCCCGAAAAACTTTCCTGGGCCCCTGTGGGCAAGAGTGTCCATCTGGTTCAGTTCTGAATCCCTGTTTGTGTTTCTGTGCAAAGGATTGAGAAGATGTGGGTTCGAGACGGCGCCGCCTACTTCTTTGGCCCAATTTTCATTCACCCTGAAGAAACCATCCACGAACCAACGAAAATGTTCTACAAGAAGGAGATGTTTCTCAGTAACTTGGAGGAGAGTTGTCCAATGACCTGTATCCTCGGTGGGTCTGAGACCCTTTCCCCAATATATATATACCCTTTATTATGGAATGGTGGAGATCAACGTGGAGATCAACGTGGAGTTCTGGTGTTGGCGTTGGGGATCTCTCATTTGCTGCTTTGAAACATCAGGGGGTTGTTGGTGGGGGGGGCAGAATAAGATTCATAGGCTGTTTGTTGACTGGCCTTTCCTGCCTCTACACCTCCTGATCTTTCAGTAGAGACCCAATGAGCTCCAGCTGATTCTCTGCGCCACAACATGTATTCCTGAGCAGATTTGGGATTCTCCTGGCCAAGGTCTTTAAAGGGCATGTAAAGGCAAAAAAATAAAATCCAGTTTTTCCTTTCTTTAATAAAAAAGAAACAGATTGTCAATATACTTTCATTTATATATCTTATAGGGGGCTCCAGATGAATTAGAGCTCATTCAAATAACTGATTCCAGTACAAACAAAATGTAACAAAATAACTGCCTTTTGCACAAATCCTGCATGTAGAGAGACATGATGTCTGGTGAGTTTAATAGCGTGACCTCTAATACATCTTCTAGACAAAAGGAGCCCCCCCTATAAGATATATTGGATCTAACTGTCAGTGAATATCTGACACCCAACTGCTGCATGAAGAGAGAATGAAGAGAAACAGATGCTGAGAGAGGAATAGTGAAGATAAACTCGATTATTTCAGAAACAATGCAGAATATTTAATTGATTGTATTTAGAAAGTTTCTTATTTCAGTATGATGAAGCTTATATTCAATTTTCATTTCCCCTATAGTTCCCCTTTAAATGGGAACATTTGGGAAAATGAGGTTTATTATAAGCTTTATCTCATGCAAATCTTTCTGAATCTAATTGGTTATAATATAAACGTTTTTTGAAATAACCCAGTTCCCTCTCCCCCATGTCTTCATCGTCTCTCTCCTTATTCTCTCCCCATGCTGGAGCTGGAGTCGGGTTTTCATTGACAGGAAGGGGATCTCTCAAATCCAGGCTAATTATTGTCTCGTTTCTCTAGGAAAATGTGGAGTTTTATCATTCAAGGACTTTTTATCCTGCCGCTCCACGGAAACCTCAGAAAACGACATCCTTCTGTGCGAGAGTCGCTATAACGAGGCCGACAAGCAAATGAAGCGATTCAAGGGGCTAAAGAGATTCTCCCTCTCGGCAAAAGTTGTGGACGATGAAATTTATTACTTCAGGTACCGGGAGAGAGAAGGGGGGCAATTTATTTTTATATTTAGTGTTGCACAGGGAACCTCACAACTGCCTCTCATGGACACATTCGACCTGGTACTGTGGGGTGGCCCAGAGCTCTCATCATGTATGGTTTCTGCTTCATGGCTATGCCATAAGGATTTATAACTTACACAGGTCCTCCTGAGGTTCTACTGGGTCACATTTTGTCTTTTCCCTAGGAAGCCAATTGTTCCTCAGAAAGAGCCGTCTCCTCTGTTGGAGAAGAAGATCCAGGAGCTGGAGGCCAAGTTTGCTGAGTTGGAGGGCGGTGATGAGGAAATGGAGGACATGGGAGATATGGACGGGGAGATTACAGATGCCCCATCACTTCCTCAGCTGCAAACACCCCTGTCTGGGGATCTTGATATGATGCCATACACCCCCCCACAGGTAACACACTCTTCATACCCCATTATTTGCTTCATACACTTTAGGAAGCAAAGTCTGTGCCTGGTGCAATGGAGAGTGCAGGATTATCACACAGACAATTACACACATAGAACCAGACTGGTTAGTTGCCCTCCTTACCAACTTGTGTCTGCGAGTGCTGCCTGCCTTACCCCAACAGCTCATTGTGTTGCCCTTTCATGCGGATTGTGTACACTGCCTGCCATGTTGCTGCTTTCCTGGTGCTGAGTGTGGATGTTGTGTGGCTTATGTGGATGCCACGTGCTGTACTCACAGCTGTTTGTGCTCTACCAGCTGTTTTCTGACTGCAGCCTAAGCTGCCTTTTGTCTATACCCAGTGCTGTGTGTGAGGTGCCCACGTTACCCACGTTACCCACTGCTATTCTCTTACTCTTACCTGCCGTTTCTACTACAGGACACAACTTGGATCTTGCAGAAGGCTGTGCATATTCCAATTGTAGTTTCAACTATTGACAATAAAGAACTTACTGTACATGAAATGTGTATAATGTAAGGCAATTGTCACAGGTGTGGACACTCCAGCTGCACATGCTAAACAATCATTTCTTACAGATTCTCCATGGATGGGACTTAATGAAAACAAATACACCTTTGGCAAAGTGTTTCATTGCTGTTGTTCATTTGTTGCTGTGGGTCTGTGTATCGGCCATGTCCGTGTGCGCTTATTGCTTTAGCTCCTTCTTGCTGAAATCCCAGCGATATGCTCATCGTTACCCCTTCATAATCCCATATAATTGTATAATTCTACATCACATTACAGAAAGTACCTACCCCACATACCCACTGTACCCACTGCACTGGGACTGTATATCCACAGTGTATTTCTGAGTTACCTGCCCCATAGCTGACTGGCTCCCGGCTCTTACTCTTCTTTCTGACATTTAGCTCCTGTGGTGTAGATGTGGCACTTTCCTGTCCCTAGCTGATTGGATAGCTCCTGTGTTGTAGCCAAGCCCCTTATAGTGATGGAGATCCAGTGAATGTGAGTGGCTAATTCATAGTGGTGCCTCTGCATGTGGCTTACACGGTGGCTCTAGAGTTGGCCCTTGAGACTCGGGGTGCGGGGCCCGGCTGTATACACTTAATAAAAAGCAGCAATACCACGTGTGTAACTGCTGTGCCTGTTCGACGTGGGACTTTCCCTGTCTGAACTACTTTTATTTTTCTTCTCAACTGCAAAAAAAACCTTTCATTTTTTGTTGATCCTCTACAATTGGTGTTTGAAAACACTAAATCAGGCGGCCGCACTTCCCAGCTCCGACGACCTGACGCCAGTGGTCAGGCTGCCCACCCCCTCCTCACTGACGCAAAGATCAGAGACAGCCAATGACAGACAAAGGAAAGATGGCGACCCAGGGGAGACAGTGGAGAGCAAATTGCCCAAACAGTATTTAGACAACGGAAAGGTAAATTTGGCAAGTGACGGGCAGAAGCCATGTCAGTAGTGCGAGGGTTAGTGTCTCCTCGGGGGGGGGGGTAATGCTGCTTTGAGTCGGCTGCTGTGTGTGTGCCAGGCTTTCCTCTCTGTGTCTCCATCTCATAGCGCTTGTCTAACCTACAACCATCCCTACAGTTTCCACTAACCGTGTCTAGCGTAGGACTGCTTGTGTCACCACATGGCCACCATCTTGCCCAAACACGCTGGGTCTCCAGCAAACAATCATCCCATGCTTTTGTTTCTTCCAGTCTACACCCAAATCTACTAAAAACAGCAGCAAAAAAGAAGGCGGCAAGCGGAAAATAAACATGAGCGGCTACATCTTGTTCAGCAGCGAGATGAGAGCCGTGATCAAGGCCCAGCACCCCGACTATTCGTTTGGGGAACTCAGCCGCCTCGTGGGAACAGAGTGGAGAAACCTTGAGGCGACCAAAAAGGCTGATTATGAAGGTAAATCTCTTTCTAGCAATGTTTGGGGTGTTATGTCTCCCTGATAATTGGGGGACAGCTTCACCAAATAGCATCACAGGTTGATATTGTAATATTGATTTTTTAGTTCTTACATAGTTACATAGTTAAATTGGGTTGAAAAAAGACAAAGTCCATCAAGTCCAACCCCTCCAAATGAAAACCCAGCCCCATACATACACCCCTCCCTACTGTCACATAAATGATATATCCCCATATCTATACTAACTATAGAGTTTAGTATCACAATAGCCTTTGTATTATGTCTGTCCAAGAAATCATCCAAGTCCCTCTTATAGTCATTAACTGAATCATCACCCGGCAGTGCATTCCCCAACCTCACTGTCCTCACTGTGATGAACCCCCTACTCTGTTCCTTTAAATGAAACTTCTTTTCCTCTAGTCTGAAGGGGAGGCCTCTGGTACGTGATTCTCTTTATGGGTAAAAAGGTCCCCTGCTATTTGTCTATAATGTCCTCTAATGTACTTGTAAAGTCTAATCATGTCCCCTCACAAGCGCCTTTTTTCCCCCAGAGAAAACAACCCCAACCTTGTCAGTCTCCCCTCATAATTTAACTCTTCCCTCCCTCTAACCAGTTTAGTTGCACTTAGTCTCTGCACTCTCTCCAGCTCATTTATATCCCTCTTAAGGACTGGAGTCCAAAACTGCCCCCATACTCCAGATGAGGCCTCACCAGGGACCTATAAAGAGACACAATTATGTTTCATCCCTTGAGTTAATGCCCTTTTTTATACAAGAACTTTATTTGCTTTAGTAGCCACAGAATGACACTGCCCAGAATTAGACAACGTGTTATCTACAAAGACCCCAAGATCCTTCTCATTTAAGGAAACTCCCAACACATTGCCATTTAGTGTATAACTTGCATTTATATTATTTTTGCCAAAGTGCATAACCTGCATTTATCAACATTGAACCTCATTTTCCAGTTTGCTGCCCAGTTTTCCAGTTTAGACAAATCACTGTGCAAAGTGGCAGCATCCTGCATGGAACCTATAGTTCTGCACAATTTAGTCTCATCTGCACAAATAGAAACAGTACTTTCAATGGCCACCTCCAGGTCATTAATAAACAAGTTGAAAAGCAAGGGACCTAGTACAGAGCCCTGCGGTACTCCACTAACAACACTGGTCCAATTAGAAAATGTTCCATTTACCACCACTCTTTGTAGTCTATCTTTTAGCCAGTTCTCTATCCAGGTACAAATACTATGTTCCAGGCCAACATTCCTTCATTTAACCAGTAACCTTCTGTGTGACACTGTATCAAATGCTTTAAAGTTCTGAAGCCTTAAATAATTATAGGGTCAGGCTATTAATCAGTACTAGTCCAGACTATGAGCAGCAAATCCTTAGACTTTTCATGTCCTGCCGTAGCAAAGAACTTTTTGTTTTCCTTTAATGGGCAGATTTTGGGGCCACATCCCATCAGTCTCGGCAAGTTGCCTCCTCCTTGTTCAGCTGCTGTTCTTCATTTGGAGGATAAGGAGGGAATTGTTAACACCTCCATGCAGAAGCCCATAAAAACTATCAACATGCAGCTTTCATCATTCTTATGCAGGCACTTTTCTGGTTGCTATGAGTTACTGCACTCGGCAGTTTTGCCCAGTGTCCATAAATGAGCTCCAGTGTCCATAAATGAGCTCCAGGGTCCAAAAATGAGCTCCAGGGTCCAAAAATGAGCTCCAGGGTCCAAAAATGAGCTCCAGGGTCCAAAAATGAGCTCCAGGGTCCAAAATTGAGCTCCAGGCTCCGTAAATGAGCTCCAGTGTCTTCTGAAGTGTTTCCCTACGGGGCCTTTCTTCCCAGGAAAACAAGACCTGTCCTGAAAAGGAACCGTTTCCATTAGAAACATGGGAGAATGTCTGTCAAGTACAGGCAAAACAACTGGACTTGCTGAGTAATCAATGAGGTTTCACTACTCACCGAGCAGCTTCTTCATAGTCATGGGAGAATGTCAATCTCATGTCCCTGACTGGTTTGTCTTCTTGGTGGTGTCTCACCTTGACCTGGCCTGGGCTACCTGCCCATGGACATACCAGAAACTGAGGCTACTTTGGTTTGTTCCTGTCCATAACAAGCACAGATGAACATAAATATATCATGCCTTTATCACAATAAGTTCTTTGTGCTGCCTGAGTTGTCCCACCAGCAGAATACTCTTCTGCCTCTATTTTACCTCTTTACCCAAAAGTAGTGTATCATGGCAACCTGTCCCTCATTTGCTTTATGGTTGTCTCTTCCAACTCCCCCTCTAACAGACCCAGTACTAATGTGTGACTTTTTTACTTTGATCCAGTTTCCTCAACCCCTTTTAGTATTCCCTCACCTGTGCCACAGTGTTGTCTGCAAAGGGCTCTTAACACCTGTACAATGAATGCAGAGTATTGACACAGAGTGTGGCATACAGTTCTGGATGTGCAAGCTTGTATTACAGACTCCGTCTCTTTAAAGGAGAAGGAAAGGCTTGCAGCACTTGGGGGTGCAAAATGTTAGGCACCCCCAAGTGATTGTATTGACTTACCTGAAGAGGATGGCTCCGTGCTGCTCACTGGTATAACCCCGGGCTGGTGCAGTTTTCTGGTGATGAGGAGCACTGTCCCGGGGTTTCAGGTCCATACAATCACTTGGGGGTGCCTAACATTTGGCAATGCTCAAGTGTACAATGCCTTCCTTCTCCTTTAAGAAGCACAGTGACCTTTACTAGAGTTGGGACTGAGGGACTTTCTGGCTTATACAGTCATGGCCAGTGGCTTAACTAGATATTACTGGGCCCCATAGCAGATTATTTTTCAGGCCCCCAGGTTGACCAGTTTTACCAGTATTTATTGGAATTGTATATGAATTAGGACCTCATGGGGCCTCTATACCTCCTGGGCCCCCTTGCAGTCACAGGGTCTGCTTCCTCTATAGTTACGCCCCTGGTCATGGCCAAAAATGTTACAGTAAAATAAATGGGTCTGACAAAACCAGGTTTCTCTAGGTCTGCTTGGGGGACACAGGGACAGTGGGGTATAGCTAGAACCACTAGGAGGCAGGACACAATAAAAAAATAGAAACTTGACCCCTCCTCCTCCTGCTATACGCCTCCTCTGTAGGCAGAGACACCCAGTTTCGTTGTGTCCTCAGGAGGTTAGGACAGTCTCCTGCATTCAGGAGTATTTTACTATTTATTTTGTCAGATGTTAGGATTTTTCTTCAGGGAATGGCCCACATAAAGCGCCTGGTACTTTCACCGGTGCCAAATTGGGACTTAACCCTAGTCCTTCGTGCCCTGTAACACGCTCCCTTTAAACCCATGATTCTATTCCACTTCAGTGGCTCACATGGAAAACAGTTTTTTTTTTTTTTTTTTTTTCTGCTGGCTATTGCCTCAGCATGGAGAGTATCTGCCCTCTCCTGTAGGTCTCCTCTGTTGACCTTCCACAACAACAGGGCAGTACTTCATACTTCTCCCTCTTTTCTTGCCAAGGTGGTTTCCACTTTCCACCTCAACCAGGAAATTACGATTCCTACCTTCTGCCCATCCCTTTCCAATGCAAAGGAAGCAGCACTGCACACCCTCGACCCCGTTAGGGCCCTCAAGTTTTACCTGCACCGGGTCGAGTACATCGTCTATCAGACTACTTGTTCGTCCTTCCCTCAGGCCCTCAGAGGCACACCAGCTACTTAGACCACCATATCCCGATGGATAAAACAGGCCATGCAGAGATCCTATTCATCACAGGGTCAGGTTCCCCTAGATCAATCAGGGCACATTCCACCAGAGGGCTTTTCGAAAACCAAGCCTCGGCAGAACAAGGCTGCATTGTGGACTTCAGTCCATACTTTTGCCAAATTTTACCAGTATGGCACCTTGTGGCATCTGACACCCGCTACGGCAGGAAGGTACTTCAGGCTGCAGTGGCTGGTTCCATGTAGGCCTCTATTTCCCGCCCTAGATTCAGGGGACAGCTTTGGTACATCCCCACTGTCCCTGTGTCCCCCAAGCAGACCTAGAGAAAAGGAGATTTTGTGTACTCACCGTTAAATCTCTTTCTCTTCGGTCGCTTGGGGGACACAGGTTTCCTTCCCTGGATAGAGGCCTTCTCTTGGCTTCAGACTTGGTTGACTCTGTTCTTCTTGTAATTAGTTATCAGATTTTCTGTTGATTATTAATAACCTCCTGTTTCTCCTTTGGTACGAACTGAGTGTCTGCCTACAGAGGAGGGGTATAGCAGGAGGAGGAGTTTCTATTTTTTTATTGTGTCCTGCCTCCTAGTGGTTCTAGCTATACCCCTGTCCCTGTGTCCCCCAAGCGACTGAAGAGAGAGAGATTTAACGGTGACTACACAAAATCTCCTTTTCCCACAATTCCTTGCGTCACTATGGAGATTCCAGTGAAATGAAGTGCCTTGGGTGGATGTCTGACAGTCAGGACCACTCTTCTTTTGTACACTATTCCGGTGTGGCCAGATTGGAAAGGTTCCTTCTCCCAACTGCAGTTCCCAGATGTTTCCATGAGTGTTCCAGGGATTTGTAACTCATTCCTGGCACTTCAGAAGAGCACAGTGTGTTTAGCTATTCCGCCATTGGTTCATGCTGGATCTCCTGCTTTAATGATGGTATGTGCAGACAGAAGGCACCTATGGGCAGCAAACCAACCCCAAAAACATCAATGGTCATCAATGATCATGTTTTCTTTGTAGGCTACAGTTTTGTTCTCTCTAAATCAGGGGTCTCCAACCTTTTTCGCTCCGTGAGCCACACTCCGATGCAAAACTTGTTCGTGGGCAACGCAATACGTGAACAGTACGGCAAACATAATTTTTTAATAATAATAAGCATATACTCAATTCAAATGATAAAATGTAATATAAATCAGTGTGAAATCTGTCATGTAGAGAAGATTGTGGCACATGAACATGGGGAAATAAAAGAAATGTAGGATGTTGAACTTCTTGGAAATGGTGACACAAAGGAGACTGGGCAGCACTGAAACTCTCTGGTGAAAAGTGATGTATGGAGTTGGGAATCATAATGGTACAACAAGGTGATGGGTGATGGGAGTAGCAGTTACGTAGAATGTGGAATTATTAAAATTGGCACAGTAATGGCACAGGCTGGAGAGAAGGGATCACTCTGGGCAGCTGCTGGAAAAAGAGGGGCAGAAGCAGTGTGCTGTTATAAGTGCTTTATTCATATAGTTTCTTTGCCAGCAATAAGATTGTTTTTAAGCTGCAGAGTGCTCCCTTTTTTCCAGCCCACACCAGCTGCAGTTCTAGCCGACCCCTTCTTCCCAACCCGAATCCAGCACTGTGCGCTTCCTTTTTTCCAGCCCACACCAGTATTGTATTACCCAGTATGATCGCTACTCAGCAGCCTTGTGTAATAGGAAGCATGTTTAATAGATTCTGCCAGCGAGATCCCTTCTCCCTAGCCCACCGTAAGAAGCGTGAATCACAGTTTCACTCAGTGCGATCCTTTCTCCCCGGCCCTCACACATAAATTACCAGCATAGCTTTTCTCGCAGTCCACCCTTTTCCTGCGCCTCCTACTCACCGCTCGCTTACAGGACTAATCACGAACACGCTGTTATATATCACTGATGTCTTTGACAGGAGGTTCACCGAAGGACAGCAGGGGAACGCGCTTGTAATTTATGTGAGACTGCGAGGGCAGGGGAGAAAGGATCGCACTGAGTGAAACTGTGATTCACGCTTCTTACGGTGGGCTAGGGAGAAGGGATCTCGCTGGCAGAATCTATTAAACATGCTCCCTAATACACGGGGCTGCTGAGAAGCGATCATACTGGGTCATACAATACTGGTGTGGGCTGGAAAAAAGGAAGCGCACAGTGCTGGATTCGGGTTGGGAAGAAGGGGTCGGCTAGAACTGCAGCTAGAAAGGGGGGAGAGAGTTGAGAGATACTTACAGAAAGATGCAGCGACGGAAAGAATTTCGAACATACAGCTCTTTTCCTTGCGATCTGCAGTTAAAACATCCTGAGTATTTTCCTAATGTTTAAATTCCTGCAAGTTGACCCAGGTGACACTTTTGATTGGCTGACTCACACAATGTACAGCCCCCAGCTGCCTGATTATCTTATCTAGGACGAGACGGCAGCATGCTTTGTAACAATGAAGAACTACCTGTTTGTGCTCCAGACAGTAAGCCACTTTGCTAAATGGACACCTGCTGGTAAGCTTACGCGAGCAACATCAAGTGAGGCTGCGAGCTACGTGTTGGGGATCACTGCTCTAAATAAAGAAGTTGCTCC
>CM076678.1:160029526-160192026 GCA_038501925.1 Xenopus petersii
TGCCCCCTAGTGTCTGGCTGCTGCTATTGGCTGCCCATATGTTGGCCCTGTATATACAGGTAGGGGCCAGTGTATAATGTTGTGTATAAAGGGGACTATTCCCTGTGTTTGTCACTGTCAGATCATTAGGAGGAATGTGCGTCCATGTACTCACACTCACTTGCACACACTCACTTGCACACACTCACTTGCACACACTCGCACACACTCACTCGCACACACTCACTCGCACACACTCACTCGCACACACTCACTCGCACACACTCACTCGCACACACTCACTCGCACACACTCACTCGCACACACTCACTCGCACACACTCACTCGCACACACTCACTCGCATACTCACTCACACTCACACACTAACTCGCATACTCACTCACACTCACACACATTCACCATAAGGTCCTGAATAGTGAGTGAGACAGACCGTGGGGCTGTACAGCTGGAATATTTCATTTATACCTTGAAACGACTTGTCTTAGTTGCCCGGGGGTAAAACCTAGGGGTAAATTAGGGGCTGGGGGTGAAACATACAGGCGTAGCTGTGGCCCTGGGCTTGGGCACGGAGCTTCTATTAGCGACCCAAGGAAAATTAACCCCTGAAGCACTTACAAATCCGTGCATGTCCCGCTGCTAACCTGCCGCTGTATGACACGCCACTAACTAGTAGCCCCCCAGTGCATGTGTTATTAGTACTCAATGCATGTCTGACATTTGTCTCCCCCAAGGCATGATGGGTGGGTATGTGCCTGGCCTGCCCCAAATGCAGGGTCCAGTCGATGGCATTGTTAGCATGGGGAGCATGCAATCTCATCCTCATCATCATCATCATCATCATCATGGGCTCATCCCCCCACCCCATCTCGTACAAGCCTGTGTGACAGCCCTCCCGAACGTCCCGATCCAGGGTAAGAATAGGACCCTCTCTCCTCTGCTGCAATGGGGGGACTCTGGCCTGTGTGTAGCCGGCGTTACTGTGAGTATGAGGGGTTCAGCTGCACATTATAGGGGTGACCGGAGAGTGTTGGGGAGACTCTTCATCTCACACACTTGTGCCTAGGGAGCTCTTTGTGCTTGTTGGGGTACGGCTGCTATTTGCATTGAGAGTCAATGACTAAATGGAGAATATTGGTGTTGTCACTATTTCCTCCTAGTCCTGTCTCTGCTCCATTACTCCTCACTCATTACTGCTGCCATTAGCAGGCACACGGCTACATAGGGCTGAGAGTGAGTTGGCTCCAGTGAGTGTTCACTCATATTCTCTAACTTGCCTTTCTCTCACTATACAGGGGTAATGGCGCAGGGTGTGGCCCCGATGGTTGGATCGCCAGCTCCTGGGATCAGTCCCTATGGGCAGCAGGTAAGTGGCAGTTACTGTAGCCAACAGGACCCTTGGATGGGGGTGGGGGTAGCAGGGGCCACACAGGCATAACATAACGTTAGGGTAAAACTGTTCATGTCTCAGAAATCACTAAAAATAGAAATTGAATGTAAAGTGCAGAGGAGCATGCTGGTCTTTTAACCCTTTAAGAAATCATCGTACAGTCATTATACATTGGTACTTTGTCTTAAACACCGGCTTTGTGTCAAAGATGAAACTGTCTCAGTACAACTTGTATTGTTTATTTTATAACTTGAAGTCGTTTCTTACAGTGTGAGGATTAAGTATCAGAGAGATCACGTGCTCTTCAGCGCTGGTTCCGCTTGGCACCCCCAAAATTGCAAGTAGTAAAGCAATAGAGACTGTAGCACCCACACAGCGAGTCACGTAATAAACACAGCAGGGGTCGGACCCGGGTCTAACTCACTGTGTGCGCTTTAGTCTCTATTGCTTTACTACTTAGGGTTCAGTGTCACACACATTGGGGAGTCAGGGATCAAGCAGAGTGGGGTTCAGATGCTCAAATCACTTTCTGGAAATGAATCCGTGTTGATAAATGTCACTTGCCTGTCACACAGTGTTAATGAGTGGGGGGGACAGCACTAATGAGTGGGGGGGACAGTGTTAATGAGTGGGGGGACAGCGTTAATGAGTGGGGGGGACAGCGCTAATGAGTGGGGGGGACAGTGTTAATGAGTGGGGGGGACAGTGCTAATGAGTGGGGGGACAGTGTTAATGAGTGGGGGGACAGTGTTAATGAGTGGGGGGGACAGTGTTAATGAGTGGGGGGACAGCGTTAATGAGTGGGGGGAACAGCGCTAATGAGTGGGGGGGACAGCGCTAATGTGGGGGGGACAGTGTTACGGGAGAAAACAGATCAGTATTTGATACATTGGCCCCCGAGGATTAAGTGGCAGTGGGTGGGAGAGACTCGGTATCTTTACACTGACTGTAGATTCCAGGCCGTATTCTCGTTACTAATATTCTTATTACGTTTTGTTCAGATGGGAATTCTGACCCCACAAGGCCAGCAGGCTCCTCCCCCATACCCAGTTCAAGGGCAAGTAAACCAGCCTGTTGTACAGCAGCCCTCCACCCCAATGTTTGTGGCGCCCCCTCCCAGGCCCCAGAGACTGCTGCATTCTGAAGCGTACCTCAAGTACATCGAGGGGCTGACGGCAGAATCCAACTGGATCACTAAATGGGATCACACACTGTCAGGTGAGTCTAAACGACATGAGGAAACTGATTGGCCTTTTCTATTGTGGCACAGAAAATGGTAAAATGTGGTTGCTATTGGCATCAGACTCCGGCAACCAGAAAGTCTATTATTGTAACCCCTGACTGGTTGCTAGGGTGAGAGGGGCGGATATGTAGAGGGGAGATATATAATACAGAGGGGGAGGGGATATATATAATACAGAGGGGAAGGGGAGATATATAATACAGAGGGGGAGGGGAGATATATAATACAGAGGGGGAGGGGAGATATATAATACAGAGGGGGAGGGGAGATATATAATACAGAGGGGGAGGGGAGATATATAATACAGAGGGGGAGGGGAGATATATAATACAGAGGGGGAGGGGAGATATATAATACAGAGGGGAAGGGGAGATATATACAGAGGGGAGGGGAGATATATAATACAGAGGGGGAGGGGATATATACAAGTGTTTATGCTCAGTTTATTTTGGCCACAAGTGGGTGTAACTGTAGGATTAAGCCCCGCCCCTGCGCATGTTGCAGTTGGTAGAGTTCCGCTTACAGACTGTGCCGTTTTGTTTCAGCGCGGCGGAGGGACGTCCACTTGACTAAAGAGCAGGAGAGTCGCTTCCCCTCCCATTGGCTGAAAAGTAAAGGCGCTCACACCACCATGGCCAACGCTCTGTGGCGCCTGCGGGACCTGATGCTGCGCGACACCCTGAATATCCGCCAGGCCTACACCCTGGACAATGTGTGAGCCCCCCAGCATGCACTGCTCCCAGCGACGCTCTTATTGCTGCTTTTTATTTGCCCTTCCCCCGTGTTCTGTTCATTTTGTCTGTTTGGGGAACGAGGGGCGGGTGTTACTGATTCTAAGTGCAACCCCCGTGGTTTTACATTAAATTTCCTTCTTTCAACAATCCGACCCTGAACTGGTTCTTTATGGGAACGATAATTAACCTTTTCTTTGCCTGTTTCTCACTTCCTTCCTTGTGTAATGCAGCTCTGTCTGTCTGTCTGTACAGTGTATTATCTGTCTGTCTGTCTCTATTGTCTGTCTGTCCGTACAGTGTATTGTCTGTCTGTCTGTCTGTCTGTCTGTACAGTGTATTGTCTGTCTGTCTGTCTGTCTGTACAGTGTATTGTCTGTCTGTCTGTCTGTCTGTACAGTGTATTGTCTGTCTGTCTCTATTGTCTGTCTGTCCGTACAGTGTATTGTCTGTCTGTCTGTCTGTCTGTACAGTGTATTGTCTGTCTGTCTGTCTGTCTGTACAGTGTATTGTCTGTCTGTCTCTATTGTCTGTCTGTCCGTACAGTGTATTGTCTGTCTGTCTGTCTGTCTGTACAGTGTATTATCTGTCTGTCTGTCTCTATTGTCTGTCTGTCCGTACAGTGTATTGTCTGTCTGTCTGTCTGTCTGTACAGTGTATTGTCTGTCTGTCTGTCTGTCTGTACAGTGTATTGTCTGTCTGTCTGTCTGTCTGTACAGTGTATTGTCTGTCTGTCTGTCTGTCTGTACAGTGTATTGTCTGTCTGTCTGTCTCTATTGTCTGTCTGTCCGTACAGTGTATTGTCTGTCTGTCTGTCTGTCTGTACAGTGTATTGTCTGTCTGTCTGTACAGTGTATTATCTGTTGGTACAAGGGCACAGCTGGTATATGATATGTTTATACACTAAGGGGCATATTTGTTATCATTGGAGACAAACCTCACCGGTCTTGTTGCCCATAGCAACCAATCTGCAATTACATATAAGTTAGAAAAGAAAAGGAGAGATGGCGCCGGTGAGGGAGGCTGCCACGCTGGGTGCTCCGACCTAATTTCTTATTTTTATACTCTTTCTATTCTATCTGCCTGGTTGTTACACAGGCGAAATGGCATAAAACACAGATAAGATACAACAGAGATACTCTTGTTTCTATTGGACTACAATTTGCTCACATTTCGTCAAGTTTAACTCCGGTTCTTCCCTCAAGCTATTCGGTCCCTGAACCAAGTGTAAAACTAAAGGACTGGTCTCTCTGTTATATATATATATATATATCTCTTATATCACATCAATGCACATACACTTTAATAACACATTAATACTTATCTACTATGTAACTCTTTCTTTTTCTTCTACTTTAATTCTTATTCTTATTCCTATTTTAGGGTCGGACTTTACTTTGCCTCGCACAGCAACAAGCATTTCACTGCATGTCGTACTTTGTATGTTGTGTATGTGACAAATAAATTTGAATTTGAGATATATGATTGGTTGCTATGGGCAACAAGACCGGTGAGGTTTGTCTCCAATCTAAATGACACCCCTCCCAACTGTGCTGATCTTCACGGGACAAGTCTGATTTTGATCTTGTGGATCCGAGTGGAATTGTACTATAGGGGCGGGGCGTATTAGAGTGAGGCTACAGTGGGAGGGGACAGAGAATGAAACTGGGGACAGTGTATCTGTCATGTGATCAATGTAAAGTTTTGTCTCTGATTGGCTCCCCTATTTCTATTCCCAATGTGTCCCTGTCTCACCTCCATCCCTAACTCTTCTACCACTTCATTTGGGGCTCCACAGCCAATCACATGCATTTCACTGGATATTTGGCTTTGTCTGAGGCTTTGGGCCAATCATCTGCAGCCGGGAGGATTATTATAAGCCAATGAGGACACAAAGAGGATAAGGAGAAATATTTCTTTGAGGGTCACATTAGGGTTACGGACCCCCAGTAGGAAAACTGCTTTACAGCAAATAACTTCCAGCAAAAGTGAAAATGCCCCCAATGTTATAGACAATAATGAATAATAATGGGTCCCACATGATCATTACATGTCAAATCTGACTCTCCCCCTGCCAGAAGAACAAGGACGGGGAATAGCCAATCACAACTCCTTATTCAAATCCCTGTCAGGTCAGCCTGGCTTCTGATATATATATATATATATATCACTATAAAGTGACTGGGGTACTTTTATATTTATTTTATTCAGACAAATTACATTTACAATCATGTGATTTCAGACCCCACTAAATCAACGTGTAACAATCAGCAGAGGAGGCAAAATGGCCCCCCAACAAGGGACGGGGATAAAGGAGGCTAAAGGAGAAGCAAATCCTAAAGTTAAAAAAAAACCCCAAACCTACATAGACCCCCCTCCTCCCCAAGCAAATGCCCCTAAGCCTTTATTTCCCCCCTCGTGCAGATTCTGTCCAGTGGAGTTCACGGCCGCCATCTTCTTCTCTTCGGATTGAGACTGGCGCCTCCGCAATGACCCAACTGCGCCGACACTGCGCTCGCTCCCCCGGCAACTCCGCTACAGACAATCTGCACCGAGGGGGAACTAAAGACTTGGGGGCATTTGCCTGGGGTGGAGGGAGGGGAGTCTATGTAGGGGGGGGTTACTATACGGTTGAATTCTCCTTTAAGGCTGGGGTTTGGGGGGGGGGGGCAGCTAGAAGGGAAAGGGATTAGGAAGATCCACCCTGAGAGCATCATTATATACAGGGGGTAATGGAAGAGGGGCATCTAATCACACTGGGGCAGTATGGGCTCAGCTGGGGCTTCCTCTGCCCAATCACTGAAGGATGAGCCGTAGCCATGGCAACTGCCCATATAATCTCTCCTTATGAGTTGATTGGTCGGGCTCATTCGTCCCCTAATAACTAATATTGTTATTTAGAATCATTGCAGGGAATTCTGGGGCACATGATAATTATTACAATAAGATCATTTCATTAAGTCATTAATCAGCAAAATCAGGAATATTAACTCCATTCCAGTTGGATCTGTGTCTCCATTCAGCAAAGTGCTTGGCTCCTCCCACAGACGGGGGTTTGTTTTATTTGTCACTAGGGATGCACCAAATCCACTTTTTTGGATTCGGCCGAACCCCCGAATCCTTCACAAAGGATTCGGCCGAATACCGATCCGAATCCGATATTGTTTCACTGAATCTCCATCACTTGGTGCCAAGAATCTGGCAGGTGTCCGAGGCTTCTCCATCATCCGACTCCTCCTGCACAAGAAATATTCAGACTTATTTCTAATTATTTCTTCTAGGTTTGCTTGTAAAATAATTGATTTGTTTATTACTTTAGTTCAGCCATATTGTGTTTCTGTACACGGGCATCAACAGAAGAACAAGAGCTTTTGCTTTCACCTCATTTATGAGCCCTGCATAAACAACACCCACTTTATCCCTTGTGAGCAAAAAGTCTGATCAGCACAAGCCAATTCGTTGCACTTGTGTCGCAGGAGGGGGGAGGGGACTGTCCCTTTAATGTTTCACTGATATTTATTCAAACAGAACAAGCAGTGGCCATTTTCAGTGATAGAATTTGGATGTTGCTGTGAATATCGGTTTGGCATCTCTGTCTCTTGTTCATCAGACTAAAGCCGCCCGTAGACGCAAAGATTCGTACGATCGGACGTCCCCATCTCCAGACCTGCCATTAACCATTGAGATGAAATAAAGTAGTAACAGAAGAGACGAGCCGATGTTCTGCCCCTGACATTAACCCTACGATACTTATGTCTGACAGTCTCCCTCTGATATCGGCAGATCAGCAATACACACAGAGATATTATCCGCAGAAATCTTCTAACCTGTCCCATCGACCAAACGACCCATCTCCGTGGGACCAAAAATGTCGGGACTCTCCACACACGGTCCGAAAATTGTACAAATCCTCCATTCATACGATTGGATCTTTGTGTCTATGGGCAGCTTAAGCCCGCCCTGGTTGCTAGGGGCAGCAGGACAGTTACTTATACAGCTCTCTGATTCTCTTTCAGTCCAGTCACAATACAGAGAAATGAAAGACTTGTGTATAAGAGAACAGTTTCCTACCTCCAATGGCTCAAACAAAGAGCCGTCTCCATACATGGGATTGGGTATTGATACCAGTGCCACATTTTTCTTTTCACCACCACTTCCCTCTTCTGTATCAGCCTGAAATAAGAATTGAATGTTAGCCCCACCCACATAATACTCTTTCCTGTCACATGGCAATGCGCCATTATTATTATTAGTGGGTGTCCATGTGTAGGGAGTTACAGTTGGGAGGCACTTAGAGGAGCAGTTAGTGGAGCAGTTAGAGGAGCAGTTAGTGGAGCAGTTAGAGGAGCAGTTAGTGGAGCAGTTAGAGGAGTAGTTAATGGAGCAGTTAGAGGAGCAGTTAGTGGAGCAGTTAGAGGAGCAGTTAATGGAGCAGTTAGAGGAGCAGTTAGTGGAGCAGTTAGAGGAGTAGTTAATGGAGCAGTTAGAGGAGCAGTTAGTGGAGCAGTTAGTGGAGCAGTTAGAGGAGTAGTTAGTGGAGCAGTTAGAGGAGCAGTTAGTGGAGCAGTTAATGGAGCAGTTAGTGGAGCAGTTAGAGGAGTAGTTAATGGAGCAGTTAGAGGAGCAGTTAGTGGAGCAGTTAGAGGAGCAGTTAATGGAGCAGTTAGAGGAGCAGTTAGTGGAGCAGTTAGAGGAGTAGGGAATGGAGCAGTTAGAGGAGCAGTTAGTGGAGCAGTTAGAGGAGCAGTTAATGGAGCAGTTAGAGGAGCAGTTAGTGGAGCAGTTAGAGGAGTAGTTAATGGAGCAGTTAGAGGAGCAGTTAGTGGAGCAGTTAGAGGAGTAGTTAGTGGAGCAGTTACAGGAGCAGTTAGTGGAGCAGTTAGAGGAGCAGTTAGTGGAGCAGTTAGAGGAGTAGTTAATGGAGCAGTTAGAGGAGCAGTTAGTGGAGCAGTTAGAGGAGTAGTTAATGGAGCAGTTAGTGGAGCAGTTAGAGGAGCAGTTAGTGGAGCAGTTAGAGGAGCAGTTAGTGGAGCAGTTAGAGGAGTAGTTAGTGGAGCAGTTAGAGGAGCAGTTAGAGGAGCAGTAAATGGAGCAGTTAGTGGAGCAGTTAGAGGAGCAGTTAGTGGAGCAGTTAATGGAGCAGTTAGTGGAGCAGTTAGAGGAGCAGTTAGTGGAGCAGTTAGAGGAGCAGTTAGTGGAGCAGTTAATGGAGCAGTTAATGGAGGAGTTTGTGGAGCAGTTAGAGGAGCAGTTAATGGAGCAGTTAAAGGAGGAGTTAGTGGAGCAGTTAGAGACTCCAATGAGGAGGCTGGGGAGGGTGACAGCTGCCGGTACAGGCTCTCTAGTGTCAGGCTCAGGAGTAGGAGAATCTTGAGGGTCTCCAGGAATGTCCTACTCGCCCAGTACTGGGGACTAGTTGTCATGTGAGTGAGACCTCTGGGAGTTGTAACACTACAGCTGTGATTGCCATTATTGTGTAAGGGGTGAAAGTGTTTGAGCATTTATGAAATGACTGACTATTTTACTATCCAATCAGCAACAGCCAAGAGATTGTGGTTTTAAAGGAGACCCGTCACCCAAAAAAATTATTCCAAATCACGTTAGTCAAGCAAAATGAACAAACAAGAGGCCAGGGCCTGATGGCATACACCTCCGGGTTCTAAGAGAGCTTAGTTCAGTTTTAGACCAGCCCCTATTTCTGATTTTCTCAGATTCACTGTCATCTGGTATGGTGCCTATGGATTGGAGAAAAGCTGATGTTATTCCAATATTTAAAAAGGGATTACGATCTCAGCCTGGCAATTATAGGCCAGTAAGTCTGATATCTGTGGTGGGCAAATTATTTGAAGGCTTGTTAAGAGATCACATTATCATTATCATGAGCAGCAATCAGCATGGCTTTATGAAGGATAGGTCATGTCAGACTAATGTGATTGCATTTTATGATGAGGTAAGTAAGATTCTGGACAGTGGGGGGGCAGTAGATCTATTTGGATTTTGCCAAAGCGTTTGATACTGTGCCCCACAAACGACTGCTTTCTAAACTAAGGTCTGTTGGGCTTAATGAAGTCGTTTGCACATGGATAGGAAACTGGCTACAGGATCGGGTACAGAGGGTGGTTGTTAATGGGACATTCTCTAGTTGGAGTAAGGTTCTTAGTGGGGTCCCCCAGGGCTCAGTATTGGGGCCACTTTTATTTAACTTGTTCATTAATGACTTAGGGGAGGGTGTTGTAAGTAATGTATCAGTGTTTGCAGATGAGACAAAACTATCAGCCCAATTAATTCCATCCAGGATGTGGCACTTGCAACACAATTTGGGCAAACTGGTGGCAGATGAGATGGTGTTTAGCAAGTGAGGGAATACAGGGATATGGGAGATAGCTCATAGTACAACTTGATCCAGGGACTAGTGTCATTTCTATTTAGTAGTCAGAAAGAAATTTTTTCCGCCTCTGAGGCAAATTGGAGAGGCTTCAGGTGTTTGTTTTTTTTGTCTTCCTCTGGATCAACTGGCAGTTAGGCAGGTTATATAAAGGAGAACTAAACCCTAAAAATGAATGTGGCTAAAAATGTCCTATTTTCTATAGTGAACTTATTGCTTGAGGCTAAAGTTTGAGCTTGTCAATAGCAGCAATGATCCAGGACTTCAAACTTGTCACAGGGGGTCACCATCTTGGAAAGTGTCTGTGACGCTCACATGCTCAGTGGGCTCTGATTGGCTGTTGAGAAGCTAAGCTTAGGGCTCGTCACTAATTATCCAGCAGAAAATGAGCTTCCCTGGCTGTAATATAAGCTGATGCTACAGGTTTGCTGATTATTCAATTCTGATGCTAATTGCACTGGTTTCTGTGCTGCCATGTAGTAATTATGTGTATTAATTACTAATCAGCCTTATATTGTGACATTTCTATTCTATGTGTACTGTATATTGTGAGTGGCTCCCTAAGCTCAGTAAGTGACAGCAGCACAGAGCATGTGAATCAGTGAATCAGCAGAAAAGAAGATGGGGAGCTACTGGGGCATCTTTGGAGACACAGATCTTTACTGCTAAAGGGCTGTGGTTGCCTTGGGCTGGTACAGCAGCACAAAACATCATGTACAACATTTCTACCTACTTCTTTAGTTAGGTTCTCTTTTAAGGTTGATGGACTTGTGTCTTTTTTGAAGCTCACTTACCAAGTTACTATATATTACTTTTTCCCTGGTCACTATGGCAGCATTCACACTAAGGGGTAATTCCCCACCTCTCAAGCAGATAGGACAGGTCTATTCCAAACCAAATTCCCTCCTCCAATTACCTCACTATCCCTATAAACACCCCTTTCTCCCCTCTATGCCTGTCTTTTTTCCTGTCCTCGCAGACAGATGGGATATGGTTTTTGGGGCCTTTTTGGAAGGCCTAAGTTTTTATTTTATGGCTCACCAGGACCCAGTATGGGATCCATTCACCTGGGGAGTTCTATGCCTCTCTCCCTGGAAGGGTTCTTGCAAATGCTGCCTCTCAGAGGAGCATGCTGACCAGCAACCCCGTTTTAGGCAGCCCGGGGTTGGTAGGGATAAAAAGATACCTCCATGCTTATTCAATTAATGCAGAGGAGAAAGAAAAAACGTTCACAATACCTGTGTGTTACACCAGGTTTGGGCGGCACCAGGGAACTTGTGGCTATCTTCATCTTTCGCTTTTACTCAGTGAAACGCAAGACCAGAAAGTGGAGCGCAAACAGAGGCGTGGGGGCTTTTTTGTTTGTTAAGAAAAAGCTCTCAGATTGTTTCCTTTTTCAGTTCCAGGATTGGTTTAGCTTGCTCACTATGGAGCCAGAGGTGCCTAGTAGCCCAGAAATTGCTGCCCAGGATGTTAGGAGGTGAGCCATGTTAAGGTAGGTTTGTTTGGTACAATGTGTTAAAAGAGAGCAATTGTTCATACATATATATTTTTCTTTCCCTTTTTTGCATTTTGATGCAGTGTGCCTATGCCTAGGAAAAGAACTAGTAAAGAAAAGAACAAAGTGTGTGTGGCTTGTCAAAATCCATCTCAAAAACACTCAAAATTCTGTGACAGATGTGCCAGAAGATTGGTGGGAGATGCAGCAGCAGATACTGCAGACATATTAAAATGGATCAAAGAAGCAGTTTCGGAGGGGGTACAGGCTGCCTCAAAGAGAAATAGGGCGGAATTCGAGGAACCAGAGATCGCAAGTAAAACAGTTGGTCGGCAGTTATGCATAGATATATCTGATGAGTCAGCAGAAGAGTATTCAGAGGAAGATGAGGTCAGATCTTCCTTTGACCTTTCGCTGGTGGATCCATTGATAAAAGCAGTGAGAACGGAGCTTGAGTTACCAGAGGCAGTAGAAGCTCATACGTCATCATTTAATCCATTCAAGTCATTGAGAAAGGAGAGAGCTACCTTTCCAGTACACGAAGTGATCAAAGAAATTGTAGCAAGAGAATGGGAAAAAACAGAAGGGAGATACCCAATCCCCGCGAGGGTGCTCAAGAAATATCCGTTCTCGTCAAAAGAGGAGGAAGTGTTAAATAAACCTCCTAAAGTAGATGCGGCTGTAGCCAGGTTATCTAGGCGAACGGCTTTGCCGGTGGAAGACCTCGCAGTATTCCAGAACCCTATGGATAAAAAGATGGAAACCTCTTTAAGAAAGTCATACGTCGCGATAGGGGCCACGACAAAACAATCATTGGCGCTAACGTCGGTATCAAAGGCGTTGCAGTGTTGGTTACAGAATATGGAGAAAGATGTAAAGGAGGGAGTGAATAGAAGTGACATCCTAAAATCTTTCTCACAGGTTAAGCTTGCAGCAGATTTTGTGTCTGAAGCCGCAGTGGATATGGTAAGAGCGTCATCCAGAGCCATGGCATTGTCAGTGGCTGCAAGAAGGGCGTTATGGTTAAGGTCATGGTCAGCGGACAAGGCATCAAAGGTGAGCCTGTGCAATTTACCGTTCGAGGGAACAATGTTGTTCAGAGAGAAATTAGAAGAGATTATTAAAAAAGTCACGGGGGGAAAGAGCGTTTTTCTCCCACAAGATAGAATAACAATCAGGAGAGAGGGAAACCAGAACAAGCGGTTTTTTCACGACAAAAGATTTTTTGGAGAGCAAAGATTTAACAAACCAACAAGACAATCCTCCACAAGTGAAAGATGGAGAGGAGGTCAGAACTCGCTTTCCAGACCGAATAGAGGAAGAGGAGCGAGTTTCGGAGGACAAAATAGAAAATCCTTTTGAAAGTTGGGCAGTTCAGCCTTCCTCAATACCCAGAAGATTAGAGAAGTTCCTGGGAGCCTGGACAAAGTCAATAAGGGATCAATGGGTATTAAAGGTGTTACAAGATGGGTATTATCTGGAGTTCGAGAGAACGCCAAGACACGATTTTTTCAAAGCTTCCGAGATTCCTCGGCAAACAGGGAAAAGAAAAATAATGTTAGCATATATTCAACAGCTGTTGGACGAGGGGGCCATAATCCCGGTGCCTCAAGAAGGCAGAGGCAGGGGAGTCTACTCGATAATGTTCCTGCTAGAGAAAAAGACGGGAGATTATCGTCCGGTTTTGGATTTAAGACAAATAAACTCGTATTTAAAGATAAAGAAGTTCAAAATGGAGTCGCTACAAACGATTATCGCGGAGATTCAGCCTGGAGATTGGATGATGTCTCTAGATTTAAAAGATGCGTATTTACATATTCCAGTAGCTATAAGTCATCAAAAGTTTCTAAGATTCACGGTAGGAGAGAAAGACCATTTTCAGTTCACATGCCTTCCGTTTGGTCTAGCGACCTCGCCTCGAGTGTTTACAAAAGTCCTGCAGGCTTTGATAGCAGAGATAAGAAAAACAGGCATTATGATTTTTCATTACTTGGACGACATTTTATTAAAAGCAAGGGATCCGAAGACGTTGGAAGATCACAGAGAGATAGTGATACAAATTCTACAGCGGCATGGATGGGTGCTCAATCTGGAGAAGAGTCAGACGTTCCCCTCACAGGATTTGGTTTATCTGGGGGCAAGATTCTTAACAAAACACGCGTTGGTGACTTTACTAGAAGACAAGAAAACCAAGATAAGGAGCAGAATGGAACAGCTTCAACGGTCAACAATTTTGACAGCAAGGGAAATAGCCAGCCTAATAGGGTTGTTGAATTCGGCGGTGCCAATGGTCAGGTGGGCCAGATGGCATATAAGACCATTACAGCGGACCTTCATTCAACAGTGGAACCGATCGAGTGGTTCTTGGAATCAAAAGATGAGGATTCCAGAGCAAGTACAAGAAGAGATGCAATGGTGGAGTTCATGGAAGAATCTTGCCAGGGGAATATCGCTAGCAGAGTTGCAGTGGACGATGCTGACGACAGACTCCAGTCCGTGGGGCTGGGGAGCTTATGTAAATCAAACATACCATCAAGGCAGATGGAGAGAGGAGGAGAGACACCTCTCATCCAATGTCTTGGAGTTGAGAGCAGTGTGGAAAGCGATGCAGAGCTTGGAAGAGCACTTAAAAGGCACTTGTTTGTTGGTAAGAACAGACAACTTGGCAGCGGCTATCTACATGAAGAAGCAGGGAGGAACCCGCAGTCAGAGGCTGCTACAGGAACTAAAACCCATTATGGAGTGGGCAGAGAAACACCTGCAGTCGATCTCAGCACTGTATATTCCTGGAAAACAGAATCAAGTAGCAGATTTTTTAAGCCGTACGTTAGTAAGCAAACACGAATGGGAATTGAAGCAGGAAATATTCTTACAAATAACATACAGGTGGGGTCAGCCAGTGATAGATCTCATGGCGACTTTCAAGAATCGGAAAGTGAATCATTTTTATTCAAGGACATTCTGTGCCCAAGCGGTAGCGATGGATGCTCTGACACAGGATTGGAGTCACGGTCTATTGTATGTGTTTCCCCCATATCCTTTAATTTCGAGAGTCCTCCGGAAGATAAACAAGGACAGAGCCAATGTCATAGCGATTCTTCCGGACTGGCCCAGAAGAGTGTGGTATCCATTATTGAGGTCCATGATGATAGACGAGCCATGGACTCTTCCAAGAATTTCGGACCTTCTTCAACAGGGTCCATTAACGCACCCATGCCCACAGGAGTTATCTCTGAAGGTTTGGAGGTTGAAGGGGATAGGCTGAGAAAAGAAGGTTTTTCCGAAAAGGTTGTGGAGACAATGATGGCTTCGAGGAAGAAGTCCACAAACAAGACGTACCAAAGAGTATGGAAAGTTTTCTTAGAGTGGTTATTTAAGAAAAATATTACAACAGAGCAAGTAACAGTGGCTCATGTGTTGAGTTTTCTGCAGAAAGGGTTTGAAAAAAACCTAAGTGTCAGAACTTTAAAGCTGCAAACATCAGCCATTTCTGTTTTAACGGGAAAAAGATGGGCAAAAGATGAGAATGTGATAAAATTTTTGACGGGGGCATTACACTTAAGACCACCAGTGAAAGCATTATCAGCAACTTGGTGCTTACCTCTAGTCCTAAAAAGGCTAGCATTAGAGCCCTTTGAACCTCTGGAGACTATATCAGAGATGCTGTTGACTTTGAAAACCACGTTTTTAGTAGCAATCGCCTCGGCAAGAAGAGTGAGCGATTTGCAAGCCTTTTCATCAGAAGAACCATATACGGTGCTGCAAACAGATAGAGTGCTACTAAGAACAGTGCCGGAATATCTTCCAAAAGTGGTTAAGGATCGGCATCTAAATAGTGAAATTGTTTTGCCAGCCTTTTTTCCAGAGCCAAGCTCGGATCAGGAAGTAGAATGGCATAAATTAGACATTCTAAGATGTCTGAAAATATACTTGAAAAGGACAAGTTCTTGGAGAAAGGAAAAGAAATTGTTCATAGTTCCATTTGGAAATAGAAGGGGCCAAGCGGCTTCGACCACTACAATTAGTAGATGGATCGTCAGTTGCATAAAGAAAGCATATCAAGAAGCCGGGGTCCGGTTTCCAAGAGGGGTAAAGGCACACTCCACGAGGGCGATTAGTGCGTCATGGGCTTTTCAGGCAAAGACAGATATTGAGGAGGTATGCAAAGCAGCTTCATGGAGTTCTGCAAATACCTTTTTGAAGCATTATCATTTGGATGTGCGGTCTATCCAGGAAGCGAAAGTACCGTTAAAAGTGTTGGAAGCAGTCTGTGAATAAAAAATTTTTTTTTTGAATTGTGTTTTTCTCCCTCCACTTGGTGTTATGATTGCTCAGATATATCACCCTTAGTGTGAATGCTGCCATAGTGACCAGGGAAAAGAGAAAATTTAAAGACGATACTTACCGAAATTTTCTTTTCCTGGTTACTATGGGCAGCATTTACACGTCCCCTCCCAAAACACAATGCTCGGACAAAAAGACAGGCATAGAGGGGAGAAAGGGGTGTTTATAGGGATAGTGAGGTAATTGGAGGAGGGAATTTGGTTTGGAATAGACCTGTCCTATCTGCTTGAGAGATGGGGAATTACCCCTTAGTGTAAATGCTGCCCATAGTAACCAGGAAAAGAAAATTTCGGTAAGTATCGTCTTTAAATTTTCTCTTATTATTACCATTTATTATTTAACCTTTTCACTGCCAGACAATTTGGCTGATTCGGTAATTCTATTGCCAGACCATTTTTGAACATTTTTTACTCTTTCACTTTAAGAGCCTTTCCTGGGTGAGTCTTTTAGTTTAACCAGGGAAACAATATATGTTTTTTTTCAGGACAACCCGAGCTTTCAAAATATGCTAGAATTTTTGTGTAATTCAACTTCTGTAAAAAAATATAGGCTTCAAAGTGCCTAATAAAATGAAAAAAATCAGGTTTCACATAGTACAATTACATATATCAGAAACATCATTTATTTTATGTACGAGAACACAGCAGATTTGGAAAGGTCTATGTCTCCTGAACGCGGCAATACCAAATATATATCGTTTTATGGAGATTTCTCACTTGTATAGATCAAAATCTCTAAGCAGTAAACTAGCAAATTTCCAAAGCACCTCTCCACAAAACTCCATACATCTGATTTCAAGGCCAAACATTCCACTAACAGTAGGTTCACCCCAGAAAACCATATGTTTTCAGAAAGTACACATTCCCCCGAATCTAAATTGGGTATGCATGTCTCTCTACCCCAAAGCACCAAGCCACAAATCTTTCCTAAATTTGGCAATTTTGGGGACATTTCCAAAAATCACCTCAAAACTTCCACCGTGCAGCATCTTATATTGAATATACCATTGGTTATCTAGACAAACGACCCCAAATATGAAAGTCTAGGGTCTGCTGAACAGTTTGATGCCCAATATGTATAGGTGTACCCAAGCATGTGGCATATAGGGGCCTCAAAATGAAGACCCCCATTTGGTCTATCATTTCAGGTGCTGCAAAATCAACACATTTACATCAGTTTGGGGTGGGCAAAGGTAGGAAACAGTACGTTCACCCCAGAAAACTATATATTTTCAGAAAGTACACATTCCCCCGAATCTAAATTGAGTATGCATGTCTTTCTACCCCAAAGCACCAAGCCGCAAATATTTCCTAAATTTGCCAATTATGGGGACATTTCCAAAAATCACCTCAAAACTTCCACCGTGCAGCATCTTATATCAAACTATTGGTTATCAAGACAAATGCCCCCAAATATGAAAGCCTAGGGTCCGCTGAAAAGTGTGATGCCCAATATATATAGGTGTACCTAAGCACGTGGCATATAGGGGCCCCAAAAGGAAGACCCCCCATTTGGTCTATCACTTCAGGTGCTGCAAAATCAACACATTTACATTATTTTGGGGTGGGCAAAGGTAGAAAAAAAGTACGTTCACACCAGAAAAACATATATTTTCAGAAAGTACACATTCCCCCGAATCTAAATTGGGTATGCATGTCTTTCAACCCCAAAACACCAAGCCACAAATCTTTCCTAAATTTGCCAATTTTGGGGACATTTCCAAAAATCACCTCAAAACTTCCAACCTGCAGCATCTTATATTGAACATACCATTGCTTATCAAGACAAATGACCCCAAATATGAAAGTCTAGGGTCCGCTGAACAGTTTGATGTACAATATGTATAGGTGTACCTAAGCACGTGGCATATAGGGGCCTCAAAAAGAAGACCCCTCCATTTGGTCTATCATTTCAGGTACTGCAAAATCAACAGATTTACATCATTTTGGGGTGGACAAAGGTAGAAAAAAGAACATTCACCCCAGAAAGCCATATGTTTTCGGAAAGTACACATTCCCCCGAATCCAAATTGGGCATGCATGTCTTTCTACCCCAAAGCACCAAGCCGCAAATCTTTCCTAAATTTGCCAATTATGGGGACATTTCCAAAAATCACCTCAAAACTTCCAACCTGCAGCACCTTATTTCATACATACTATTAGGTATCAAGATAAATCACCCCAAATATGAAAGCCTGGGGTCCTCTGAACAGTTTAATGCCCAATGTACATAGGATTATCGAAGTACATTGCATGTAAAGACCCCAGAATCTACCTTATGCATACTTATTTGATGTCTTACATTTACACTAATTTCCAAACATTACCAGTTTTATATGGGATAAAAGCTACAAAAAGTTATGGTAACCCCTAAAAGCCATATATGTTTGGAAAGTACACATTCTGACGAATCTAAAATGGGTAATTATGTCTTTCTACTCCAAACTACCTTACTGCAAAGCTTCGCTAAAGGCAGCAGTTTTTATGACATTTCTGAAAATTGTCTAAAAATATTGCAATTGGTCACATTTATCTCACCCAATTTGTAACATACAATTGTAAAACTACTTAAATATTGACGCCAAGGGTCTACTGAACAGTTTGATGCCCAATGTGCATAGATATACCACAGCAGCTGGCATGTGTGGACCCCCAAAAAATTTGAATTTTCTCCACTGTCTTTTTGCCTTCTGAGAAGAATGACCCGTGACTGCGTATTATTTGCCAAAAGACCCTCCTAACAGCACATAGACCCCCAAAACCATATATGATTGGAAAGTACACCTTCTGATGAATCTAAAATGGGTAATTATGTCTTTCTACTCCAAACTACCTTACTGCAAAGCTTCGCTAAAGGCAGTGGTTTTTATGACATTTCTGAAAATTGTCTAAAAATATTGCAATTGGTCGCATTTATCTCACCCAATTTGTAACATACAATTGTAAAACTACTTAAATATTGACGCCAAGGGTCTAATGAACAGTTTGATGCCCAATGTGCATAGATATACCAAAGCAGCTGGCATGTGCGGACCCCCAAAATATGAGTGTATTTGAATTTTCTTCGCTGTCTTTTCGCCTTCTGTGAATATAGACCAGTGACTGTGTATTGTGCCACAAGACCCCCTAACAGCACATAGACCCCCAAAATCTTTTTTTTTTTTGTGTAAAGTACACATTCTGACAAAAATAAAATAACAAAAAAAAAGCCTGAAAATAAAAAGAATGTAAAATGTGTATTGTGTACATGGAAGTGTATGTAAATGAGTGTATAAGTGTTACATAAAGGCCACCTACCGTTCTGAAGTCCAGGAGGGTCCTGGGCAGCCAAGGGGGGTCCTACAGCAGAGTCCACCCAGCAGGAAGTCCTGATTGCGCTGGAGCAGGCAGGCAGGAGACGCAGCACAGAGCAGACACGTGTCTGCATAATGGAAGGCGGGTCCTGCGATGATCGCGTTGCAGGACCCACGTGACCTCCCCAGAAGGTGTCCCTGCTCGTTGCCTACGGGCTTGGGAGTCACCTGAAGCCTCTGCCGCAGATGCAGAGAGGGGCCCTTTAAAGCCTTTACTACATGCTAGGGCTTTCCTCTACAAGAACGTAGTACCTAGACTGTTTATTTTTACTATTTATTGTTTACCTATTGTATAATTACAATGAATTATCTATTACTATTTTCTATTACTCTGTATTATTGCTGTATATGATCTATTACTATTTATTGTTTACCTATTGTATAATTACAATGAATTATCTATTACTATTTTCTATTACTATGTATTATTGCTGTATATAATCTATTACTATTTATTATGTTGGCTTTGAAGAATCCAACATCTTGATCTACTAGTTCAGCTCGTTCTTCTTCTTCTTATTATTATTAGCGCCCCCCCATTTTCTAAATGCTACTCCTCCTACAGTTTTAGGGGTACAAGCGCCAAACTTTCCAAACCTATTCGCCTTATAGCAAAGTACGTTGCTTGTGCTTTAGTAAGTGATCCCACCCACTGCGCCCGTGCGGCGGACCACCGAAGACGCCTTTTTTCCTATTGACTTTGACAGGGAAAATGTTCAGATCGCTGCCGCTCGTACAGTTTTGAAGCTACACTCCCCAAACTCGGACCGCATATTGTTGGTGTCACCCCGAATAAAAATATGTATTTTGGGGGGCACACCAAAGTGGGCGGAGCTACCAATAGCCAATGAAATTTTAGCAATTTTCTAAACGCTACTCCTCCCAGAGTTTTCGGAGTACAATTATGAAACTTTGCACACTTGTTGGGCTCATACCCGAATAGGTTGCTTGTGCTCTGTTAAGCGATCCCACCTTCCATGGCCCTGTGGCGGCCCCCCAAAGACCCCATTTTTTCCCATAGACTTTCATTGGAAAATGTGAAACTTTTGCCACTCGTACAGCATTAAAGTTCCACTCACCAAACTTGGGTCACTTAGTCATGGGGTCAACCTGAAAAGTTCTGTCACATTTTGGGGACTCCAAAAAGTGGGCGGAGCAACAAACAGCCAATCAGATTTTCCCTATTGACTTCAATGAGAAAATGTCAAACCCTGTCATTCCCACAGTGTTAAAGCCAGAGACCCAAAACTTGGCACCATGGGTCACTGGGGTTAAAATTTTGAAAAGTGGGCAGCGTCTACCACAGCCAATCAAATATTAGCCATTGGTTTCAATGGGAAAAGTTAAAACTGTCGCCGCTCTTAGATTGTTCATGGGAGGGGCCTCAAACTTGGCACAGTTGGTCACTGGAGGACCGGAATCAAAATCTGGAAAAGTGGGTGGAGCCAAAAACAACATCAGATTTCTATGATGATATAAATGGGAAAAATTAAAATTGCTGCCATTTGCACGTTATTGATGTCATGGACCTCGAATATCACAAATGTGGTCACTGAGTGTTTGCGCTTCAAAGTTAGGAAAAGTGGGTGGAGCCACAACAACCAATCAAATGTCATTCATTGATTTTCAATAGAAAAACATAAAATTGCTGCCATTTTTACGTGTTAAATGTCATGATTCCGAAACCTTAAAGTGTTAATCACTTGGTGACTCTGGTTCAGAATTAGGAAAAAAGGGGGCGGGGCAACAACAGCCAATCGGATTTCAGCCATTGACCATTAATAAAAAATGCCAAATTGCTGCTATTATTACGGCATAAATGCCAAGTATCCCAAACTCAGTACAATTATTCACTGGGTGACTGTGGTCAAAATTTAGGAAAAGTGGGCAGAGCCAATAACAGCCAATGTCACAAAAAAAAAGCCAGAGGCCCCAAACTTGGTACAGACCATGACTGGGTGACTGGGGTTAAAATTCAGAAAACTGGGTGGAGCTTAAAACAGCCAATCAAATGTTACCTATTGCTAATCAATGTCAATATATAAGTTGCTGCCATTCTTTCACAGTTAATGGCAAGGACATAAAACTTGGCACAGTCGCTCACAGGGGGACTGGGATTCAAATTTTAAAAGTGGGTGGAGCCAAAAACAGCCAATCAGGTTTTTTGATTGATTTTAATGGTACAATTTGATCTGCTTCAATTTTCACCGTTTTAAACCAGATTCTACCAACTTTGTGTATTCTATGCACCAGGGGCGACTGGCCCCAACACCTCTTGCGTTTCAAAGCCAACATCTTGTGGTTTCTTCAGAAACGACAGCATCTAGTTATCTATTACTATTTATTATCTATTACTATTTGGTATTTAGGGCCCTATTTATGATTGTGAATAATCACACTGGGTTTTGGGCCTGATTCCCTTTGCAATTTTCAGATTTTTTCCCCGTGCTGGGCTTTTGTTTAAAACCCCCCCAAAAAAAACAGTTTGTCAGCTTTTAGTAAATAGTAATAAACATTAGTAAATAGTAATAGATAATTACTATTAATTGTTAGCAAACTCAAAATAATAAAGAGGGTCCTTAGTATTCTACTATTCTTATTTATTTCTATTACAGGTATGGGACCTGTTATCCAGAATGCTCAGGACCTGGGTTTTTCCAGATAAGGGATCTTTCCGTAATTTGGATCTTCATACCTTAAGTCTACTAGAAAATCATGTAAACATGAAATAAACCCAATAGGCTGGTTTTACTTCCAATAAGGATTAATTATATCTTAGTTGGGATCAAGTACAAGCGACTGTTTTATTATTACACAGAAAAGGGAAATTTTTAAAAATTTGGATTATTTGATTATAATGGAGTCTATGGGAGAACTTTCTGGATAACAGGTTTCCGGATACTATAGCATTTATTATTATTTATTGCTGTTATCTATTACAATTTATTATGTATCATTGCCATTTATTGTTCCTATTTACTATTATTATTATTTTGTATCATTTATTAGCACTTTTTAATATTTGTTACTTTGCACTGGCAGTTGGGGCTCAATATAAATTTGAGTCCAGAGATACTGATTACTGATTGGAGAAGTATATTCCCATCTCATTGGTCCAGTCTCTTTGCTTGTTGAGCCAATCAGCACCTATTCTGTATAATAATAAAACATAACAGACGCCTCACCTTAAAAGAGCTGAACTGGAAACCTTTGGATTGTTGTTTGTAATAGAAGCCCCCGGCTGAGAAAGCGACGACCATGAGAGAAACCACCAGTGCGGCCACGAGACCTAAGGCCATGGGATTAGAGATCCCGCCGACGCTCTCCTCCTGTGAGACACAGAATATAATGTGAGTCTCATAGAGACACAACTCTGCGGTCACTTCTATGTTTCTACTGAGCAACTGCAGCAAAACAGAAGGGACACTCGAATCACTTGAAACTGCTAAAATTCCTTTATCAAATGGCGAGTTCTAAATCTCATAGGAATGAATAGAAAGTGGGGTTTTATTTATTAAAATATTAGGGGGTATTTACTACAACTCAACTTTAAAACATTCAACCAAATCTGAGTACCCTTAATTTATGGGCATGGGATAAAGTTGCAACAAAATCATGCAGCAAATCGAATCGGGCAACTTTTTTGATTTGATGCCCAAAAATGAGACTTCTACAGATTATCAAACAAAAACAATCCAGAAACTCTAGAAGATCAAGATGAAGGCAAGAAACACCTTCAAATTGTAAAACATCTGCCTTTGACTTTCAACACATTTTAGCTGCAGTATTTTTGGATTTGTCTTGGTTTAACGCAGACAAAAAGTCCATTTATTAAATTAGAGTTTTAATAATTATTTATTTAAGAAAAAAACGTTAATAACAAAAAACAGATTCTGTGACTTGAATTAAATTGGCAAGAAAATAATCATATCACTCAAATTATTTAAGTTTTCGGGCAAAGCCCTCAAAAAAAACCTTGAACATCATGAAGGCTAGTAACATCTTCAAAATGGTTCAAGGGATTTCTGTTATTGACTCCTACATGACTTCGACAGGTTTTAGGTGTATTTTATGATTCAAACTATTTCCAGGTTCGGGGTATAATAGATCTCAAAATATTTGATTTTTTTTGTAACCCGAAAATGTGAGTTTTGACCAAAAAAATCAACTCAAAAACTCGAATTTTTGTGGAAAACCCAACTCAAGCCTTAATAAATAATCCCCTAATTGTCCATTTGGTGAGGCAGTTGACAAAATCAAGTAGACTTTTCTGATTGAACCCCTCCTTGTGTGGCCAATGCTACAGGCTAGTGCACAGAATGATATTGACCAATCGCTGCCTCTCATCCAGTTCTATCCATTCAGACTCAGGACTCACACACATGTAGAAATTACCGGCAAGAATGGAGCTTTGAGTGGTCCCTTAATGAGGTGGATGATCCCATTGAAGGAAGGAATGTCCCACTGAATGATGACTTGATTGTTTACCAACTTGGAACACTGAGGGATGAAAAGAAAAACATTGGCAGCAAAGAGTTAAATCTAATAATACTGAGATCATTAGGATAAGCCATGATATGTCAGTAGTACAGAAATGAGATCCAGTATCCAGAAACCAGTTATCCAGACACCCGTCTATGGGAGACGGGTCATCTCCCATAGACTCCGTGTAAATCAAATAATTCAACATGTTTAAATGATGTTTTAGCAGATTTGAAGTACAGAGATCCAAATTACAGAAAGAGCCCTTATCCATAAAGCCCCAGGTCCTGAGCATTCTGGATAACAGGTCCCAAAACTAAACTTCTCAATATGTATGCCACGATAAAGTGTTCAAGCAGCAATGTATTTTCAGTGAAGTGTAACTCAAGAGAAACTAAAGTTCATTTCTTCAGCTTGTCACCAAATTTACCGGCAAAACCAGTGCAAATAAAGTGATTCACAAACACAACAGACAAATGAGGAGGGAAAGGAACTCACAACGGAACTTCTCCAGTTCGACTCACAAACATATGAGCAAAAAGATGGCAGTGAATCCGTTCGTTTAGATAAGGAATTGGCCAATTGTTTGGAAGAGCTTCTAATTAAAGACAGAAACGAGTACATTCCTGTATAATTGAGATCAAAATGAAAGAAAAATTTTTCTTACAGCCTGGTGTAAATTTAGCCAGAAAAGCAAAACTGGTAGTCACAGAGCCACTAATCCCCTCGTGTGTCATCACATTGAACTGGGAAAGTTGGTGGATAGAAACTTCAGCCTCAGCTTTCAAGAAAATACTCCTTTTACCTATTTATTCATTTGGTCATTTTATCTCTTATCTTTAGATTCGCTCCATCCCCGTTAATCTTTAGAGGGGCCCAGTGTAAATCCTGGCGAATCCCAGAGTGCAATGGAGAGACTTGCTAAGCACTATCTAATTGTTCCCCTCGCTCTGCTTTGGAGCAGTCCAGTGACATTTGCTTGGACTTTGGATGGGAAAGTCTGAAGAAAATACTTTATTTGCCACAATTCCTATTATTAGAATCAGAATGAGATTCACTAGTGATGATGATGATGTAGTGCTACATGGATATGAGATGCTGAGGGCCTGGAACAAAGAGATCCGCTAGGTGTAGAGCAAACATACTGGACACTGTTCTTGGGGCTGAGAGTGAGGAGCTAGAGAGAAAAAATATGAAGGTGGAAACATGGTGTAAGGACAGGTGGCAAGACCATTGTTGAGTAAGGAGAGGACAACATGGGGCAGAAGAAAGGGAGATGTTGGTCAGTCTGGTCATACTGTGCTCATCCGATCTTCTCATTCCAGGTTGGACTGTGAGGCCTACTTACCTGGGACTGCTCACACCTGCCAGAGGAATTTTCTGAAATAGACAGGTTGGATCCTATCTTGGACGGGATAAAACTTCCATCAGTCAAATTCTCATAGCTAAGCATTATGTCCATCTGAGATACATGGTGTTCTAGATCTCGCCAGGATAACGTCTAGAAAACAAACTCTGTATTTATTTCGAATTAAACTCCATTGGCCATGTGATAGGGGAACAGAAGATACACATAAAATCCTCATGCCTCAATATAAAGCACTGCGTAACTTGTCTGCACTAAATAAATAAATGATGATGATGATGAATATAATATATAATCTAAGGTAATGATAGGACTCCTTACTCTACTTCATGTGCACAGGTAAAAACCTTGAAATAACAGTCTTTATATGCTCCAAGGGCAGTTGTGTAATTAGGGAAAACAGAGAGAGATGAAACAGGTAGGAAGGTGAATGTGAGAAGATGGGGAAGTTAGGTCAGGGGGGTGAAGCAAGTGAGAGGGGAACAAGAATCATGGACAAAGCTAAATAGGGCGCTCAGGTCCAACAGGGAAGACACAGACATTTTTGGGGGGAGGAGGCCACTGTGTCACTTTTTAAGACTTTTGCAACTAGCTCTTACTTTACTTTCCTCCATGCTTTTGTATTTTATTGGTACCTACCGTATTGCTATTGAAGCTAGCATCCACAGGTACAAAGAATGTTTTGTATGATGTTGCATTGGAAAGAAATCCAAGAAATTCAGTGCCTTCCTGGGTGGCATTGGCATATTCCAATAGCATCTGCAAATGGACACCAGTAATATATGCGAGTTAGACTGGATCACTAATGGGAATCTCATGGCCAATAACAATACTGGCAAATATTTTACCGAGTGTGGCAAGAAAAAGAGGTCCCCTAATTGTTGTGTATCCATGTTTCTGGGGTTTTCTTCGTGTTTGTGCCAGTTCTGCCTTATACATTACGGAAAGCAAAAGCCTCCAATACTTACCGAGTAAAAGATGAAGCAATGTGGGGTGGACTCCAGAACCTCCAGCAGATTCCCATTGCAGTAACTGCCATCTCCCACATATCTGTCAGGGCAAGAGCACTGCACATCTGGAAGGGGGAAGGAACGGATTCTTCAGTTACAGTAAATTGAATAAAACTCGTCAGCTCTTATCATTGAGAGCTATTTCCTCCCAGACCCTTCCAGAGAGACTCATAACAATACTCAAGCCCCATACAGTGTTATGTGAGTCCAACACAACAAATATAAAATAATGGAAAAGGAAGAGGTCAGTAAAAAGACAATAGGATAGAAAGGTTATAAATCACCCAACTTTCCAGAGTAAGATGTGACCTAGAGAAGGTTCTCACCTTGCACACGGAAGCAGAAGGCATCCCAAGTCTCACTCCTGTTAGTCCTTTGTTTGTAATCTACAATCCCAACATGATTGTTACCACAGTAAGGGTTTGGGTAGACGATAGGGTACCCAGCGGTCCAGTTGTGCAGCCATCCCACCGCACACATATGCATGCCCAACTAGAGAAACCAATCAGAGAGTTACTTGGAAACATCTGATCATGCAGCCTCTGGGCCTTGATTACTAAGTTCTTATGTAAGTACTGGTGCCATAATAGTCTCTATAGATTAATGCAATAGGGAGGCTTCATTATACCACTGGTAAGCAAATGACTGGATGGTTATATTGTCCTCAGCAAGAAATCAGATGTCTGATTTCATATATTAACTGTGCCAGGACTTCCAGTTGCTTTCAATGTTCACTGGAGCCCATATTCACCAACTTTGTCTGCTCAGTGGTTGACCCAAAGCAGGAGATAAAGTCCAGCCCTGTGGAGCAGTGTATAATGTGCATGTACCTGCTGGGCTGCTGACAGTTGGTTGAAAGTGGCTAAGGTGGCTCCTTGTGCCGCACAGGCCTTCTCCGCCTCGGGGTACGTCAGCTGATATGTTCCTTTAGGCGACCGCAGGTGGAAAACTCCGGCCTTCTTTTCTAGGAAAGAAGTTTAGAGCAAATACTTGGGGAGATCTGCCAGCTGATTGGGTACAACTGTAGCAGGACAAGCAGAAAACCCTCACCCTCTAATGATGCCATTAGCAGCCCAGGCACTTTGCTTCCAATTGCCCTTAAATGCTCAGTAGCCATAGGTGTGTTCCATGCCTCTCTGGCCCAATAACAGGCACTGATTCCATAGATTTGTATGGCAGTTTTGCCCACACACTCCTAAAATATTTTCTATAGGAAATACAGTGGATTTTCTCCATCCCCTTATAGAAGAGGATAATTATTCCAGTCGGAACCCACGAAATGCAGTTGTTCCTTATTGCACTGAGCTTTGTTTGTTCTCTGGGTTACTAATTACCTAATATTATAATCATTGGACCCAAAATACACGACTATTGTCCCACGCCAGGGAAGTTTCTATTGATCACGTCACTACCTACCCCCGGCACAGGGCTGGCACCAAGGCCACATCCTACCCTCCTGGATAAGGCTGGACTCCATTACGTACAATTCAGAGAGAAGTAAAAGGCCAAACCTTGATAATGTAGATCAGTGCAGGCAGCGAGGGAGTGGCAGTTCCCATTTTGTTCCAGGCATCGGTCCACTGGAGGAATGGCTTTCTCTAAACACTGGATCCCATTACCAACATAACCATCGTGGCACTGACATGTCCGGATATTCTGCAAAGACACCACCGTCACTGCTAAATAGAATCCAAGCCAAAGTCACCCCAAGGCTCAAAAACCCTGATCTGTTCTGCATCTGTATTTCCTCTAAATAGCAAATACTGAACCCCCCATGCTCCAAGAGACAATCTCAGCACAAGACCTTACACTGGTGACCCCTATGGGCAAGGGAGATGTGGAAGATTTGTGGTCTTTGGCCAACCATGTATCTCCAGCACAAGGACCTTTCTACAGAGCAGAGGGTTTGGTGATATGAGGTTCTTGTTATATGACATGAAGGTCCAGCGTGTGTGACATTTCCCGGGAAGAGCCCAGCACATGAGATAAAATAGGAGCTTCTTAGAAGGTTATTGTTCATCATAGTCAAGTTCTCACCCATCTGAAGCACTGCAGCTAAAAACACTAACAGAGCTCACTGCGGGGGGATTTTTGGTTCTGGTCAAACCTATCCCTCAGTTTTTAAAAGAGGCGCAGAACGTGCAAAGTGAAGAGGAGTTCTATTTCAACAGAACCAAAAATCCCCCCGCAGTGAGCTCTGTTAGTTTTCCAATGCAAGGCCAGCCTCCCTTATCATACTGGTGAGGTCTGTGTGGACTCCTTGTTCACTATACTGTATATATTATATATACTATATAATAACAGTTTTATTGTTCTGGATACAAAATTCCTTTGAAGACAATGTCAAAATTTATATAGGGGAAACATCTGCAGGTTCCTGCAAACCTCACTGTAGTCTTATCTACAGTGCTTCAGATAGGTGAGACCTTGGAGTTGACTATGATGAACAATAACCTTCTAAGAAGCTGGATCTGATCTTTTGAGTGAAAGAGCCATGGTTGTATGTTCTCCAGGAATAACCCATCTTGCAATAAAAACACAGGGAGCCATAGATCTAAGAGGAACCCAGGATCCTAGAATCTACAACATCAACAATATATGAAAATCATTCTCAAAATAAATACAATAATTAGACAGCTTTTCTAGTTTAATGTTCATCCTACTTCTGTGCTTGTAGGAAAGGACCGTAGGACACGCCCACAGCTCATTGGACTAGACAGAATCTATGGGGAGCTCCAGAAAAGGGGTCACATGAGCAAGATGAATTAATAAATCACGTCTCCCCCATTAACGTAGATTTATTATGGGCAAGAAAACATCACAAGTGCCAGGGCCCTAATGTGCATGTGATCAGCATGAACTTATTTATAGAAGATCAATGGAGGTCTTCCCTTGCTTGGATAAACATGGGGGTGACTTACTGGTCCCATATTAATGCATGTGGCTTGTAGGCTGCATCCTCCATTGTTGCCATTTGCACAGAGATCGATGGGGCTGCAGAAAAATCCGTCTCCTTCATAACCTGACAAACATCTGCATGAGGCAACGATGCCAACCTGAACGCACTGGGCTTGGCTACTACAACCTCCATTTTCTTGGGCACATTGGTCAATCACTATATAAAGAAAGTAGAGACATATTGACACAGGAATAACTAGTAGGACCCGAGTGTTACTGATTGGCCAAATGACAGCCAATGAGATAATTAGTTCTTCTTTCTAGTCACATACAAGATTGTTGCCCTTTCTGTTCCCGGTAGCTTAGTGTCCAACCAGCACATTTCTGCTTTAGGACACAAACAAGGGGAACCTCCTCCAGATGTTTTTTTGGGTGCAGAGTGTAGGGTTGCTTAGCTTTCCCTTTGTTTGAGGAGTGGGCTTGGCTATGTGATAGAAACAGCAGCACAATGAGGGGTCACAGGAACCTTAATTTATCATACGTTCCCACCCCATGCCCTCCAGCTTTCAGCCCCACCCTCTGCCTTACTAATGGCTTTGGGGGTCAGTATTAAAGTAAATTGTACTGATATAATATTTATCATTCATGGTGAGGGTCACATTGAATAGAGAGAAAGTAAATAAACTGAAAATGTGTTCACTGATATTCCTACTGGTCTTACCCGTGCAATTCCTGCCGTCACCTTCATAATGGGGGTTACATTCACAGCTGTTGTGGGAACGACAAGTCGCTTGGGCATCACATTGTGGGGAGCACACGGCTTTAACCTCTGGATAAAAGACAATCACTAAGAGTCAGGATTACCACGTGGAGACAATGGCTGCCATATTGGTTTTGAAAACTGGGCAGCAAACTGGAAAATGAGGTTCAATGTTGATAAATGCAGGTTATGCACTTTGGCAAAAATAATATAAATGCAAGTTCTACACTAAATGGCAGTGTGTTGGGAGTTTCCTTAAATAAGAAGGATCTAGGGGTCTTTGTAGATAACACATTGTCTAATTCTGGGCAGTGTCATTCTGTGGCTACTAAAGCAAATACAGTTCTGTCTTGCATAAACAAGGGCATTAACTCAAGGGATGAAAACATAATTATGTATCTTTATAGGTCCCTGGTGAGGCCTCATCTGGAGTATGGGGGCAGTTTTGGACTCCAGTCCTTAAGAGGGATATAAATGAGCTGGAGAGAGTGCAGAGACTAAGTGCAACTAAACTGGTTAGAGGGAGGGAAGAGTTAAATTATGAGGGGAGACTGACAAGGTTGGGGTTGTTTTCTCTGGGGGAAAAAAGGCGCTTGTGAGGGGACATGATTAGACTTTACAAGTACATTAGAGGACATTATAGACAAATAGCAGGGGACCTTTTTACCCATAAAGAGAATCACGTACCAGAGGCCTCCCCTTCAGACTAGAGGAAAAGAAGTTTCATTTAAAGGAACAGAGTAGGGGGTTCATCACAGTGAGGACAGTGAGGTTGGGGAATGCACTGCCGGGTGATGATTCAGTTAATGACTATAAGAGGGACTTGGATGATTTCTTGGACAGACATAATACAAAGGCTATTGTGATACTAAACTCTATAGTTAGTATAGATATGGGTATATATCATTTATGTGACAGTAGGGAGGGGTGTGTGTATGGCGCTGGGTTTTCATTTGGAGGGGTTGGACTTGATGGACTTTGTCTTTCTTTTTTCAACCTGATTTAACTGTGTAACTACACAAATATCTCTCAAACATTGCAAATGCCACAGAGGCAACTCAATAAATAATTAGACAATAAGCGAAATAAATGTGCTTGTCTAGAATCTACACAATCTTCTGTCATTACATTTCTCTTTTTGTTGGACCTCCCTTAGGTGCCCCATGCTTACTCTAAAGTACTGGGATAGTGTAGGACAGTGTAACAATGATGTCTCTTAGTGAGACTTTCTCAGGATGAATGAGCCAAGTGTTCCCTTGGGATGAAATCAAAGGTAGATAGTGTAGGACAGTGATGTCTCTTAGTGAGACCTTCTCAGGATGAATGAGCCAAGTGTTCTCTTGGGATGAAGTCAAAGGTAGATAGTGTAGGACAGTGATGTCTCTTAGTGAGACCTTCTCAGGATGAATGAGCCAAGTGTTCTCTTGGGATGAAGTCAAAGGTGGATAGTGTAGGACACTGATGTCTCTTAGTGAGACCTTCTCAGGATGAATGAGCCAAGAGTTCCCTTGGGATGAAGTCAAAGGTAGATAGTGTAGGACAGTGATGTCTCTTAGTGAGACCTTTCCAGGATGAATGAGCCAAGTGGTCTCTTGGGATGAAGTCAAAGGTAGATAGTGTAGGACAGTGATGTCTCTTAGTGAGACCTTCTCAGGATGAATGAGCCAAGTGTTCTCTTGGGATGAAGTCAAAGGTAGATAGTGTAGGACAGTGATGTCTCTTAGTGAGAGCTTCTCAGGATGAATGAGCCAAGTGTTCCCTTGAGATGAAGTCAAAGGTAGATAGTGTAGGACAGTGATGTCTCTCAGTCAGGCTGGAGTTTACTAGGGTTTTTCCTGTTTCAATAAACTGATATTTTTGCATTGACATTCATTTTAGTTGGGTCTCTTTTTATATGAGGGTCTTTTTTTCTTTTGTTTGGGTTATTTATTATGACCCTCTGTGGATGCAGGATTATTGTAACTTTCCGTTGTGCACATTAGGAGAATATTTACTGTTATTTTTCTCCATATTCCCATTTACCTAAGGCCGGTGCCTGGAGACATTGACAGATTTGTGGCCCTGTTGGCACTACCTTTATGACCCCCACTATATGAGTATAAAAACCGCATGCCACACAATTAATAGTGTTTCTGTCCGTCACTCACCTAATTTGATTTCACAGTTGGGGCCAGTCCATCCTTCGTCACAAAAACAGGAGCCGTCCCCAGAGACGCCGTCATTGCACTGGCCGTTCCGACTGCAGGCGCACCCTACAGAGACACAAGGGGAGGGACTGGGAGTCACAGGAGAAGAAACAATGGTGTATAAGGCAGTGGTGCAACTTGATATTACTGGCCCCACAGCAAATTCTTTTTCAGGCCCTCAAAATGTCTAGTGGTTTAGTTGTTTTACCAATCTTTACTGAAATTGTACATGAGTTAGGGCCTCATGGGGCCCCTATACCTCCGGGGCCCCATGCAGCCGCAGGGTCTGCTTCCTCTATAGTTATTTACCTGGTATAAGGGAAGAGTCAGTCTCAGCACCAGGGAAATGCCCTAACACTGGAGCAGGGGCTGGAAAGTTTGGGAACACCTGTTCTGCCCATTTCCTAACTGCCATCATTGTGAAACCAGCTGTCATTGCTGCCCTCTTTGTACATTGTGTTCAGATATAAATACACCCCTATTTCCACTTCATTACCTGTGCAGTTTACACCGTATCTGCCCGGCTCACACAATTCACAAGCGGTGCCATTGAATCCCGGGAGGCATTTACACTGTCCGGTCCCTGCTAATCCATCGCTGCACTCGCCATGTCGGCTGCACGGACCTTTCAACCCCCCCGGGCAGGCTGAAAGCAACAGGGGGCAAATTCAGTTACTAATATCAGTGTGGGCTCAAGCTGGAGGCATTAGATAAAACAAGTTTACATGTGAGGGTTTAGTTGGGCACATCATGGGCACCGGCTGCTCTCACAGAAATGCTAATGGGGTGCCAGTGGGTGCCATAGGGTTATAGTAGGAGAGATTTGTTGCTCACTCCAACCTGCCAGTTACCCTTGTGGCACATGTATGTCCAGCATTTGGGTTGAATGACAGATAAACCCAGTTGGGGGTGATAGAAAAAGACAAATACCTTGGCAGTCCCCCCCGTGATGGTTCTTACAACACCGTGGCCTCCACCAGACTGAGATACATTTCCTGACACAGCCGCGCAGATACGGATTTTTAGAAGACAAGTGACGAGAGTGCAACCATAAAGAATAGGAGTCGGAGTCCGTCCGAGAGCAGCGCTCTACTTTCCCCTGTAAGGAACAAACACAGAGAAATGATTCCAACTGTCACTTACTAGAGCTGGAAGGGACAATATCAGAATGTTCTCCTCTGGGGCCAATAAACGTCAACAATAGAAATGATCAGCTCCAGAAACGCTGCTGTAGCCCCAGTGATACCCCAGGATTTTATGTTTTGTAGGGACCCATATGTTTACTATGTCCCTATGGCTTTAAATCCCTACACTTTCTTATCTCCCTAGTTGCTGGGCACATGCCCGTGTCTCTAGTTTATCTTTTATTTACTTGTCCAACTGGCCAACTGGCCTCGGACCACTCTGTGTCACACAGTAACATTGTGTCTGGTTAGGGGGTCCTTTCTCTTTGGCTTCTGCTTGGTGACCCAGCTGGAAGTTTCCAGGGAGCCTGGATATAAAAAGGCCCAGTAAAGCTGTTCTGCCCTAGAGAGACCACTACCTCTAGTGACAAGTGGGGGAGCAGGGACCCCGTGAATGAGGCCAGCTAGAGATAGGGTACTACCTGTAATACTAATCACTAGGAGAGTGAGACAGAGAGGTTAATTAGAATGAGCAGTCTGTGCTCCAACCAGGATTGTAGTAGTGAGTAGCTCCTCTAGGCTCTGAGTCTGCCTATAGTATAGTATAGTATAGTATCTGCCATTGCCTCTGTGGATTTGTGAGTATTAACCCTGTGGATCATTTGACTCTGACAAATAAAAGTTATTTTGTTGTTTGCTACAAGAACCTCCTGGCATCCTTTATTTCACTTTTGTGCAAAGTAGCCTATGGGAGTTGAAGTTCAACTACACCCTCAGTACTTCCACCTAGTGAAGGCCCTGCCTTATGTGTAAGAGTCAAATGTAACCCATGCTCTATTCCTTCAGCAGGACATTAACCTTTTTGGTTTAACATAGTCCAAAATAGCGATAGAGTAATATTGGGGGCAATTGTGATAAAGAACATACAGTCTCTTATTTCTACTTACTGTATCAGTTGTCCCATGTGGGCAGGCCGACTCAAAAAAACACGAAACACAGCGTTCCGAGGCCTGTAATACAGATAGAACAATGATAACTTGCCTTTAATAACTCTGGATACGGCACGTGGGACATTATACTACTGATCCTACTCTGGATACGGCACATTGGACATTATACTACTGATCCTACTATGGATACGGCACATGGGACATTATACTACTGATCCTACTCCGGATACGGCACTTGGGACATTATACTACTGATCCTACTCCGGATACGGCACATGGGACATTATACTACTGATCCTACTCCGGATACGGCACTTGGGACATTATACTACTGATCCTACTCCGGATACGGCACATGGGACATTATACTACTGATCCTACTCCGGATACGGCACTTGGGACATTATACTACTGATCCTACTCCGGATACGGCACTTGGGACATTATACTACTGATCCTACTCCGGATACGGCACATGGGACATTATACTACTGATCCTACTCCGGATACGGCACATGGGACATTATACTACTGATCCTACTCTGGATACGGCACATGAGACATTATACTACTGATCCTACTCTGGATACGGCACATGGGACAATATACTACTGATCCTACTATGGATACGGCACATGGGACATTATACTACTGATCCTACTCTGGATACTGCACATGGGACATTATACTACTGATGCTACTCCGGATACTGCACATGGGACATTATACTACTGATCCTACTCCGGATACGGCACATGGGACATTATACTATTGATCCTACTCTGGGACATTATACTACTGATCCTACTCTGGATACAGCACATGGGACATTATACTACTGATCCTACTCTGGATACGGCACATGGGACAATATACTACTGATCCTACTCCTGATACTGCACATGGGACATTATACTACTGATCCTACTCCGGATACGGCACTTGGGACATTATACTACAGTGATCCTACTCCGGATACGGCACATGGGACATTATACTACTGATCCTACTCCGGATACGGCACATGGGACATTATACTACTGATCCTACTCCGGATACGGCACATGGGACATTATACTACTGACTCTACTCCGGATACGGCACATGGGACATTATACTACTGATCCTACTCAGGATACGGCACAAGGGACATTATACTACTGATCCTACTCTGGATACGGCACATGGGACATTATACTACTGATCCTACTCCGGATAAGGCACATGGGACATTATACTACTGATCCTACTCCGGATACGGCACATGGGACAATATACTACTGATCCTACTCCTGATACTGCACATGGGACATTATACTACTGATCCTACTCTGGATACGGCACTTGGGACATTATACTACTGATCCTACTCCGGATACGGCACATGGGACATTATACTACTGATCCTACTCCGGATACGGCACATGGGACATTATACTACTGATCCTACTCCGGATACGGCACATGGGACATTATACTACTGATCCTACTCCGGATACGGCACATGGGACATTATACTACTGATCCTACTGTACTCCGGATAAGGCACATGGGACATTATACTACTGATCCTACTCCGGATATGGCAAATGGGACATTATACTACTGATCCTACTCCGGATAAGGCACATGGGACATTATACTACTGATCCTACTCTGGATACTGCACATGGGACCATATACTACTGATCCTACTTTGGATACGGCACATGGGACATTATACTACTGATCCTACTCCGGGACTCATGGGACATTATACTACTGATCCTACTCCGGATACGGCACATGGGACATTATACTACTGATCCTACTCCGGATACGGCACATGGGACATTATACTACTGATCCTACTCCGGATACGGCACAAGGGACATTATACTACTGATCCTACTCCGGATACGGCACATGGGACATTATACTACTGATCCTACTCCGGATACGGCACATGGGACATTATACTACTGATCCTACTCCGGATATGGCAAATGGGACATTATACTACTGATCCTACTCCGGATAAGGCACATGGGACATTATACTACTGATCCTACTCTGGATACGGCACATGGGACATTATACTACTGATCCTACTCCGGATACTGCACATGGGACAATATACTACTGATCCTACTTTGGATACGGCACATGGGACATTATACTACTGATCCTACTCCGGGACTCATGGGACATTATACTACTGATCCTACTCCGGATACAGCACATGGGACATTATACTTCTGATCCTACTCCGGATACGGCACATGGGACATTATACTACTGATCCTACTCCGGATACGGCACAAGGGACATTATACTACTGATCCTACTCCGGATACGGCACATGGGACATTATACTACTGATCCTACTCCGGATACGGCACATGGGACATTATACTACTGATCCTACTCCGGATATGGCAAATGGGACATTATACTACTGATCCTACTCCGGATAAGGCACATGGGACATTATACTACTGATCCTACTCTGGATACGGCACATGGGACATTATACTACTGATCCTACTCCGGATACTGCACATGGGACAATATACTACTGATCCTACTTTGGATACGGCACATGGGACATTATGCTACTGATCCTACTCCGGGACTCATGGGACATTATACTACTGATCCTACTCCGGATACTGCACATGGGACATTATACTACTGATCCTTCTCTGGATACGGCACATGGGACTTTATACTATTGATCCTACTCTGGATACAGAGGGTTGGGTTTATACTTCAGATTAGGATCAGTAGGAAGGGAAAGGGCCTCATGCTAATGTTTTGGGTTCTGGAGCTGCCTTGAAGGAGTAAAGGGCACTTCCAAGTGCAACAAATTCCCTCTTTTAACTCTTGGTACCAATAAAACTGTCACATAAAATTGGGTGGAGAACCAGTAAAGGCCCTGAAATCCAGTTGGCACCTGTGTAACTGGGTCACTTACCGCTATCTCAGTTTTTACAAATTCATCACAACGAGCTCCGATATTAGGAAGTTCCAATAGCTGATCAATTCCATGAGCAATTCCGATATTAAACTCCATGTCTCTCTGGACAATTTTGGCTCCTCCCACCACAATATCCCCCTGCAAAGAGAAACGCACAAGTTACTCCCCCCAGAACCTCAGGACCATTTCCCAACACTGGGCAGTAAATCAGAGCAGCCAATCAGGTGAAACGATGAAAAGAAAAATGGAATTGGTTGCCACAGGTTACTGCCCAAGATATGATCCCTGTGATATTTAACAGCTGATTAAAATGAGTGAGGGCAAAACTGGGAGTTAAAAGAATAATAAGTTCATGGCAAAAGGGCATTTGTCGCAGGGAGTTATCTGAGTTTTGGGGCAGGGTTGTCCCTGTGAAGTGAATGTTTCCTGATAGGACCCCCCATTCTCTGGATCAGTTTAGGAAAGTTTGAAGGTATCTGTACTTGGCTTCACTTATTCATGATGATCTTCTGGATCCTGTAATGTTCATGCCCAGAAGCAGAGGGATTGTATGGGGACAATATCTAACGTCCAATGTCTGTGGCCAATGCCAGGTGACTTCATGCCAGTGCCACTTCCCCAGTAGTGACACAAAGAACCAGTAGCCATGGAATGTGTCCAGGTTGCCCTGCTGTTGAGGGTGAGAAGCGTTGGTGTCTATGCCATGAGGAGGACTACCTGCCTGACACAGTTGCTTCAGGAACACATGTAGTGTGCCCCATGTAGATTGCCTCAGGTATTGTGTCTCAGGTGTTGTGCCTCAGGTACTGTGTCTCAGGTATTGTGTCTCAGGTATTGTGTCTCGGGTATTGTGCCTCAGGTGTTGTGCCTCAGATATTGTGCCTCAGGTATTGAGTCTCAGGTATTGTGCCTCAGGTACTGTGTCTCAGGTATTGTGTCTCAGGTATTGTGTCTCGGGTATTGTGTCTCAGGTGTTGTGCCTCAGATATTGTGCCTCAGGTATTGTGCCTCAGGTATTGTGCCTCAGGTATTGTGTCTCAGGTATTGTGCCTCAGGTATTGTGTCTCAGGTATTGTGTCTCAGGTATTGTGTCTAAGATATTGTGCCTCCGGTATTGTGCCTCCGGTATTGTGCTTTGGTTATTGTGCCTCAGGTATTGTGCCTCCAGTATTGTGTCTCAGGTATTGTGCCTCAGGTACTGTGCCTCCGGTATTGTTTCTCAGGTATTGTGCCTCAGTTATTGTGCCTCAGGTATTGTGTCACGGGTATTGTGTCTCGGGTATTGTGTCTCAGGTATTGTGTCTTGGGTATTGTGCACCAGGTATTGTGTCTCAGATATTGTGTCTCAGGTATTGTGTTCCATGTATTGTGTCTCAGGTATTGTGCCCCAGGTATTTTGTCTCAGGTATTGTGTCTCAGATGTGTCTCAGGTATTGTGCCCCAGGTATTGTGTCTCAGGTATTGTGCCTCAGGTATTGTGTCTCAGGTATTGTGTCTCAAGTATTTTGTCTCAGGTATTGTGCCCCAGGTATTTTGTCTCAGGTATTGTGCCCCAGGTATTGTGTCTCAGATATTGTGTCTCAGGTATTGTGCCCCAGGTATTGTGTCTCAAGTTTTTTTTCTCAGGTATTGTGCCCCAGGTATTTTGTCTCAGGTATTGTGTCTCAGATGTGTCTCAGGTATTGTGCCCCAGGTATTGTGTCTCAGGTATTGTGTCTCAGGTATTGTGCCCCAAGTATTGTGCCTCAGGTATTGTGTCTCAGGTATTGTGTCTCAAGTATTTTGTCTCAGGTATTGTGCCCCAGGTATTTTGTCTCAGGTATTGTGTCTCAGATGTGTCTCAGGTATTGTGCCTCAGGTATTGTGTCTCAGGTATTGTGTTTCAGGTATTGTGTTCCATGTATTGTGTCTCAGGTATTGTGCCCCAAGTATTGTGTCTCAGATAGTGTCTCAGGTATTGTGTCTCAAGTATTTTGTCTCAGGTATTGTGCCCCAGGTATTTTGTCTCAGGTATTGCGTCTCAGATGTTGTGTCTCAGGTATTGTGCCTCAAGTATTGTGTCTCAGGTATTGTGTCTCAGGTATTGTGTCTCAGGTATTGTGTTCCATGTATTGTGTCTCAGGTATTGTGTCTCAGGTATTGTGCCCCAGGTATTGTGCCTCAGATATTGTGCCTCAGGTATTGTGTCTCAGGTATTGTGTCTCAAGTATCGTGTCTCAGGTATTGTGTCCCAGGTATTGTGTCTCAGGTATTGTGTCTCAAGTATTTTGTCTCAGGTATTGTGCCCCAGGTATTTTGTTTTAGGTATTGTGTCTCAGACGTTGTGTCTCAGGTATTGTGCCCCAGGTACTGTGTCTCAGGTATTGTGTCTCAGGTATTGTGCCCCAAGTATTGTGCCTCAGGTATTGTGTCTCAGGTATTGTGTCTCAAGTATTTTGTCTCAGGTATTGTGCCCCAGGTATTTTGTCTCAGGTATTGTGTCTCAGATGTTGTGTCTGAGGTATTGTGTCTCAGGTATTGTGTCTCAGGTATTGTGTTCCATGTATTGTGTCTCAGGTATTGTGCCCCAAGTATTGTGTCTCAGATAGTGTCCCAGGTATTGTGTCTCAAGTATTTTGTCTCAGGTATTGTGCCCCAGGTATTTTGTCTCAGGTATTGCGTCTCAGATGTTGTGTCTCAGGTATTGTGCCTCAAGTTTTGTGTCTCAGGTATTGTGTCTCAGGTATTGTGTCTCAGGTATTTTGTCTCAGGTATTGCGTCTCAGATGTTGTGTCTCAGGTATTGTGCCTCAAGTTTTGTGTCTCAGGTATTGTGCCTCAGATATTGTGTCTCAGGTATTGTGTCTCAGGTATTGTGTCTCAAGTATTGTGTCTCAGGTATTGTGCCCCAGGTATTGTGTCTCAGATGGTGTCTCAGGTATTGTGTCTCAAGTATTTTGTCTCAGGTATTGTGCCCCAGGTATTTTGTTTTAGGTATTGTGTCTCAGATGTTGTGTCTCAGGTATTGTGCCTCAGATGGTGTCTCAGGTATTGTGTCTCAAGTATTTTGTCTCAGGTATTGTGCCCCAGGTATTTTGTTTTAGGTATTGTGTCTCAGATGTTGTGTCTCAGGTATTGTGCCTCAGGTATTGTGTCTCAGGTATTGTGCCCCAGGTATTGTGTCTCAGATGGTGTTTCAGGTATTGTGTATCAAGTATTTTGTCTCAGGTATTGTGCCCCAGGTATTTTGTTTTAGGTATTGTGTCACAGATGTTGTGTCTCAGGTATTGTGCCTCAGGTATTGTGTCTCAGGTATTGTGCCCCAGGTATTGTGTCTCAGGTATTGTGCCTCAGGTATTGTGTCTCAGGTATTGTGTCTCAGGTATTGTGCCCCAGGTATTGTGCCCCAGGTATTGTGTCTCAGATGGTGTCTCAGGTATTGTGTCTCAAGTAGTTTGTCTCAGGTATTGTGCCCCAGGTATTTTGTTTTAGGTATTGTGTCTCAGATGTTGTGTCTCAGGTATTGTGCCCCAGGTATTGTATCTCAGGTATTGTGTCTCAGGTATTGTGTCTCAGGTATTGTGTCTCAGGTATTGTGTTCAATGTATTGTGTCTCAGGTATTGTGTCTCAGGTATTGTGCCCCAGGTATTGTGCCTCAGATATTGTGTCTCAGGTATTGTGTCTCAGGTATCGTGTCTCAAGTATTGTGTCTCAGGTATTGTGCCCCAGGTATTGTGTCTCAGATGGTGTCTCAGGTATTGTGTCTCAAGTATTTTGTCTCAGGTATTGTGCCCCAGGTATTTTGTTTTAGGTATTGTGTCTCAGATGTTGTGTCTCAGGTATTGTGCCTCAGGTATTGTGTCTCAGGTATTGTGCCCCAGGTATTGTGTCTCAGATGGTGTCTCAGGTATTGTGTATCAAGTATTTTGTCTCAGGTATTGTGCCCCAGGTATTTTGTTTTAGGTATTGTGTCTAAGATGTTGTGTCTCAGGTATTGTGCCTCAGGTATTGTGTCTCAGGTATTGTGCCCCAGGTATTGTGTCTCAGGTATTGTGCCTCAGGTATTGTGTCTCAGGTATTGTGTCTCAGGTATTGTGCCCCAGGTATTGTGCCCCAGGTATTGTGTCTCAGATCGTGTCTCAGGTATTGTGTCTCAAGTATTTTGTCTCAGGTATTGTGCCCCAGGTATTTTGTTTTAGGTATTGTGCCTCAGGTATTGTGTCTCAGGTATTGTGTCTCAGGTATTGTGCCCCAGGTATTGTGCCCCAGGTATTGTGTCTCAGATGGTGTCTCAGGTATTGTGTCTCAAGTATTTTGTCTCAGGTATTGTGCCCCAGGTATTTTGTTTTAGGTATTGTGTCTCAGATGTTGTGTCTCAGGTATTGTGCCCCAGGTATTGTATCTCAGGTATTGTGTCTCAGGTATTGTGTCTCAGGTATTGTGTTCAATGTATTGTGTCTCAGGTATTGTGTCTCAGGTATTGTGCCCCAGGTATTGTGCCTCAGATATTGTGTCTCAGGTATTGTGTCTCAGGTATCGTGTCTCAAGTATTGTGTCTCAGGTATTGTGCCCCAGGTATTGTGTCTCAGATGGTGTCTCAGGTATTGTGTCTCAAGTATTTTGTCTCAGGTATTGTGCCCCAGGTATTTTGTTTTAGGTATTGTGTCACAGATGTTGTGTCTCAGGTATTGTGCCTCAGGTATTGTGTCTCAGGTATTGTGCCCCAGGTATTGTGTCTCAGGTATTGTGCCTCAGGTATTGTGTCTCAGGTATTGTGTCTCAGATGGTGTCTCAGGTATTGTGTATCAAGTATTTTGTCTCAGGTATTGTGCCCCAGGTATTTTGTTTTAGGTATTGTGTCTCAGATGTTGTGTCTCAGGTATTGTGCCTCAGGTATTGTGTCTCAGGTATTGTGCCCCAGGTATTGTGTCTCAGATGGTGTCTCAGGTATTGTGTATCAAGTATTTTGTCTCAGGTATTGTGCCCCAGGTATTTTGTTTTAGGTATTGTGTCACAGATGTTGTGTCTCAGGTATTGTGCCTCAGGTATTGTGTCTCAGGTATTGTGCCCCAGGTATTGTGTCTCAGGTATTGTGCCTCAGGTATTGTGTCTCAGGTATTGTGTCTCAGGTATTGTGCCCCAGGTATTGTGCCCCAGGTATTGTGCCCCAGGTATTGTGTCTCAGATGGTGTCTCAGGTATTGTGTCTCAAGTATTTTGTCTCAGGTATTGTGCCCCAGGTATTTTGTTTTAGGTATTGTGTCTCAGATGTTGTGTCTCAGGTATTGTGCCCCAGGTATTGTATCTCAGGTATTGTGTCTCAGGTATTGTGTCTCAGGTATTGTGTTCAATGTATTGTGTCTCAGGTGTTGTGTCTCAGGTATTGTGCCCCAGGTATTGTGCCTCAGATATTGTGTCTCAGGTATTGTGTCTCAGGTATCGTGTCTCAAGTATTGTGTCTCAGGTATTGTGCCCCAGGTATTGTGTCTCAGATGGTGTCTCAGGTATTGTGTCTCAAGTATTTTGTCTCAGGTATTGTGCCCCAGGTATTTTGTTTTAGGTATTGTGTCTCAGATGTTGTGTCTCAGGTATTGTGCCTCAGGTATTGTGTCTCAGGTATTGTGCCCCAGGTATTGTGTCTCAGATGGTGTCTCAGGTATTGTGTATCAAGTATTTTGTCTCAGGTATTGTGCCCCAGGTATTTTGTTTTAGGTATTGTGTCTAAGATGTTGTGTCTCAGGTATTGTGCCTCAGGTATTGTGTCTCAGGTATTGTGCCCCAGGTATTGTGTCTCAGGTATTGTGCCTCAGGTATTGTGTCTCAGGTATTGTGTCTCAGGTATTGTGCCCCAGGTATTGTGCCCCAGGTATTGTGTCTCAGATCGTGTCTCAGGTATTGTGTCTCAAGTATTTTGTCTCAGGTATTGTGCCCCAGGTATTTTGTTTTAGGTATTGTGCCTCAGGTATTGTATCTCAGGTATTGTGCCCCAGGTATTGTGCCCCAGGTATTGTGTCTCAGATGGTGTCTCAGGTATTGTGTGTCAAGTATTTTGTCTCAGGTATTGTGCCCCAGGTATTTTGTTTTAGGTATTGTGTCTCAGATGTTGTGTCTCAGGTATTGTGCCCCAGGTATTGTATCTCAGGTATTGTGTCTCAGGTATTGTGTCTCAGGTATTGTGTTCAATGTATTGTGTCTCAGGTATTGTGTCTCAGGTATTGTGCCCCAGGTATTGTGCCTCAGATATTGTGTCTCAGGTATTGTGTCTCAGGTATCGTGTCTCAAGTATTGTGTCTCAGGTATTGTGCCCCAGGTATTGTGTCTCAGATGGTGTCTCAGGTATTGTGTCTCAAGTATTTTGTCTCAGGTATTGTGCCCCAGGTATTTTGTTTTAGGTATTGTGTCTCAGATGTTGTGTCTCAGGTATTGTGTCTCAGGTATTGTGCCCCAGGTATTGTGTCTCAGATGGTGTCTCAGGTATTGTGTATCAAGTATTTTGTCTCAGGTATTGTGCCCCAGGTATTTTGTTTTAGGTATTGTGTCTAAGATGTTGTGTCTCAGGTATTGTGCCTCAGGTATTGTGTCTCAGGTATTGTGCCCCAGGTATTGTGTCTCAGGTATTGTGCCTCAGGTATTGTGTCTCAGATCGTGTCTCAGGTATTGTGTCTCAAGTATTTTGTCTCAGGTATTGTGCCCCAGGTATTTTGTTTTAGGTATTGTGTCTCAGATGTTGTGTCTCAGGTATTGTGCCCCAGGTATTGTGTCTCAGGTATTGTGCCTCAGGTATTGTGTCTCAGGTATTGTGCCCCAGGTACTGTGTCTCAGGTATTGTGTCTCAGGTATTGTGCCCCAAGTATTGTGCCCCAAGGTTCTACCCTAGTAGAAGAAAGTTGATGTACATTTAGCTTAATTCGGAGTTGATTAGGGAATAGGTTCCTGCTATACACTTCTCTCTACATGTCATTCTCCTTGCTGCCCACTTCCACATGACACTTAATAAAGCCCCTCCCCCATACACACTGAGTATGGCCACTAACTTACAATCATTTCTTTGCTGCACTCAAACTTGATAATGGAGCCGTGCATTGTCTGTACTGCCCGCTGCTGCTGCCCCGGGAGTTTGGAGGCAGAAATCTAGGGAGAGACAAAAGATTTTTTATTAGTTTTATTAGTGAAACAATGTGTCACTGAGATACTTTCTCCAATGGAAAACATTCTATTAAATGCCCCCTCACCAAAATCTTTTACCTCCCCCCCATACTCTTCTCTTCACTCCCCCCAATACCAACTCCCCCCATAGTCTTCTCACTGCTCCTGCACTTATAATATGGAATTGGGGACAGGATCCCTGTTTCGTCACATGATGTTGCAGAAGTGTCACTATATATATATATATATATATTTGTATCATTTGGGGTAGAGGGAACCTCCCTGACTGAATAAAGTGCCAGTTACACCCTGTGGAAGGGATGTGTTCCCACTGGCCCAGGGTCTATTGAAGGGATCCGAGAGTCTCTCTGTTTTCCACTCGGGGGGGTCCTTTATAGTCCATAGGTTCCAATCAATAAAGTGAGGTGGGATTAACCTCTAAATTGCAGCCACACGCAATGACTGATCATTTGAAATGAAGGGAAGCACCATTTTCTTGGTTCTTCGTGTTCTAAATGTGCTTCTTCTGTTTGAACAGCAAAAGAGCAAAAAGAATTCTTGTTCCACCTGGTGACCCATCTCAATGGTACAACAGGCCCATCAGAGGGAGAGAGTCGTAGTAGTCCGTAGTCTGCCTGGAGAGCAGGAGCAAAAATACCCCTTTTCCAAGATGCTACAATATATTGTGCCACTGGGACCATTACACCTCCCCCCCCCCAATACATTGTGCCACTGGGACCTTTTGCCCCCCAACAGTTGGCCATTCATATGTCGATGTGATGGGGACTGTTACCTTCTCGACCCTGATCATGTGGATCTTGAGATAGGCCTGCAGTTTGTCCCTGTGCTCTTCATGGTACAACCAGTTCTTTCTTTCCTCGGGGAGAGAATTGAAGGCTCGGTCTGTTGGCCACAACATGGTGTAGGGCTGGTTGTGTTTGTCACTCACCAACGGCATCAGTTTAGAGTCCTGGCGGGAGATAACCAAGAGAAAGTGCATCAGCTGCATCATTTTTTCATGCCATTGCCCCTTGGCATTGTCAACAGAGAGGGGAGGATTATGATTGGAGAAAGAAGAAATTAACCCCTTTATTAGGCAGATCCCTTTTCACTGATCCAGCAACTGTAGAGCCAAATTAACCATCAAAGCTAGAAAGAGGCTTTAGTACCAAAATGAACATTTATGAAAGTCTAATTCTTAACAAATTCCCACTATTCATTCCCCATAGTTATGTGTAAATGTTTGAACAATATCTGCCTTTCCCTCCCTATCATCATCTCCACCCGTTTAGACTAGAAGAAAAGAACTTTCATTTGAAGCAACGTAGGGGGTTCTTCACAGTCAGGACAGTGAGGTTGTGGAATGCACTGCCGGGTGATGTTGTGATGGCTGATTCAGTTAATGCCTTTAAGAATGGCTTGGATGATTTTTTGGACAGACATAATATTAAAGGCTATTGTGATACTAAGCTCTATAGTTAGTATGGGTATATAGAATTTAATTAAAAGTAGAGGGGTGTATGTATGGATGATGGGTTTTCATTTGGAGGGGTTGAACTTGATGGACTTTGTCTTTTTTCAACCCAATTTAACTATGTAACTATGTAACTATGATTGGTCTAACTTCTGAAAACATGGAGCAGAATCCAGCCAATGAACAGAGTAGAAACTTCCAATTACAAATAACTGTAAAATCTCAGATATAGTGAAAAGTTGCTTAGAATCATGTTTGGCTAAATGGTATATTTGGATTTTCGCCCCCACCCCAAGTATTAAGAAAATTGAAAGATGAAAAATGCAAATGTGCCGAGAGGGAGATCATGAGAACAATTCATTTAATTTCATCTGAGTGGTTACTGCCCCTTTAGCCCAATTTTGTGCAGATTTAAGGGTCACAGGAAACAATGTAGGAAACACCCAATCAGTCTTTCAGCCAACCAGTTGGTACAGTTCAGCCAATCAAAGCAGCTCAGCAAGTCATACATAGTAGCCAATCAATAGCACTTGATACAGTCCAGACAATGGGCAAAACTCAGCCAATTGGCACAAGCCTATAATTAGCACAAGTGAGCAAGTTCATCCAATGACTGTATGGCTTGTTACCTTGAGAAGTTGGAGAAACATGGAATATCCGTAGATTTTTGCGGCCTCGGTTATATTGAGCTGTTGGTGAGAAGAACATGGTAGAACAGGATTATGGGTAACTGGTGTGTCAGCTGTTTGGTTGTTTGTCTATCTGGGAGGTGAGACCAACCCTACAACCCAACTCAACAGAAGCTCATCTAAGCAAAGTGTGGCATTGGACCTGCTGTGATGTCTCGGACCCCCAATATGTCAGGAGGACACTGAGAGAGACAGAACTCAATAACATCATTCTCTTTGGGTCAAATGAAAAAATGAATCTGCTCCAACTCTTTCCCAGCTTTTTGGACATTTACCCCTGGGTTTTGAGGGCAGTTTGCTTCTTTAATGGAAGAAACAGGTCTGAACCTCAGGGAAACCTACCTCTTTAGGTTTGACCGGCCGGTGACTGACGTTTTGGACCTCTGGAACCAGAATTTCATCAATGAAGTGGATAATGCCGTTCTTAGCGACTATAGAATTATTCATCAGATTAATGCGGTCATTCAGATACACATTGTCCTACACAACAGAGAAAGAATTACCCCTCACTGTAACGTCACTATTATATAGGGATGCATCAAATCCAGGATTCGGTTCGGGATTCAGCCAGGATTCGGCCTTTTTCAGCAGGATTCGGCCGAATCTTTCTGGCTGGTTGAACCGAATCCGAATCCTAATTTGCATATGCAAATTCCTGGCGGAAAGGGAAATCGTGTGACTTTTTGTCACAAAACAAGGAAGTAAAAACTGTTTTTCCCTTCCCACCCCTAATTTGCATATTCAGATTATGATTCGGTTCGGTATTCGGCCAAATCTTTCGCGAAGGGTTCGGTGCATCCCTACTATTATATATAATTGCAATATCACCGTGTTCTGATTGGCTACTTGGTGTAACCATGTGATCACACATGCACTCCTTCTCCTTACCTGATCTATCAAAATCCTGAGCCTTCCGCCTCCTAATGTCGTCAGGTACTGGGTTTCCTTTAAGTCGGCCAATGACATTGCCCTACAGCCAACCACGTGCTCCAATAGCAAATCTGTTAGTCGCCCGTTACTCTTATATTCCTCCAGCTGAAAGACAATGAGCCCCAGGCACAGTTGTGGATTAAAGGGACCCCAAGTTTTACCCCATATGTACATGAGGAACACACATTTCCATCCTTGCAAATTCCAGCTGAACTACAACTCCCTGCATTCCTGGCAACGCAAAAAAAGAGCTGCATAATGTGTGCCGCTTATACAGAGCATGTGATGGGTGAATGACTTGCCCTATTTCCACAAAGTGCTCCTCATGTTCCTGTGAATGTTTAGGGTTCAGTGAGTGTAACCAGGTTGTGACATTTTAGTCTGTGACTCAATTCCCTGAAGTGTCCGACTGCTGATTCCTCGCTCTGCCTTTCTGGTCTCCACCCCTGAGGGGCTCTCTGTGAATGGGGAGATGTCTAAGCAATAGCAGGACAGGGCCAGTGTTTGGGGCTTCTGTACCTGGGGAAACTGGGGCGGATTCTTACTTACGACGGTGTTGTTGGCAAACGCCTGATTCACCGGAGCAAAGACTGTGATATTGCTCATATCTGAGCCAATCGGAATATTCTGCGCCTGAATGGACAGAAAAAGTCACAAATTGAAGCAAGTGGAGATGGATCTGGGTGGTGGGAAACAGGAGGCCACTTACCTCTAAATACTTATAGAACACAGCAGTGTCGGGATTCATACTCAGCTCCTAGGGGAACCGGGAAGGAACAAAAAATGTTATAACCTGTATTTATAAGCACAAGCGCCATTTGGGGAGCAATTGGCCACAATTTAGTGTTTTTTCTTCACAAAAAATTCCAGCGTAACTGTGGCAGCAAGGTTGTGATTTAGGGATACACCATATCCAATATGATATCAAATCCTTTGTGAAAAATGCAGACAAATACTGAAATGAATCTAATGCACAAAAAAAGTAGACTTTTTTTATTTGTGTGATGAAAAGTCATGAGATTTTTTGGATTCTGATTCGGTTCAGCCAGGCACTTGGATTTGGCCGAATCCTGAGTCCCAAACCGAATCCTGGATTCCGTGCACCCCTAATTGTGATGCACCTCATGCAATCGGGTCCTATTTGCTCATGAATCAGGCGCAAGTTGCAGGTAAAACTTTCACAGTGGGGTTGGTGTCACTTCCAGCATGTGGTGTAGAATTGTGTGGGTGCAAGTCTAGTAGAACTATATCATATTCATGGTGGCAGTAGCTCCAGGGACCCCAATGTCAATAGGGAAGCTACAGATGAATGTGCCTTTAACTCTGCTCTTGTCCTTAGCAAACTAACCCTACAGGGGCACTTGGGGCAGAAAGGCAGGGAAAGTGAAACGTAAGTCCAAATACACAGAGACAATGTACCTTCTGCTGCTCATTATTGCCTGTTATTTCTAATAATATGTTTGGGTTGCAGGAGGGTCCTGCCGAGCCTTGTACTGACCCATCATACCAGACCATATCTAACCATATATTTATATATTGTGTATGTACTGTGCTAGCGACCCAAAGAGCCGAAAAGTACCTGATCCAGTTCCACCTTCTCATCAGTCATAACTTCATACTAATTGCTGATTTCATTTCATTTGATCTTTGTTTTAGCAAATATTTGGAATAAAACGAATTACAGCCATGTCTCCCAGGTGCCCCTTCTACTCATACAAACACCCACATACACAATAAGGGGGACCATAGAAACCTTATCAATGTTGCCTCTGCAGGTAAATCCATCCCCATAATACATTCCTGGGCAATAACATCGGCGCTTCCCCGGGCCCATTCGGAAACAAAAGGCCAGGGGACTACAGCCTCCATTGTTCTGTAAGGGAAAAAAGGGAAACACTTCATAAAATGATAGGAAACAATCTGCACTCCTACTGGGACAGGGACTGAGGGATCAAAGTTCTTTCTGCAGGTATTGAGGGGTTAAAATGCTTCAGGCAGGTATTTAGGGGTCAAGGTGCTTAGTGCAGGTAATGAGGGGTTAACATGCTTGGTGGAGGGTGGAGGAAGCTGACAATGAGAGGTTAAGGTGCTTGGTGCAGATACTGAGGGGTTAAAGACCCTAGCGCAGGTATTTAGGGTTAAAGTGCTAGGTGCATTTATTGAGGCATTGCTGCATTGATTGGGGTGTTAGAAGTGGTTACTATGGGTATTCGGGGGATAATGTGTTTCCCTAGACAAACTCCATGTCAGTACGTAACGGGATAGCCCCTCCTCCCTGCTCCCATTGGAAGGAACCTCCCGAAGCCTTTAAAAGGCCAACCACACGCACCTACCGGCGTCTTTTTGTTCCTTCTCTTATGCTCTTGGCTTTGTTCTCTGAACAAATGCCTCAATCATTAGATGCAAATTTTTGTTTTTCTCTTTTTAAGCCTAGGAAAGCATTAGACCTGCCCAAAAGGGGTCCTAGGGACAGGGGTTTTGGTCCATAGGACCTTTTTTCCCCCCAGCACACTACCTCAGACCTGGAGTCTTCTGAACTTCAGCTCCTGAATCAGGTGAGGTACTGAGGTGCAATGTTTGCTACTCCTTGTCTGCCTGGATTTCAGTTGCCTTCCTGTATTGCTATCAAGAGAATTGGGTGGCAGGTGCTTGTCCCCCCATCCGTGTGCCCTCCCGACCTGCCCAGAGGGCGTCCGGCGGCAGTGGTTTATGTGGCCCCTACACCCCATTTTTATGGATGGGCGAGGGAGGTGGCAGTTAGTTTAGGCTGGTTAGTTAGGGGCCTGAACCTTACTGCCCCCTGTTACCTTTGTTTTATTTTTGTTTTAATGGGGGCAGGTCATGGCCAACTGTCTTCCTCAACAGACTTTCCTAAAGTGCAGCCTCAGGTAAGTCTTGCTGAGTGTCCTGAAATTTGTGGCATTAAGGGGTCTGCTTCCAGCCTTGTATAATGAGCAGCAGGTAAGGAGTGTGTCCATATGCTGTTGTGCAGTGTACTAAAGTCTAACTAACTGCTTGCATGCTATATATTCATACGCTTATCTGCACTGGGCCTGCTTATGCTTGTTGCCTGCCTGAAACCAGTAGCCCTTATACAAATAGATAATTGGGCTAACATTCTCTTATGCTGACAAGTATTGTATACTGACAGGCTGGGTGCTGAATTCAGGCCATTTACAAATAGGACACCAGTAGCCCTATTGAATATGGATCACTGGGCTGGGGGAGCTGCTAGGCTCTGATATATACTTGCTCTAAACAGCAGATAATCCATCATTTGCATTGCGCTATTTTTGTTCTGCATTCTATGTTTTGGCTATTGCTCACATAGAACAGGTAGCCATAATGGAGGTTGAGCAAAGGTCTGGCTGAATGCTTGGGCCTGATCTAAGCTTGCTCTATGCAGCAGCTAATCTAAACTATGGGCCTCATGTTTCCATGATTGTACCTGTGCTCCTATTTTGTTCTACAGCTTATGCTCTGGCTATTGCTCACATGGAACACGTGGCCCTGTGAGATGTAGAGCACAGGTCTGTCTGTCTGGCTGCTAGGCCCTGATACACGCTTGCTATGAGCAGCAGCTAACCTAACTATGTATTACATGTTTTCTGCAGTATACGATTTGGCTATTGCCCTCTTGGAACAAGTAGCCCTAATGGATGTAGAGTACAGGCCTTTTGAGTTGCTAGGGCCTGATCAGTGGCGTAACTAGATATTACTGGGCCCCACAGCAAATTATTTTTCAGGCCCCCAAAATTTTTAGCAGTTGACTTGTTTTACCAATATTTATTGAAACTGTATATGAATTAGGGCCTCGTGGGGCCCCTATACCTCCTGGGCCCCCCTGCAGCTGCAGGGTCTGCTTCCTCTATAGTTACACCCCTGGGCCTGATAAATTCTTGCCCTAAGCAGCAGCTAATATAAACGATGTATTTCATGTTACTGTGATTGTATCTGTGCTTATATTTTCTTCTGCAGTATATACCCTGGCTATGGCTCACCTGGAATAGGTAGCCCTAAGGTATGTAAAGCACAGGCCTGGGAACGGCTAGGACCAGATATACGCTTGCCCTAAGCAGTAGCTAATATTTTATGTATTACATTTTGTTGTGATCATATCTGTAAGCTCCTATTCTCTGCAGTATGATATGCTCTAATTATTGCTCACCTTGAACCAGTAGCTCTAATAGATGTAGATCACTGGGCTGGGTGGCTATGAAGGTCTGATATAGGTTTGCTCTGACTGCAGCCTAAACTGTGCATTACATGGGGTTGTAATTGTTTCTGGGGTACATTCAGGTTTAATCCAGATGAGTACTGATAGGAATACCTACATATGAATGTCTTTTCATTCCATGGCATTGCTCCTGGGATAAGATATGGCTTAATAAATTAAGCAGGGAATGAGAAAATTGGTATACTTACCAGCGGAATTTTCTTTTCCATTAGTCCGTAAGGCAGCACACCAAGGGTTAAACTCCAGTTCCTACTCATGGGACAGATAGCATAAACAATTATTAGTCAGCCTTTAACAACCCCCTTAACCCCTCCTTCATCATGTTATTTTCGTAGCATACACAAGAATCCACACACTGGTTGCTACACACAATGTTATTTACAGGGAGGGATATTATTGTGCTGCCTTACGGACTAATGGAAAAGAAAACTCCACTGGTAAGTATACCAATGTTCTCACTCCATTGCGTCCTACAGGCAGCACACCAAGGGAATTTGCTGGCTTCCCTAACTGGGTGGGTTAAGTCTCCTTTGGAAGAGCTGCTTGCAGTACCTTGCTGCCAAAAGCTGTATGACGTGCCGACAAGATGTCTAGTCTGTAATGCTTCATAAACGTATGCAAACTGCTCCAAGTTGCTGCTTTGCTGATAACCTGAGGTGATGCACAAGCCTTCTCTGCCCAGGATGTCTCCATACCTCTCGTTGAATGTGCCTTTGGAACTTTTGGAGGTTCTCTATTTTCCAATACATAAACTGCTGTAATTGTTTCTTTGAGCCATCTCGCAATCAATGCCTTTGAAGCTTTATTTCCTTTGTTCTTCCCACTAAAGAGAATAAAGAGATGATCTGATTTTCTCAGCTGTTTTGTTCTTTCTAGATACATCATTAAACATCTCTTCAGATCAAGACTGTGAAGTAACCTCTCAGCATCGTCTTTTGGCTCTGGAAAAAATATTGGTAGATTTATCACTTCATCTGTACACCACAATGTTGGTACTTTAGGTATGAAAAAATGGTAAAGTCCTCAAACATACTTTGTCTGAGGAAAAAACAATATATGGATCCGAGGCTCCCAATGCCTGTATCTCTCCTATTCTCCTAGCTGATGTTATTGCTGTGAGAAAAACCGTTTTAAGAGTCAGCATCTTCAATGGAATTTCTTGTAGCGGTTCAAAGGGAGGTTTACACAATCTATTAAGGACAAAATCAAGATCCCATGGAGAAACAAATGATTTAACTCTCGGTCTCAGTCGTTTAGTGGCTGTTAGAAATCTTCTCACCATCGGTTCCAAGGATAACCTTGTGTTCAAATGAGCAGATAATGCTGACACCTGCACTTTCAACGTGTTTGGCTGCAATCCTTTGTCAAACCCATCTTGCAAGAATTGTAAGATCTGAGCAATTCCCTTCTGAAGCGATGAAAACCCTACCACCTATCATACACCTTCCAGATTCTTTCATATGCAGAAGATGTTGACTTTTTCCTAGATTGAAGTAGAGTTTCAACTACTTCTTTAGACAACCCTTGATCTACCAATGCTGTGCGTTCAACATCCATGCTGTCAATTTTAGTCTTTCCAAGTCCGGAAATTCCATCCGCTTCTGAGTTATCAAATCTTTCCTCAGTGGTAGACTCCAGTACCTGCCCCTGGATAGATGTAAGAGTTCTGGGTACCATGATCTCCTGGGCCAACTCGGTATAATGGCTATTACCTTTGCTTGATCCTGCTTCACCTTCTTGATTACTTTCTGGATCATGGGCACTGGAGGAAATACATATGCTAGATGAAATTTTCAAGTCATGGAGAAAGCATCCAGAAATGTCGGTCTGTCCTTGCGGTAAATAAAACAGAATTTCCTGCACTTGCGATTCATTCTGGTGGCCATCAAATCGATCTGAGGTTGTCCCCATAGTTTGACTTCCTCTCAGAAGGTCTTCAGTTTCAAAGACCACCCTCCCGGCACTTTCTTCTGCCTGCTGAGTTGGTCCGTCCACCGATTGTCCACTCCTCTTATGTGGAACGCCATGATATGTGATAACTTGTTCTGAGCCCAAGACATGATCTTGGCACACAATCTTGCCAGTTTCTTTGATCTCGTTCCACCTTGGTGATTGATGTATGCCACCACCGATATGTTGTCCGACTGAATCAGGACATTTTTGGAACAAACTTTGTTCTTGAAGACTTTCAGCACCTTCCATACTGCTTTCAGCTCTCTGTAATTCGATGATACTAACCTCATCTTCGCAGACAATAGCCCATGAGCAGTATGTTTTCTCAGATGTGCCCCCCAGCCCTGGAGGGATGCATCTGTCGTTATCACAACCGGTTCTGTTGGAAGAAATAACTTCCCCTTTTTCAGATTGTGTGGTTGACACCACCACTGTAACGACTTTTTCAGTCTCTCCGTCACTCTCATGATTTTTTGTAAACCTGACACCTTTCGGTTCCATGTTCCCAAAATTTTTGCTTGCAAGGTTCTCATTCGGGCTTTTGCCCATGGAACTGCCTCTATTGCTGCTGTGAACAGCCCAAGGAGTTTCATCGCTTTGCAAATTGTCACTCTCTTGTTCTTGATCATCAACTTTGTCTCTTGAACAATCCTGTTCAACTTTTCTTGTGGCAGAATAATCTTCATGCTCTTGGTATTGATGTGAAAACCCAAGAGTTTTACTGTAGTTGATGGCAGCAAATTAGATTTTTCTCTGTTCAACAGCCAGCCATGTGCTTCTAGAATCTCTACTGTTTTTTGTAGATTTTTTTCCATTTCTTTGACGTTGGACGCCTTCAACAACCAATCGTCTAGATAGGGTATGACGTAAATACCCTCCTTCCTCAAGGCTGCTGCCAACACCACGATAATTTTTGCAAATACCCTTGGTGCTGATGTTATGCTGAAGGGTAATGCCTTGCACTGAAAATGCTTGAGATTCCCATCCAGGAATACCGCCACTCTCAGATATTTTCTGCTTTCCACATGAATTGGCACATGCAGATAAGCGTCCCTTAGATAGTTACCATCAGATCTTTTTTTGTTGAGCAAATTTTGGACTGACCTTATAGTCTCCATTCGGTCTTCTTTTCTATAGATTTGTTCAGGTACCTTAAATCGATAACCAGTCTTACTTTGCCGCTGGTCTTGGGTACCAGGAACATTGTGGAATATATCCCCCTCTTTTGCTCTGAAGGGTTTACCTCTTCCAAAACGTCCATATGAATAAAGTCTTTTACCGCTGTTTGAAATGTTTTGTCTCTTTGATGCAAGACTATAAACCTTTTTGGTGGCTTGTGAAAAAATTCTATTTGGTATCCCTCTTTGATTGTTTGCAGAACCCATCTGTCTGTTGTGGTTTTTTGCCATTGGCTAAAAAATTGAGATAATCGGCCCCCCACCTTCTTTGGTTGAGGCCTGGCGTCAGAATTCCCACTTCTTACTACTTGTGTCTTTGGTCTTGGCTCTCTGCTTATTGTCTCTACCTGACTCAGTTGTTCTTGTTCTCCTGGAACCACTAAAGAACTCTCTATTCCGAAAGGGTAACCTTTGGTCGCTTGGATCTTGGTGATCTGCTCCTTGATCTATAACGGAAAAAAAATTCTCTTTAATGCCCTTGGTCTGTCCTGAGGCAGAGTCTTAGATTTTCCTCCTTGTAGACTCTCAATTAAGACATCTAGTTTTGAACCAAACCATTTTCCTGGTTCAAATCCCATTGAACAAAGGCTGTTATGGATGATAAATCTGCCTTCCATGCCTTCATCCACAAGGCTCTTCTGCCTACAGATAAGGCCATCAATCTCGCTGATTCCACTGCTGTATCGCACAAAAAATCAGCCGCTAATGAAATATACTTAAAGGCATCCAATAAATCATCCCTTGACACTCCAGAGTCAATATCTTCTGCCAGATTGTTCAGCCAGTATTTTAATGTTCTGGATACTGAAACTGCTGCTATAAAAGGTTTAGACAGTTCTGCCGCTGCCCCATAAGATGTTCTCAATGCCGTATCAGCTCTTCTATCCATCGGATCTTTCAATCCTGATGTCTCTTCCACCGGTATTGTTGTCCTTCTAGACATTCTCGCTATCGGGATATCCACTGCAGGAGGATTTTCCCAAGTTGATATTTCCTGTTTATGCAGAGTGAACATCTGCTTGAATCTTTTAGATATATCAGCTCTTTTCGATGGATCCTTCCATTCAGCCTGCATTAGATCCTTAATAATGGAATTAACTGGAAAAGTCTCCTCACTTTGCTGAGAAAAACATAAAAGTGTATCTTTACTTGTTTCTTGCTCCTTTATCTTTTTCTGGTCCTCCATGACCCTATTAACTGCTTTTATAAGCTTTTGTTTTTTGTCTGGCGAAAACAAACATATACTTTCCTTCATTTCTTTAGAAGTTGATGGTGAAGACGATATTTCTCCTGACTCCGATTCACCTGACACCTGGTCAATTACAATCAGGTCATCCCTATTCACATCCTCTGCCGACATAGTCGCATGTCTCATTTCATCAAACGTCTGTGACATCATGTTTTTAAACCAATCAACGAAGCATTCTGATTGTTGTGCTTGGTCTTCTCCCACAACAGATCTCATGCATGTCATACACATTTTCTGAACATGGTCGTCAGGCAATGGCTGTTCACAAGCCATACAAGCTCTATGCTTTAACTTCTGTGTCTTCTTAGCAGGAGACCTAGACATCTAAGGCAAAAATCTAATTAGACATGAATACACCCTGTATGCAAAACTAACTACACCTTTAGGCTGCTGCTTACCTTGCCTTGTGCCCCTCAGGTACAGCCTGGCAGCCCTGGATCCTCAAAGGTAACGCAGAAAAAATACTGGAGAAAGGAACAAAGCACCACCCAGTCTACTAACTGCAAGAAAACCGGAGTTATAAATACCTTAGGTTAATAGAACGCTGCAGAATGCTGGTTCCAGCCGTTTTGCCCTTCTTCCTGTTTGCCTTCGTAAGGGCGGAAGTGACATCATGCCACTGCACTGCCTTGTCTGTGAGCTCCGTGTACTGCTGCCTTCAGTTCCCCCAACAGAGAAAACTTTGGCCAGCTACATCAATCGCCACCATTAGCGATCTATCTGCCTAGGAATGCTGCTATTCCTCCAGGGCCTGACCTACAGGTAGTCCCCAGTCGGCCTTCAAATCCCTCAGGACCTGGATCTTCATCCACTTCACTACCCCATCCACAGGTAGGACAGGAAAAAAAAACATGATGAAGGAGGGGTTAAGGGGGTTGTTAAAGGCTGACTAATAATTGTTTATGCTACCTGTCCTATCAGGAGGAACTGGAGTTTAACCCTTGGTGTGCTGCCTGTAGGACGCAATGGAATGTAATTTTATACTGCACTAGGCAATATTTTACCCGATGGCAGGTAAGCTGAACTTTGTCTTGATAAACACTACAGGAGTTCTGAAGCCTGTCTGTCATAAGGATTGCTGGGTAACAATAACCACAGGTATGTACTACTTTTGGGACCATTTAATGTAAATTTTTCCAGATTCAGCAGCCTTGTATCACTGATCACTGCCTGAACGAATGGAGGACCAGATAATTGCTTTGCCCAGTCAATTGTGCGGTTTATTACTACCCACTCAGCTCGAGCTCTGGGGTCGGGTACTGTGCTCTACCAGAACCAGGAGCTTAGGACTCTGACCGAGGTACATATTATAATCACACATTTTAATATATGCTCGCACCATGGCCCACATCCTGCAGGGGATTCTACTGCCTTCAGAACAAATGCTCAATTAATGGATAAGCTCCATAATACAACTGGTCTACCAAGCAACATATATGTTTGCATCTATAAGAGGGCCATAGACAGGTGCATATATTTTAATACTAAGGCATGTATATGAATGTGTATATATGTTTGCACAGATATCTATATATGATTTGTGTCCTTGGGATGGGTTCTTTTGTGGAACTAGAAACGTTGGCTCAATAAACCTATATTTTTATGCAACATATAGTATTTATGAAGATTCCTGGAACAATCAGTACTTGAACTCTTCATCCATAAATTTCACTATAGTAGCCATGACATCTGGTTAGTTTCTAGGGGTGCAACCTGTGGAAATTCCATATTCATAGGTTTAAGGAAGAACAAGGTATACAGTTCTCTATGCTTGGCTGAAGGCTCCCCAGATGTATCTCTACCGTTTTCTAGGGTGACTTCTTGGTACCTCTTACAAATTAGAGAGGGGAGCCACTACCCAGTGTTATGCCTATATTATTTCTACTGATATTCTTAATGTCAGGATAGATGGGATATTTTATCTGCCAATACAGGGTGTCTATAGAGACAGGGTACACATACATATCAGGCCACTGGGAATTTGCCTAAGGTCTATATTTCAAACCAAGAGTTTTCAGGCTATAGGAGTCCTCAAAGTGTCTGTTAGTCAATAGAGATGACCTCTGTTCAAGTCTGGCCCAGGATAGGGATATTCTGCTTATACTACCAGCAAAACAAAGCTGCTTTGTGACTAAAGGCCAGGTTTTCTGTTCTGTGTCCAGGAGACTTATTTTGGGCTCATTTTTTCTTCAATTTCTCAATCCCCTAGTTAGTGTTTTTTTTTTTTTTTTTTGAGAATACAGGGCCAGCTATTCTTCCACACCAGATAGGTAACTGATTGGACAGCAGATGGAGGCATCCTAGGAGGGTTAATTTTTTTTTCCTCTCTAGGTCAGTGCCCTCTTGGAACACCAGCAGTTTTGGATCTTTCCTCCTCACAGTTACATACTGCAGTTGCTGCCTGTCCTATTGCTTCGGGCGAGAATGTATTTGGCTCTCCTGAGCAGGATCATAGTCTTCCCTTAAGTGGGACGGTTGCAGTCATTACAGTAGAGTGTAATCTCTTACAACTTCCAGTCTTATTAATTTCATTGAGAATGAATTAAGGATATTTTATGTATCTGTCCTACAGGTTTGTTTAGCTTCAAATGGGAGGTTTGGAAGTGTTTTTTGTCTGTTTTGACCATGTCTGTCACATTGTTCCCTATACTAGGGGGATTTACATTTACACCTACTGTAAATTGTGTCTGAAACATTCGCACAGAGCTCAATGTCCAGGTAACTTCCAGATACGACACTCCTATTATCCTGGTTTGTTCTCGGATTCACATTCCTGTGCCACTCCTGATACGTATGACCCAGCATGACTCTAGTGGTGTAATGGAATCTGAGCTGGGTGACCAAGATGGTGGCTCCCTGGTTCCTCACGGACGCAGACGGATGATGCCGACCTCTTCCCGCACTCAGATTGGTCGCCGGCGACGGAATGGGCGTCGGCGTCAATAATGGGCGCCGGCGTCAGTCGCACACGTCAGCGCGTCAGTCGCTGACGTCAGCGCGTCCGCGCACACGTCATGACGCCGATGCATCCAAAATTGGCGCCAAACCTGGGCCTATATAAGGGAACTCCGGATAATCATCAGTGCCCAATTATAGGTTTCGTTTACTACTCCTGGGTGTGATTCATTGCGAACTTCTTGTCTATTGTGTACCGACCCTTGCCTGGAATCCTCGACCTTGAACCTCTTCTGCCTGGACTGATCTTGTTGCCTGTTTGACCATTCTTCTGTCTCATCCTCTTCTGTACTGCAAACTTGAACATTGTTATTTCCTCCCTTGGTCCTCACTACTCCTGAGGCCTTTGGCCTTACAAGTGGATCAGAAGCCCTTCTGACACTTACTGGAACATCCATAGGGTCCCTCCAGTTCTAAGGTCAGCCTCAACGATTAAATATGTAGTAAAGTTGATTCCACATATAAATGGTTCCCTTATGGGTAGAAAGAACACAGGTTTGTGGGTGACTATAAGCATTTATCCAGGGCATATAATCTGCCTCCATAAATCTTGGGATTAATCCTTTAGTTGCAAGGGGGTTATTGGGATCTGTAACCTTAAGGGTATTCAGTTATACCTCTCAGAGTACTAGGTTGGGTCAACCAACAGGGGCTCTATTTCTTAGGTACTGTAGTTGCTCAGCTCTTCAGTTAATTGAGTCTGCCTCATCACAGGACCTTACACAGTGTAAGGAATTATAATACCAATTATTTTCTCAGGTGCCCTTGTCTCCGATCTTTAGGATCTGTTTTCTGTTAGAACAGTCCTGACTAACATGCATTCTGATATGAAGATATTTATGGTACAGGCCTTGGGTACCTCAGGGTACATTGTATAACCTACATTTATGGTTATATCCTAAACAGATCATTCCTATATTGGGTCTGTTTTGGGTTCTTACTCCTACCAAGTGTTTCTTACAGGTACCTTGCAATTTGCACTGAAATTAGGCATACATGTGATGAATGCTTTTTGGTGAGTAGGAGAGTAAGTATTTCAGCTTTCTGAATTCACCTTGTACAGGACTGTCTTCCTCTCTCTCTCTCTTCTGGAGGGTGAAGTGGTGGTTAGTGAGCTAACTTGTTCCTCACGCTCAGTGGGCTAACCTCTCTCTCTCTCTCTCTATAGTATAAGCTATACTATAACGCTATTCTTAGCCTGGTGAACTTATTCTGGGGTTTTCACCTGGACTCTCTATATTAAAGTAAAGAGTTTGCATGATGGTGGACTATCTAGTCATCGATACTCCTTTCTTATTACAGATTCTTCTTAAAGTATATTCCCTCCCATGGGATAATGTTAACTTGCTACGTCCCATAACGTACTGACATGGAGTATGTCTAGGGAAAGAGGAAGATTATTTCATACTTACCAAGATCTTCCTTTCCTAGACAAACTCCATGTCAGTAAACCCGCCCTTTTTTTCCGGTAATTTAAGAGCTTGTTACAAAGATGCTTTCCTAGACTTAAAAAGAGAAAAACAAAAATTTGCATCTAATGATTGAGGCATTTGTTCAGAGACCAAAACTAAGAGCATAAGAGAAGGAACAAAAATACGCCGGTAGGTGGGTGTGGTTGGCCTTTTAAAGGCTTCGGGAGGTTCCTTCTAATGGGAGCAGGGAGGAGGGGCTATCCCGTTACGTACTGACATGGAGTTCGTCTAGGAAAGGAAGATCTCTGTAAGTATGAAATAATCTTCCTTTTTGCTGCAGGTATTGAGGGGTTAAGTTGCTTGTTGAAGAAATTGAGGAGTTAAAGTGCTTGGTGCAGGTATTGAGACTGCAGGTATTTAGCTGATAAAGCGCTTAGTGCAGGTAATTAGGGGTTAAGGTGCTTAGTGCCTCCTGTGCTCTGTAGATGGGGGAACTATTTTGCACCAGTTGAATTAGTAAATAAGTCCTATGGTGCAGATCTCTGTCCAATCATATCAGACTCCTGAGCCAATTTCATTAACACTTCAAGTACCATCACTGGATAATGGGGATCCCAGTGTGAGATGCACCACAGCGGGCTATTTAGGGCTTCCATGGGGCAAGTCTGACATATTGTCCATCATGTTAAAGGGCAAGTGTAGTGAATAAAAGTGAATATTGCACCTGTTTGCAAAGGTTGATTTCAGTGCACTGCAGGATCCCATCCCCTTCATAAGCCTCCAGGCAGTTACACGCCACCTAGAAAGACAAGATAGAGGGTCGGTATTACCACAATGGGCAACATATGATTGGCCAACAACACAGCAGGGCCAATAGAGTCAGCAGAGGGCCCCAGTGCAAAATTAGTACAAGAGATCCAAACATTTTATTGAGTCCACATATATTTATTTCTATTGATTCCATATATATATTTATTTTTATTGAGTCCATATGTATTTATATTTAGTGTATATATAATTCCCTATTAACCCTTTCCCTGCCAGCTGATTTGTCCTAAATGAGAACTACACCAAGCAGCTTTTAGACATTTTGTACTCTTTCCTTTTAAGGGCCTCTCCTGGGGGGGGGGTCTGTTACTTTTCCCAGGAAAACAATATATCGTTTTTTTTCAGGACAACCTAAACTTTCAAAATATGCAAGACTTTTTGTGTAATTCTACTTCTGTAAAAAAATATAGGCTTCTAAGTGTCTAATAAAATGAAAAAAATCATGTTTCACATATTACAATCACATATATCAGAAACATCATTTATTTTATGTATGAGAACACAGCCGATTTAGAAAGGTCTATGTCTCCTGAACATGGCAATACCAAATATATATAGTTTTATGGAGATTTCTCACTTGTATAGATCAAAATCTCTAAGCAGTAAACTAGCAAATTTCCAAAGCACCTCTCCACAAAACAACATACATCTGATTTCAAGGCCAAACATTCCACTAACAGTAGGTTTACCCTAGAAAACTACCCATTATTAGAAAGAACAGATTCTGGCAAATCAAAAACGGGTAAATATATCTTTGTACTCCAAACTACCAAGTTGCAATTCTTTCCTAAATTTATAATGTTTTATAGAAATTGGTGAATTTGTTGAAAAATGACCTCAAAGCTTCCAATCTACAGCATCATATCTCCCATACATCATTAGGTATCAATGTAAAACACCCCAAATATGAAATCCTGGGTTCCACTGAACAGTATGATGCCCAATATCTATAGGTGTACCCAAGCACGTGGCATATAGGAACCCAAAAAGGAAGACCCCCATATGGTCTGTCATTTCAGGTACTGCAAAATCAACACATTTACATAGTTTGGGGGGGGGGTGGAGGCAAAGGTAGAAAAAAGTAAGTTCACCCCAGAAAAACCATATATTTTTGTAAAGTACACATTCCTTGAATCCAAATTGGGTATGTATGTCTTTCTACTCCAAAGTACCAAACTGCAAACCTTTTAAAAAAAGCGGTTTTTACATTTCTGAAAACTGCCTAAAAATATTGCAGTTGGCCATATTTATCTCACCCAACTTCTTACATAAAATTGAAAAAACCCCTAAATATTGATTCTAAGTGACTACTGAACAGTTTGATGCCAAATATGCATAGATATACCAAAGCAGCTGACATGGACAAACCCCAAATTAAAAAGTGCATATTCATATTCTCGGCTGCCGATTCGCTTTCTGGCAGTTTATTATGTGCCACAAGACCACCTAACAGCACAAAGACCCCCCCCAAACCAGATATTTTTGAAAAATACACATTCTGATGAATCAAAAATGGGTAATTATGTCTTTCTACTTCAAACTACCATACTGCAAAGCTACGCTAAATACACCGATTCTGAAAATCGCCTAAAAATATTTCAATTGGCGGCATTTATCTCACCTAATTTCTTACATACAATTGTAAAACACTATAAATATTGATGCCTAGGGGCTACTGAACAATTTGATGCCCAATATGCATAGATATACCAAGGCAGCTGGCATGTGCGGACCCAAAATAAAAATAGTGCATATGAATTTCCTCCGCTGTCGATTCACCTTCTCTGAACAAAGCCCCCTACTTTGTATTATGTGCCACAAGACCCTCTAACAGCACAAAGACCCCCCCCAAACCAGATATTTTTGAAAAATACACATTCTGACGAATCAAAAATGGGTAATTATGTCTTTCTACTTCAAACTACCTTACTGCAAAGCTACACTAAATGCAGCGGTTTTTATTACATTTCTGAAAATCCCCAAAAAATATTGCAATTGGTCGCATTTATCTCACCCAATTTCTTACATACAACTGGAAAACACCCTAAATATAGACACCAAGGGGCCGATTCACTCAGCTCGAGTGAAGGGTTCGAATGAAAAATACTTCGAATTTCGAAGTATTTTTTGGGTACTTCGACCATCGAATGGGCTACTTCGACCTTCGACTACGACCTTCGACTTCGATTCGAACGATTCGAAGTAAAAATCGTTCGACTATTCGACCATTCGATAGTCGAAGTACTTTCCCTTTAAAAAAAACTTCGACCCCCTACTTCGGCAGATAAAACCTACCGAAGTCAATGTTAGCCTATGGGGAAGGTCCCCATAGGCTTGCTAACCTTTTTTTGATCGAAGGATTTTCCTTCGATCGTTTGATTAAAATCCTTCGAATCGTTCGATTCGAAGGATTTAATCGTTCGATCGAACGAAAAATCCTTCGATCGTTCGATCGCAGGATTTGCGCTAAATCCTTCGATATTCGAAGTCGAAGGATTTCAATTCGAGGGTCGAATTTCGAAGTATTTTTAACTTCGAAATTCGACCCTAAGTGAATCTGCCCCCAAGAGTCTACTGAACAGTTTGATGCCCAATATGCATAGATATACCAAGGCAGCTGGCATAAGAATTTTCTCTGCTGCCGATTCACCTTCTGTGAACATAAACCCTTGATTTCATATTATGTGCCACAAGACCCCCCTAACCGCAAAGACCCCCCAAAACCATATATTTTTGGAAAGTGTGAATCCAACACAGATTAAGATTTCTTTCTACACCTTTTCTAAACATAGAGGTTTTTACCTCATTTATCTCTCACAATGTTTTACGTACAAAGAAAAATCACCCTAAATATGGACGTCCGAGGTCTGCTGAATAGTTTGATGCCCAATATGCATAGATTTACCAAAGTATGTGGTGTGTACGGACCCCAAATGAAAAATGTGCATATGAATTTTCACACTGGCCAATTTGGCTGTGAAAAGAGAGCTCCATATGTGCATTTTGTGCTGTAAGACCCCCAAACTGTAGAAAGACCCCCAGAAAAGCACATTCTGGCAGATAAAATGAAGTGAATTATCTCTTTCTATACCAAAGCACCAAACAGCAAAACTATACTAAAGATCCATAAGGAGCAATAATGCAGGGATACAATTGCAATAAAATCACAAAAATTGTGTAAATCAATGAAATAACAAAATAAGCATAAGCATTACAAGACAGCATAATTAGTGGTCAAAATCGATTATCCAATAGTCACGCTGCCAAAATAAAATGTTTATAGGTAAAAAAACCCAAAAGATAATGGTACAATGAATAAGTAAAAAGAAAAAAAGACCTGTTTTTGTGTATACATGTTTGTGCACTTCTAAAAGTTGTTGTTGAGTGTGTAAATACATGTGCAAAAGTGTGCTAAAATAAAAATAAAAAAGTAAAAATACCAATCCTTACTGAAATGTGTGTGTAAGTGTATAAATGTACTGTAAGTTTATGTAAGTGTGTACAAAAAAAAAATGTGCACTTACCGTTTTTGGAGCAGGAGGATCGCTGCCATTGCTGGAGGGACCCCTGGACACCATCGTGCAGAGCTGTTGTACAGCAGGAAGTGAGTGGGTGGCTGTGCAGGAAGGAGGAGGTAAGGGAAGTAGCAGAAGAGACATGCAATGGCGCATTTTTGAGGTTGGATCTGAGACGATCACGTCACAGATCCAACTTGACAGCCGTCCACTCTCGTTGCCCAGAGGACTCTCTGCGGAGACAACAAAAGCCACCAATGCAGAGAGTAGGGCTCAGATGTGGAAAACATACCATGTACGTGCTTGGCAACCTGAGCCCTGAACCGCCAGCACGTACGCCATACATGCTTGGCTGTTAAAGGGTTAAAGGAGAAGTAAAACTATGGAGGCAGTTATTTTGCCAAAAGATTAGCCACAATAGTGCAAACTAGAATGTTATATTTATTCTTTAGAATGCTTTACCATACCTGAGTAAAAAGCTCTAGAATCTCTGTTTGTTTAGGATAGTAGCTGCAGTATTAGCTTGCTGTGATATCACTTCCTGCCTGAGTCTCTCCCTGCTCACTCATAGCTCTGGGCTCAGATTACAGCAGGAAGGGAGAGAGGAGCAAACTGAGCATGCTCAAGCCCTAGCCCTGGAGGTTTAAGCTGAAAACAGTTAGTCTGATACAGAAGCCCATGAGTACACAATAGAAGGAAAGAAATGTGCTGTTTATTTTGACAGAGGACTCAGAGCAACATTACTTTGGGGGTTTACTGGTATATTTATATAGACCTTTCTGATAAATCTTACTTACTTTTAGCCTTTCCTTCTCCTTTAAGTCCACATATATTTATTCCTATTGAGGAATATGGTGGGAGATTTGCTGGTAGCAGTGAGCAGGAGTCAGGTAAATTAGTTCTACAGAGACAGGAGCCTCTCTGCCATGACAAGACAGTCCCAGTGTCATAGACCGTTTGTTTCACAATAAACTCTTTTCTCTCCGTTTCTCACTGACACCCCTCAGCACCCCCAGCCTCCCACCTGTGGACTAACTGGCCAGAGTACTTTGCAGCCATGCTCCAGAGTCCTAGCCTGTTTTACCCTGAGATTTAGAGGAAGCAATACCTCAGCCTTGATGCTATAAATCTGCATTAATATACAGAATTCCTACTGGGACAAACCAATAAATACTGTACATACTGAATCTCATAGAACATATTGCACTTGTGTATTTGCCCAAACAAGCTCAGGTGCAATATGGTCACACATTTACAGGGAAAGATGGAAATAAAAGATATATAGGTGAGAAGGCTGAATTGAATATGAAGAGAACATGGACTGGTATTGACTGGGCTCTAATGTCCTACAGCCACTACTTGACTTGTTAGTAAAGGGTTTAATTGTTATCTTACTGTCAAAAAACTCAACTCAAACTTTGTCTCTTCTGAATAAACAACTAAAGTAGCACAATGCTGCTCCATCAAACATCCATTTATTTACTGGCCCCTATGTACATAGACAATTCTCCAGTTAGTGGTCAATACAAGTAGCCCGTGCAGACTCATCTCATTGTTCTACTGATATGGTACCTTGTTGGGTCCAGTTTTGGTGCATTCCGCTTTGGCATGGCATCCCCTGTTATTCTGCAGACAGGCATCATTTTCTATAGAGATAAAAAACAGAGACAGATATGGCAGGTGTTAGGGATCGAAGTACCAATAGAGTCTATCTCCTTCGCTAGTGAAGTTACACCAGCGACTGTTAGTAAATCGGCAAAGTTCTGAAATGACGTCAGGCTGGCAAATTTTCACCAACATTAGTCACTTCACCCTTTAGTTAATTTGCCCCAGTGACTCCCTGTCCCTCCGTCCGTAGTTTGCCATGATAAAAACTGACACTTGCCCTTTAGAGAGCAGGGGCAGAGCTAGAAGAAAGGTGTTTGCCGTTACCCCTTGCAGTTCTGGCAGTGGGTTGTTGGCACGTAAGTGGGGTAAGTACCCAGGGTACACAAATGTAAAACAGAAAACCTGCTCTCTGTTCCAGGGTACAGAACTGGGGTCTTTTCTCCAAGTGGTGCAGAGCCATTGGCCATTGGTTCAGCATTTTAAAGAGAAATTTCAGATCACTAAATTGAAAAGAAATCTTGAGATACTGTTGCCTTGACTGTTTAGAAACTCACCGATACAGACCCTGCCGTCTCCATTGTAGCCCTCATGGCACGTGCACTGCACCACCCCAGGAATAACCCGAGTGCACTTTGCATACTCTGAACATCCACCATTATTCATAGCACAGACATTTATTTCTGGAAGCACAAGTAACATCAGAATGAATATTTACTGGAGACTAGAGGTGAGCTTAGACTGTATTGCAAATGGGTAGTTCCAGGATATGAAGTTCTGGCTATATTACAGCGCTACGCAATATGTTGGAGCTATATAAATACATGTTAATAATAATAATAATAATATATTGACAATGTCTAGTTACAGGAGATGGAGCTTAGTCTAAGGCTCAGGCTTATGGCTCAAATAGACTGCGACTTGCCATAAAGTTCTCAGACTTTGGGGGAATTCCCAAAAGTGGAGAGGGAACATTTTTTGGAGTAAAAATTGTGGTAAACTGGTGTAAAATACTTTCTCCATATTCACAAACAGAAATCCGCCTAAATTCCGACTCAACCAACACTTTTCATTTTTTAATGAAGAAAGACAATTTACAGACACTTTTATGAATTTGTCTTTCAAACGACATAAAAATGGAGCAAAAACAAAGTTTTAAATGACATTTAAACAACATTTTCTCCCAACATTTTCAAAATGGAGTAAAGCTCCGTATAACTCTTTCCTATGTGTCAGATCAATTCTATTATAATCTGCTCTACTTTGCTTCTCCCAATCTTCATTTCACTCCTCTCGTAGGCGCCGCTTTGGACAATTATTAGCATATTAATAGGGATTTTATACTTTTTTACTTATTTTATAACACTGATTAAACACAAAAAGGGTATTTTATACAATTTGAATTATACAATGTAAAAGATTTCTAACTCACACTTTTATTATTTCACTAGTTTTAGCTTCACGAATGAGGCAATATTAGAAATTTGAGTGAATATATTATCTAAAGGGAAGTAAAGCCTCCCAGCTATTTTTTTAGTTTTAGCAGCAATTAGACACTTGACCTAAGACAATAAAACATATTTCTGATACAAATCCGTATTTTATGCAAAATAGCATTTTTATATTTAGTCCCTTTATATCTGGTTACAGAAGTGGAATTACACAAACATGTCGGCAGATTTAGAAAGCCCAGGAGATCCTGAAAAAAATATAATTTTGGTAAAATAAACCCCCTCCCCCAGAAATTCCAATTTGACGTCTGACTGACAGGATTAGTAGCAGTTGAAGACAAATTCAGACAAAAATGTCGTTAAAATGTCGTGCGAAACACAAAATCCGAAAATTGTGTGTTTAAAAGACAAATTCACAAAAGTGGAGATAGAGGTTTGTGAATTTGGTGGAAAATCAATATTTTTATCACCACTTTTATTTTGTCTCAATATCGGTGCTTTTGTGAATTCCCCCTATTGTGTTTAAGAATGAAGGGATGTGTTGCAGGGATTGTGGGTAATACCATTGTGTGAATACCTGTGCAGTGAGTGCCATTCCCAGTAAAACCAGCAATGCAGGAACATACTGGTGTGGAATTGGTGGCTCCAACAACACAGCTGGAGGAGAAAAGAAAGAATAAAGATCATTTGATTGGAGGAAAGTGCAAGGAACATGGTGGATAGATATATTCACAGAAAGTGACACATGGAGAAGCTGTTATAATTGTTAACACTTTACCATAGAATTTCTGTTAACCCTATCCACCAAGGTAGCAAGCCTCACTGAAACCTCAATCTAGGTGGCCTCTCAACAAAACCATTTCAGTTTCATTCTTTTACACTGTAGGTCATTTCCATTTGCCCAGGGAGAGCTAGTGTTAGACTGTGCTAATCTTATAAACTCTTGCACTTCGGGGAAAGCTTCATCCAGCATTGGAAGCAGCGCCAGAAGGAATAGGTGAGCCCTGTCCTTACCACCCGCCATACAGGGCCCTGTAGCAGCCTCCCTCATTTATGAACCATTCCCTCTATCCCTTTCCTAACATTCCCTCTATCCCTTTCCTTACATTCCCTCTAACCCTTTCCTTACATTCCCTCTAACCCTTTCCTTACATTCCCTCTATCCCTTTCCTTACATTCCCTCTAACCCTTTCCTTACATTCCCTCTATCCCTTTCCTTACATTCCCTCTAACCCTTTCCTTACATTCCCTCTATCCCGTTCCTTACATTCCCTCTATCCCTTTCCTTACATTCCCTCTAACCCTTTCCTTACATTCCCTCTATCCCTTTCCTTACATTCCCTCTAATCCTTTCCTTACATTCCCTCTAATCCTTTCCTTACATTCCCTCTAATCCTTTCCTTACATTCCGTCTAATCCTTTCCTTACATTCCCTCTATCTATCCCTTTCCTTACATTCCCTCTAACCATTTCCTTACATTCCCTCTATCCCATTCCTTACATTCCCTCTAACTCTTTCCTTACATTGCCTCTAACCCTTTCCTTACATTCCCTCTATCTATCCCTTTCCTTACATTCCCTCTAATCCTTTCCTTACATTCCCTCTAACCCTTTCCTTACATTCCCTCTATCTATCCCTTTCCTTACATTCCCTCTAATCCTTTCCTTACATTCCCTCTAACCCTTTCCTTACATTCCCTCTATCTATCCCTTTCCTTACATTCCCTCTAACCCTTTCCTTACATTACCTCTAATCCTTTCCTTACATTCCCTCTATCTATCCCTTTCCTTACATTACCTCTAATCCTTTCCTTACATTCCCTCTATCTATCCCTTTCCTTACATTCCCTCTAATCCTTTCCTTACATTCCCTCTAACCATTTCCTTACATTCCCTCTATCCCGTTCCTTACATTCCCTCTAACCCTTTCCTTACATTCCCTCTATCCCTTTCCTTACATTCCCTCTAACCCTTTCCTTACATTCCCTCTATCCCGTTCCTTACATTCCCTCTATCCCTTTCCTTACATTCCCTCTATCCCTTTCCTTACATTCCCTCTAACCCTTTCCTTACATTCCCTCTATCCCATTCCTTACATTCCCTCTAACCCTTTCCTTACATTCCCTCTAACCCTTTCCTTACATTCCCTCATTGTATGCTGTTCCCTGTAACCTTTTCCTTATTTCTTTGATTTGTGTGCTATTTATTGTAACCCTTCACTTACACTCCCTTATTTGTGTGTTGTTTCCTGTAACCCTTTATTTATAGTCTTGTTATGTTTTGGGTAGCTGAGGATGAGTAGAGTATACCAGTGCTTTATTAGCAGAGTCATGCAGCCATTACACAACAGTAAGCTTTCACTTTCACTTTTAAGCTGACAGTAAGTATGCACAGTAACTCATGTAGACAGTGACACCTGCAGGCCATTTGTATAAACACCACAAGTCTCTCATTTTGCACCTTTTCCTATAATCCACATTCTCTTAATTGTGTGCTGTTTGCAGTAACTGTTTCCTTTAACCCTATCCTTACTTTCCCTGTTCCGTGTGTTGTCTACGGTAACCCTTTCTTTACAGTACCACATCTGTGTGCAGTTTTCTGTAACCCTTTCCTTACATACAAGCCAGTGTGTGAGTAGAAAGTGAATGCTATGAAACAAAGAGTTGTACTGGGCACAGAGCTACTCACTTGGCATCAAGACTGCAGGTACCATTGCACATATCATTTGTTATATCTACAAATCAAACAAACAGAAATGTTATGACTACAATATCTATGACATCAGATATATATATAATATAGCATCTAGTATAATATAGTGCAATAAAGACAGCCTGTATATAGAGACCTGTATGAAGGTATAAGAAGGGTCTTTAGTGAGGGGCTTAGCTAGGGGTTTGGATGGGGAAGAAATATAAAGGGTTACAAATGTATGACTAGGGAAGGGTTACACAAGGTGTTTAACGAGTGATTTATTTAAGATCAATGACACACAGGGAGCTTTGTCACCTGCTACTGTGGGCAACAGATCTCCTTTTAATCGCCGCGTGTAAATGACTTTGGGAGAACAGAAGAGCAGACATGAGTGAAGAGTTAGAGGGTTAAGGGACATAATATCTGCTGTCACAATTCCCTATGATTAAGCTGAATCGCCAGCAGTAATATCATTTACAAGTGAGGATTACAAGGTTAGGGAATGGTAAGGAAATTTTGGGAAGATTTGTTGCCTGCATGTGTCATTGCCCTAAAGCTTTTTGGGTTGCAGCTACTTTGTTTAATTTTCATATAAAAGCTTATAAAGTAAGGCCTCAAAACTTTCCCACGGTCCTAAACTCCTTTACTCTTCACTCATATTCACTACTGATTTCCCCATTGCTCACTATGAACTTATCATTACTCTCCCAACCAACAGGGACTCTAACCCCTCACCTCCTTCACCTCTTAGATTGCAAGCTCTTGTGAGCAAGGCCCTCCCCCACCATCTCCTAACAACATACAATTATAACTGTGCATTTATATATGTGAGTAGAATGGGGAAAAGCCCTTTACTATTAGAGTTACAGTTCAACCAGAACAAGTAATTGTGCATTTCACCACCTTTGTTTCAGCAACATCTCCCATCAATAAGAATCAAGCACAATATTATAGGATTAGGATTATCTCGAAGGTTCTGAAAAGCACATTTTACTGCTGCACAAGTGAGATAATGGTTGAATGTTTTTTTACAATTTTCAGCTAAAAAGCCAATATTATGCCTGTCCTATAAACATCCAATGAAGGATAGTGAAAGGTAAAGCAGTTGTATTACTTCTCTCGCAGGTGAAGCCGCTCCAGCCCTTGTCACACAGACACTTGCCGTCTCCATACAAACCATTGTTACATCGACCATGGACGCACTCGCACTCTGCGGGAACAGGAGCAATAGGGCTCAGTAATGAACTACAATTACAGCCCATGAGAAAACCAATAGTTGTTTCATGTTCCTCATTAATTGTTCAGTTGATTTAGTTGTCAATCACAAATTCTATTTCCTAATGGATGTGCCCATAACTGAGCATTTTTGCAGAGAAAGGGACATTGACTCAATTATATCAAGGAAACCCCCGGCCCATTATTTGGCTAATTGTCCTCTGTCTCTCGTCACTTGAAGCTGATTATTACTGAAAGATTGAGATGGAAATGTTTGTGGAACTGGAACTTGACAAATCCTTTCATTCCTGCCATGAGACACCCATTAATAATATTGATCTGAAATTCCATTGTAAGAGATTTACTCCAGATCATACATTAGGGTTCCCAGATCTCGTATCAAATCCAGTGAGAAATGCTCACCGACATCAATTCAATGTGACCAGTTTGTAAGAAACTCACATTTAACAGAAATGATTCTGATTCATTTCATGGCATTGGCCAATCAGATATTTCACTGTCCAACCAGAAGATTCACTGAAATCACCTGATTTGCAGTCGGTTCCGTATCTTCCTGGTTCACACATCTCACAGGCGGTGCCATGAAAACCTTCCTGACAGATACAGTCGCCACTGCCAGCCAAGCCATCATGGCAGTCCCCATTGCCAGAGCACAAGTCATTGGGTGCCCCCGGGCACATGAGACACTGATGCCCATAGTAGCCCTTACAGCACTCGGATACCTGTAGTAAAGTAACACAGCAAGAAGCTCATGGTGAAATACACAATACACTCAAGTCAAAGGCCACATTTTATCCATTCAGTTGTAAATACCAGTAGTTCTCCTGTCTTCCACTTCCCTCTGCCTAGAACTCAAACTAGGGTCTCAATTTATAAATAGTTGTAGCAATGTAACTTAGCCAGTTTCCATCAATGTGCAGTGTAACCAATCCCAACTTGCCTTTCCCCATAACTGATCCCTTCCATTCCCTTTATCAGCTTAGTCGCTCTTCTCTGTCCTTTCTCTATTTCATTACTGTGCCTTATATATTTATATATAGCGATCATATCCCCTTATATATTTATATATAGTGATCATATCTCCCTTATATATTTATATATAGTGATCATATCCCCCTTATATATTTATATATAGTGATCATATCTCCCTTATATATTTATATATAGTGATCATATCCCTCTTATATATTTATATATAGTGATCATATCCCCTTATATATTTATATATAGTGATCATATACCTTTATATATTTATATAAAGTGATCATATCCCCTTATATATTTATATATAGTGATCATATCCCTTTATATATTTATATAAAGTGATCATATCCCCTTATATATTTATATAAAGTGATCATATCCCCTTATATATTTATATATAGTGATCATATCCCCTTATATATTTATATATAGTGATCATATCCCCCTTATATATTTATATATAGTGATCATATACCTTTATATATTTATATATAGTGATCATATCCCCTTATATATTTATATATAGTGATCATATCCCTCTTATATATTTATATATAGTGATCATATCCCCTTATATATTTATATATAGTGATCATATACCTTTATATATTTATATAAAGTGATCATATCCCCTTATATATTTATATATAGTGATCATATCCCTTTATATATTTATATAAAGTGATCATATCCCCTTATATATTTATATAAAGTGATCATATCCCCTTATATATTTATATATAGTGATCATATCCCCTTATATATTTATATATAGTGATCATATCCCCTTATATATTTATATATAGTGATCATATCCCCCTTATATATTTATATATAGTGATCATATACCTTTATATATTTATATAAAGTGATCATATCCCCTTATATATTTATATATAGTGATCATATCCCTTTATATATTTATATAAAGTGATCATATCCCCTTATATATTTATATAAAGTGATCATATCCCCTTATATATTTATATATAGTGATCATATCCCCTTATATATTTATATATAGTGATCATATCCCCTTATATATTTATATATAGTGATCATATCCCCTTATATATTTATATATAGTGATCATATCCCCTTATATATTTATATATAGTGATCATATCCCCCTTAACTGTCTCTTCTCCAGTGTAACAATCCCAACTTGCCTTTCCCCATAACTGATCCCTTCCATTCCCTTTATCAGCTTAGTTGCTCTTCTCTGTCCTTTCTCTATTTCATGATTGACTTTGAATCTATTCCCTATATACATTGCTGGCCCCTGCAGCAGCTGACTGGCATCTATTACCCAACTGTCCGACTGTGACATAATGAGTTGTATATAAAGACATGTGATGATATAAAAGGCAAAGTACCGGTACTTACTACATATGAGCTGACGCAGTTGAATTTGCATCCGGATACATTTCTGGTTCCCCTTTTATATTTACACATTTCCTCAGTTTTCTGTTCATAACAAACATGTCATGTTATTTAGTGTCTAATACAAATTGAATGTAACTTTCCTTACACTGGGTTATTATGGGAAGAGCAGCAAAGGCTTCTCCTATAAGTCTCACACATTGGTTTCTCTTATGGGAGGCTCATTATATCACAGGAGAGGTTACAAACAGAATTATTAGAATAAAAGATCATTCAGTGGGTGGGGGAGATGATATTCACATTACAAGATTAATAAAGCAACTCATCCATCATAGCCTCCCCCTGGGTCGGTGGGTAGAGAGGTTTCTGGAGGTTGAAGGGTTACATAGTTACATAGTTAGTTACATAGTTAAATTGGGTTGAAAAAAGACAAAGTCCATCAAGTTCAACTCCTCCAAATGAAAACCCAGCCCCATACACACACCCCTCCCTACTGTCACATAAATGATATATACCCATATCTATACTAACTATAGAGTTTAGTATCACAATAGCCTTTGTATTATGTCTGTCCAAGAAATCATCCAAGTCCCTCTTATAGACATTAACTGAATCATCACCCGGCAGTGCATTCCCCAACCTCACTGTCCTCACTGTGATGAACCCCCTACTCTGTTCCTTTAAATGAAACTTCTTTTCCTCTAGTCTGAAGGGGAGGCCTCTGGTACGTGATTCTCTTTATGGGTAAAAAGGTCCCCTGCTATTTGTCTATAATGTCCTCTAATGTACTTGTAAAGTCTAATCATGTCCCCTCACAAGCGCCTTTTTTCCCCCAGAGAAAACAACCCCAACCTTGTCAGTCTCCCCTCATAATTTAACTCTTCCCTCCCTCTAACCAGTTTAGTTGCACTTAGTCTCTGCACTCTCTCCAGCTCATTTATATCCCTCTTAAGGACTGGAGTCCAAAACTGCCCCCATACTCCAGATGAGGCCTCACCAGGGACCTATAAAGAGACACAATTATGTTTCATCCCTTGAGTTAATGCCCTTTTTTATACAAGAACTTTATTTGCTTTAGTAGCCACAGAATGACACTGCCCAGAATTAGACAACGTGTTATCTACAAAGACCCCAAGATCCTTCTCATTTAAGGAAACTCCCAACACACTGCCATTTAGTGTATAACTTACATTTATATTATTTTTGCCAAAGTGCATAACCTGCATTTATCAACATTGAACCTCATTTTCCAGTTTGCTGCCCAGTTTTCCAGTTTAGACAAATCACTGTGCAAAGTGGCAGCATCCTGCATGGAACCTATAGTTCTGCACAATTTAGTCTCATCTGCAAAAATAGAAACAGTACTTTCAATGGCCACCTCCAGGTCATTAATAAACAAGTTGAAAAGCAAGGGACCTAGTACAGAGCCCTGCGGTACTCCACTAACAACACTGGTCCAATTAGAAAATGTTCCATTTACCACCACTCTTTGTAGTCTATCTTTTAGCCAGTTCTCTATCCAGGTACAAATACTATGTTCCAGGCCAACATTCCTTCATTTAACCAGTAACCTTCTGTGTGGCACTGTATCAAATGCTTTAGCAAAGTCTAAGTAAATCACATCCACTGCCATCCCAGAATCGAGGTCTCTACTTACATTCTCATAAAAATAAATTAATTTAGTCTGGCAAGATCTATTACGCATAAAACCATGCTGGCATAGTATTATGATTTGCTATGAAGTCCAGTATCTTATCCTTTAATAACCCTTCGAAAAGCTTTCCTACCACTGACGTCAGACTAACTGGCCTATAGTTTTGAGGCTGAGAACGTGATCCTTTTTTGAATAGAGGCACCACATTAGCAATTCGCCAGTCTCTCGGCACTATGCCAGATCTCAATGAATCCTGAAAAATTAAGTAAAGAGGTTTGGCAATCACAGAGCTAAGCTCGCTAATTACCCTGGGATGAATACCGTCTGGCCCTGGACCTTTGTTAATCTTAACATGTTCTAGTCTTTTTTGAATTTCTTCATGTGTGAACCATGCATCATTAGTTGTATTACTAGAATTGGGACTATTAAGAAGGAAACCTTCACTTACTGGTTCCTCATTTGTGTAGACAGATGAAAAATATGAGTTCAGAATCTGCGCTTTTATTTTGTTTTCATCAACCACCTCAACACCAACGCTTCTATTGAACCAAAAAGGTCTTGCTTTGCAACGACGTTCCTTGCTTACAAGTGGAATATACTGACAAGTAGATTTATTAAGCAGCATTTTAAAGACTTCCCATTTTTGTTCTGTGTTTAACCCTGTGAAAAGCATTTCCCACTTAATATGTTGCAGAGATGCCCTTATACTGTCACAGTTTGCACGTCTGAAATGTAGTGTTTTAGTTACTCCCTTATAGAATTGCTTCTGCAACAGAATCTCAAAGGAGACCATGTTATGATCACTATTCCCTAAATGCCCCTCACCCACACAAATGTTAGAGATGAGTTCAGTATTGTTAGTTATTACAGGTACAAAAGAGAGTTATTCCTAGTAGGTTCTTGAACGAGCTGGAATAAAAAGTTGTCATTCAGCATATTTACAAACCTACTAGCTTTTTCTGTTTTAGCAACCCCATTACCCCAGTCAATGTCTGGATAATTGAAGTCACCCATAGCAACAACTTGACCCAGCTGTGAAGCCGCTTGTATCTGCAAGAGTAGCTGGGCTTCATACTTGACACTTATTCCAGGTGGTTTATAACATACACCAATGAGAATTCTTTTTGTTACCTTTTGCCCAGTCAAAATCTCTACCCAGAGTGATTCTACACCCTCACCAGTGCCAGCTATTGTTATTTCTTTAGCGCATGGCTTTAATTCAGGCTTTACATACAAACACACTCCTCCACCCGCTATTTAATCCCTCTGTCCCTCCTAAAAAGGGTGTAACCATTTAAATTCACAATCCAGTCACATGTTTCATCCCACCAGGTCTCAGTGATACCAATTATATCATAATGTTTAGAGCAATTAATTCCAGGTCTCCCATTTTACCTGATAAACTCTGTGTATTTGCAGCATACAGCGGAGGTTACTACTTTTACTTTTGAAATTTGCATTACTTAGTGGAGAATTATACATTAAAGGAAAACTATACCCCCAAAGTGAATACTTAAGCAACAGATAGTTTATATCAAATTGAATGACATATTAAAGAATCTTACCAAACTGGAATATATATTTACATAAATATTGCCCTTTTACATCTCTTGCCTTGAACCACCATTTCGTGACTCTATCTGTGCTGCCTCAGAGATCACCTGACCAGAAATACTACAACACTAACTGTAACAGGAAGAAGTGAGGAAGCAAAAGGCACAACTCTGTCTGTTAATTATCTCATGTGACCTTACATGTGGTTTGTATGTGTGCACAGTGAATCTTACGATCTCAGGGGGCGGCCCTTATTTTTTAAAATGGCAATTTTCTATTTATGATTACCCAATGGCACATACTACTAGAAAAGTATATTATTATGATAATGGTTCATTTACATGAAGCAGGGTTTTACACATGAGCTGTTTTACTCAGTATCTTTTAATAGAGACCTACATTGTTTGGGGGGTATAGTTTTCCTTTAAGTTAGTATTAATCTGTTTTCCTTGTAACAGAGGGACCTCCTTAGCTGGTAAACTGTATGCCCCCCTCACTCCTCCCCCATGGCCCCTTACTAACCCCACTGCCCCCTCTACCCTAGCTTCCCCATAATTCTTTATCTCACCCCCCCTTGCCTAGTTTAAACTCTCCTCCAACCTCTTAGCCATTCTTTCCCCTAGCACCGTGGACCCCCTTCCATTGAGGTGCAAACCGTCACGACTGTATAGGTTGTACCCCAACGAAAAATCAGCCCAGTGCTCTAGGAACCCAAACCCTTCCTTCCTGCACCAAGACTTGATCCACACATTTAGCTCCCTAAACTCCCGCTGTTTTCCTAAACTTGCACGTGGCACTGGCAAAATTTCAGAAAAGATGACATTGGAAGACCTTTCCTTGATCTTAGAGCCTAGATCCCTGAAATCATTCTTTAAGGTCTTCCATCTCCCATTTATTTTGTCATTAGTACCAATATGCACTAAGACAGCTGGGTCATGCCCAGCCCCACCCAATAATTTGTCTGATCAACCACATGCCCAACCCTGGCACCAGGTAGACAGCAAACTGTTCAGTTGTAGCGATCCGGACGACAAATTCCCCTATCCACTTTCCTAATAATTGAGTCCCCTACAACCACAATCTGCTTAGGCCTGACTCTACTCTCCTCCCCACCACTACTAGAGAAACTGGTCTCCCGGCTGTTAGAGAGATCAGCCCCATCTAGAATTGCCAATCCAGAGTTCATACTCCCATCATCTTCACACAATCTGGCAAATTTGTTGCGATGTATAATCTCCGGTTCAGCCTCCATTTTCCTTTTGCCCACCTTAGATTTTCTGTCACCCAGCTAGCTGCCTCATCATCCTGCTGCTGTTCTGTTCCCCCCAAACTATGTGACCCCGCTAGGTCCTGCTCAGTGAGCAAAAGACTCCTCTCAAGATTGTCAATCGACCGCAGTGTTGCAATTTGTTGCTCTAGTGACTCTAACTCCAGCCTCCAAAGTGGCAATTTGCTCACAACCACTACAGAGGTAAGTATTGTGGATCTCTTGTTCCAAATCTGCATACATATGACTGTGCCCTTCAATCTTGCTAGCACTCATTATCCCAGTTACAGATCAAAACAGGAAAAAATAAAAATAAATATATAAAATTAAAAATGAGGGTTTAGAACAAACTTTTGACCTAGTTTGAACCTCCTTTAGTTTTCAACTCCGGTGTTTATAACTCCACTTACAGATCCCCCACTTAAGGATCAAACACTTAAGAGAAGCTAACACTAGAGCAAGTTCCACTGGAGTGCCAGGGCTTCTATTTATACAGTCTGTTCAGGTGCAACTAATCAAACCCCACACCCTCAAATGGAGGGAAAACTGCAAAGTAAAGCAGGTTGTGACAAACTTGCTATAAGCACATTAGCACACCAAACTTTGCTGTTTAGCACCCAAGACAGAAAAAAAAACCTTTAAAAAATAAAACCACAGTAGTTAAATATAAACCTTAATATCATAGGCAGCAGAACCAGGGGGGCCACAGGGGCCACGGCCTCCCCAAAAAAACATTCTCCTGGATTTTTTTTTTTAAGAATTCTGCTTATAACAGCTTGAGCAGCCTTTTTCAAAATACTTGCGCCAAAACCCGACGCCATTATCATTTATTTTGGGGCTGAAGAAGCCGAAAGCTCTCATGACTAAAACTGGCCAATCGCTTTCAGCCAAAACGTTTAGGCGCAAATAGGCTGATCCTGCGCTTACACGCTGATTGCTGAGAGAGAGGATCTGGTGTGCGGCTCTGCGTGGATGAAGACGTTCTGCCTGCTGCTCCGTCTCCAATAAACTCCGTACAGACAGACACGTGATGTATTGCTAAAGATTTAATTATATGCTGCAGAAGTTTCCCGTGTGTGTGTGTTTAGCCGGAAGATGGGAGGGGGCGTGTGTTAGGGGAGGGAGAGATCACAGACAGCTGGACTTGCTGCACCTTCCTTCTGCCTAGTGCCGGTCTTAGGCTAATGAGACCTATTGGGCCCAATCTGTCCCCGTGCCCATGGGGCCCCCACCATAGCAAAATCTTGCAATTGACTTCCTCCCGCATCAAACATCAAATTCATGGAATTCATCCTTTAAGTTCTGGGGTATTATACATGGAATTGCAAATGTGTCTTTTGACTTTTATAAAATAAATTGCATTAATAAAAAGAAACGTTTAGCTATCTATATATTCAATATTTTTCCTATAGTGGACATGGTCAAAGGCACAATTCAGCAGGAACAGCCCCTAAGTTTGCTCATAGTCTGTACAGAGAGATCCCATAAAACTGTGGCAGCATAGGTATTCCCTGTACTAAGCACAATTCAGCAGGAACAGTCCCTAAGATTGCTCATAGTCTGTACAGAGAGATCCCATAAAACTATAGTAGCATAGGTATTCCTCTGTACTAAGCACAATTCAGCAGGAACAGTCCCTAAGTTTGCTCATAGTCTGTACAGAGAGATCCCATAAAACTATAGTAGCATAGGTATTCCTCTGTACTAAGCACAATTCAGCAGGAACAGCCCCTAAGTTTGCTCATAGTCTGTACAGAGAGATCCCATAAAACTATAGTAGCATAGGTATTCCTCTGTACTAAGCACAATTCAGCAGGAACAGCCCCTAAGTTTGCTCATAGTCTGTACAGAGAGATCCCATAAAACTATAGTAGCATAGGTATTCCTCTGTACTAAGCACAATTCAGCAGGAACAGCCCCTAAGTTTGCTCATAGTCTGTACAGAGAGATCCCATACAACTATGACAGCATAGGTATTCCCTGTACTAAGCACAATTCAGCAGGAACAGTCCCTAAGTTTGCTCATAGTCTGTACAGAGAGATCCCATAAAACTATAACAGCATAGATATTCCTCTGTACTAAGCACAATTCAGCAGGAACAGTCCCTAAGTTTGCTCATAGTCTGTACAGAGAGATCCCATAAAACTATGGTACATAGGTATTCCCTGTACTAAGCACAATTCAGCAGGAACAGTCCCCTAAGTTTGCTCATAGTCTGTACAGAGAGATCCCATAAAACTATGGCAGCATAGGTATTCCCTGTACTAAGCACAATTCAGCAGGAACAGTCCCTAAGATTGCTCATAGTCTGTACAGAGAGATCCCATAAAACTATAGTAGCATAGGTATTCCTCTGTACTAAGCACAATTCAGCAGGAACAGTCCCTAAGTTTGCTCATAGTCTGTACAGAGAGATCCCATAAAACTATAGTAGCATAGGTATTCCTCTGTACTAAGCACAATTCAGCAGGAACAGCCCCTAAGTTTGCTCATAGTCTGTACCGAGAGATCCCATAAAACTATAACAGCATAGGTATTCCTCTGTACTAAGCACAATTCAGCAGGAACAGTCCCTAAGTTTGCTCATAGTCTGTACAGAGAGATCCCATAAAACTATGGCAGCATAGGTATTCCCTGTACTAAGCACAATTCAGCAGGAACAGTCCCTAAGTTTGCTCATAGTCTGTACAGAGAGATCCCATACAACTATGACAGCATAGGTATTCCCTGTACTAAGCACAATTCAGCAGGAACAGTCCCTAAGTTTGCTCATAGTCTGTACAGAGAGATCCCATAAAACTATAGTAGCATAGGTATTCCTCTGTACTAAGCACAATTCAGCAGGAACAGCCCCTAAGTTTGCTCATAGTCTGTACCGAGAGATCCCATAAAACTATAACAGCATAGGTATTCCTCTGTACTAAGCACAATTCAGCAGGAACAGTCCCTAAGTTTGCTCATAGTCTGTACAGAGAGATCCCATAAAACTATGGCAGCATAGGTATTCCCTGTACTAAGCACAATTCAGCAGGAACAGTCCCTAAGTTTGCTCATAATCTGTACAGAGAGATCCCATACAACTATGACAGCATAGGTATTCCCTGTACTAAGCACAATTCAGCAGGAACAGTCCCTAAGTTTGCTCATAGTCTGTACAGAGAGATCCCATAAAACTATAACAGCATAGGTATTCCTCTGTACTAAGCACAATTCAGCAGGAACAGTCCCTAAGTTTGCTCATAGTCTGTACAGAGAGATCCCATAAAACTATGGTACATAGGTATTCCCTGTACTAAGCACAATTCGGCAGGAACAGTCCCCTAAGTTTGCTCATAGTCTGTACAGAGAGATCCCATAAAACTATGGCAGCATAGGTATTCCCCGTACTAAGCACAATTCAGCAGGAACAGTCCCTAAGTTTGCTCATAGTCTGTACAGAGAGATAACAGAAAACCATGCCAGCATAGGTATTCCCCTGTACTATTTACCATACAACAGGAGGGCCCCACCAAAATGGTTCCAATTGGGCCCCGCAGTTGTTAAGACTGACCCTGCCTTTACCTCTTCCATGTGCCTCATCGATGGAGCGGCGGCAGTGAGCTGGCTCTGGCTGCGGCTGCACATTTGCAGAAGATAATGCCATGGTTACATAGGTGCAAGCTGCGACACCTGTCAGCATGAGTGAGCCCCCCACCGCTCGGTGCCCAGCTGCTTCATGAGTGCATTCAATAGTGGGCTTAGAACAATCAAAGGGCGGGGGAGGGTACCATTGCCACTGGTACTCGGTCATTTTGTCCTCAGCTCTTGGAGGACTACAAGTCCCTACTTCCATCACCATTAATTACAGGCTGCCTGATGTTGGGAGTTGTTGTGCAAATAGAGCTGCTAGGCTAGCCTTTAGCCAAGCAATCCAATAAGCACAATGGGGAAGCCGCAACTTCCCAGAAGTTACATTCATTGCACATCATGCGGTGGGAGCTGTGAATGATGTGCAATGAATGTAACTGCTGGGAAGTTGCTGCTTCCTCATTGCTGCTCATAGGATTGCTAGGCATGCATTTTGATGTCTTGCTGCCCTACTGCTGTTTACTCTTTCAGTGCCACAGTGATGGGCACACATGCTGTTAGTCCTTAAAGGCCTATGTGTGTCATTTGTGAGGGGTAGGGTCTATGCCACAGGTCACATTAAATTTCCACTGTGCCATTCAGTCTGGGGGTATTTATACATGAAATTTCCTGAAATGTGAAATTAAAATTGAAATTCCTTGAAAATTCAGTGAAAACACACGGGAAAGTGGGTGGAGTCAAAGGGAGTGGCTAAAAGGGGGCGTGACCAAAAAATTTGCGGCACGCTACGTGCGCCTCCATTGCTCCTCGTCCTGGCCCCCAGCTGAAACCATCTTCTGCTGCCTATGCTTAATATAAAATAGCAGTTAACAAATTATGAAGAGTAGGATTTATTCCAACTCCCTGGAATACAAAACTGCACAGAGTCTGCGTTACTTGGCGCATGTAACACCTGGTGATACATTGATGGTTCACAATCAGTAGTTTCTATTGCTCAGTCCCAATATAAATACAGAAATGTGTCCTCACCTCCATGTTGGTCCCCGTGGGGCACAGGAGTCCCGTCAGGCAACTAGTGCACTTGCTCTGCAGGACAGAAGGAGACACATGGGTTAACGTGAAGCTGAGAATGGACTCGTTCTGGCCTACGGAGAGTTCATTTCTTACATGGAATTGAGACACACAAATAACCCAACTTTGCACCAGAAATCTTTGGGGTGAACTTTAGAGACATGGCAAACGTGGCACCAGACTACAAGAGATGGTGTCCAGTCCGTAGTTGCCCCCGTGGGACCCCCCCCACATATAATATAAAACATTTTCTAGACCTTTCCTTGTGTCTGTATATCAGGTGTCCTGCTGTCTGTACCGTGTCTGTACATCACCCTGACAATTGGCTCTCAGGCTTGAAGCTGAGGAACATTTTCCCATGATACCATGGATTTCAATGGCTGTTTATTTATTTATTGGATTTGTTTCACCCACTAATAAGAATAAATAAAGAAAGAGGAGCAGAGAAATAGCATTTTGGGGGATTCCCAATCCCTCCTACCTTTGTCACATGACTTCTGGTGACATCACAGTGGTTTTGCAGAATTGGCAGAACACGAGAAATTCCAACCAGCATTCCGTTCAACGTCTCATAGAAGCTTCCCACGAGTGGGACATTATGGATGGAGGTCTGGAACGAGACAGAAGCAACATATTAGTTTTCTGATATCCCCCCAGTTCACACTGGTGCAAAAAGTGCACATAAATAACCAGCCTTGTGCTTTCCTTATTCTCGCTGCAGGCAACTGGTTTCTATGGGCAACTGTATCCAGAAACCCTTTTTTTAAAATTCACTTGTCATCAATGGAAGACTTGTGTCCGAGTGCTGAACTCTCTCTGGAAGAAACGTCGGCACAGGAAAAGTCAATGTGAGGCTGCAACCCAACATCAGAATGGAAAGCAGCAGCCGGCTCCTACCAGACTGGGGTGTCCAGGGCCCACCGAGGCCACCACATCAGCAGGGCCAAAATTATATAAAGGCACCCAAGGGTCTCAGCCCTCAGGTGCCTATATATTTGAAAATATTTTTCAAAATAAAATAAAAAAATCCCCCCAGCCGCAGGGAGAGGCGTGCTTGGCTCTGAAAGGGACAATTTTGGAGAAGTGACGTCACACACACCATGGACATGACATCATTCTGCCCAGTGGGGGCACTGTTGGGACCATATATAAGAGACTTGATGTGGCGGTGTAGGCCAGTGTGGGGGGAGTTTGCTCATCAGTCCATTTTATATCCTCCTTTCTTAAAAGTCACGGCCACTGCAAAAAAGATCAAAATATTGGGGTGGGGCACAGATCCATGAAGGCAGAGGTCCTTGGCCAGCAGGAGCCCAATAGAGTTGTACCCTGATGCTGCCTTCCATTGGATTGATTTGTGCTTCCCCATGTGCCAGTCTGATGGTCTACAGTGAACAATGCCAATGGTGAGGGGGATAATGGGCTGGGACTGTTTCCATGGTTTGGGCCCCTGGTGCCAAATAATTACAATGCCTCCTTTGTGTCAAACAGATTGGGGGGCCCTTACCTGTTCCAGCACAATAAACAGAGCCAGGTCCATACACAATGGGTTTGCTGAGATGGGAAGAACCTCATTGGATAGAGCCCTGACCCCAACTGATCCCCTGTGGGATGATGGGAACCTTGGACTGTGAGCCCTGACCCCAACCCAACTGAACCCCTGTGAGATGAACTGGAACCCCGACCGAGTCTGATCCCCAAAATCACTGCCCAACCTCACTAATACTCTTGTGGCTCAATTGAAGCAACTCCCATCAACAATCTTCCATATTTACCCCATATTAACCCCTTCAGTTGGGAATGGGATGTGGGGGGGGGCAGGGATTGGATAGTTTTGGCAAACCTGAGATGAAAATGACTTATTTATGGAAAAGTTATGGAATTTTAAGAAGTGCAGTTGCCCCGACTGGATGAGATACTCAATAGCATTACATTTGTTTCTGCCTCTCTGCCCTTTTGCCAGGCTAATAAATGTAAGAAAAATGGATCCAAACCCCCCCAGAGACAAGCCCCACAATGACATACCTGGTTGTTCTGCTCATAGAACGTCAGTCGGAAGGAGGGGCCCAACATGGATTCTTTGTGGATCCCACTTTTAAAGTCTGCAGGAAACATCTTCTCCCCAAGTAGAACGTGATATTTCATTATTGTGCTGTTGTCCCTCTATGTGACAAATACATAAATGATAGAAATCACTATTATATGTGGGTCACAACCAGAATCCTCTCCAGACCCCCCTAATCTACTCCTTTATGCACAAAGACCTTGTGAAGCCCCCAATATGAGCCATGGCTAGCTACCTACCTGTATGGCAAGTCTACTGGCCTGGGGGGTTTCTGGTGGGGCAATTTACAGAGGAATCACGTCAGATCCTGTAGATGGGTCAGATTTCAATTGGTACCAACAGAACCAGCTGATTATTCCAAAAGTATAAAAGGCTCGGGGGGGGTCTAACTTCAATTTCTTGAATCCCCCTCAATAGAGATTCCACTTAGAGGGGTCTTAACTCCTAACTAAGCCCCTTTATTGTTACTCCTACACTTGCTGTATTGTTTAGCTTTACCCCACATCTCCCTTTCTGCAGCCCCCACCCCCCAAAAACCCACAACTTGCCACATTTTACAGTCAGAATGAAGTGTTTTCACCCAAAGGACCATTACCAGATGCTCAATGCCAGAATCATTGCAGAATTTCTCCACTGCCCAATTCCCAGGAACAAAAATAGTGAATTTGTCCCTCGATGATTCAATTTCCTGAATCAGACCCGATTCCTGCATAAAAATATCAGTTGGTAAAATGTCATGAAAGTGGGGCTTTTAGGGAAACAAGTAAAGTGTAACCGCCAGTTGTCAGAAAAGTGTATCAACCATATCTCATAAAGAATAATGTACCCCCTACTGTAAATGATAAGGATATTAGAAGTCACTGGGGGGTTGTTCTGTGACCATATAAAGGCACAAGGCTGCAGGCTGAGTTATACAGGGAACTGTGAGTATCACTCATGTATTATAAGGGATAATGTACCCCCTACTGTAAATGATAAGGATATTAGAAGTCACTGAGGGGTTGTTCTGTGACCATATAAAGGCACAAGGCTGCAGGCTGAGTTATACAGGGAACTCTGAGTATCACTCATGTATTATAAGGGATAATGTACCCCCTACTATATATGATAAGGATATTAGAGTCACTGAGGGGTTGTTCTGTGACCATATAAAGGCACAAGGCTGCAGGCTGAGTTATACAGGGAACTCTGAGTATCATCATGTATTATAAGGGATAATGTACCCCCTACTGTAAATGATAAGGATATTAGAAGTCACTGAGGGGTTGTTCTGTGACCATATAAAGGCACAAGGCTGCAGGCTGAGTTATACAGGGAACTCTTAGTATCACTCATGTATTATAAGGGATAATGTACCCCCTACTGTAAATGATAAGGATATTAGAAGTCACTGAGGGGTTGTTCTGTGACCATATAAAGGCACAAGGCTGCAGGCTGAGTTATACAGGGAACTCTGAGTATCACTCATGTATTATAAGGGATAATGTACCCCCTACTGTAAATGATAAGGATATTAGAAGTCACTGAGGGGTTGTTCTGTGACCATATAAAGGCACAAGGCTGCAGGCTGAGTTATACAGGGAACTCTGAGTATCACTCATGTATTATAAGGGATAATGTACCCCCTACTGTAAATGATAAGGATATTAGAAGTCACTGAGGGGTTGTTCTGTGACCATATAAAGGCACAAGGCTGCAGGCTGAGTTATACAGGGAACTCTGAGTATCACTCATGTATTATAAGGGATAATGTACCCCCTACTGTAAATGATAAGGATATTAGAAGTCACTGAGGGGTTGTTCTGTGACCATATAAAGGCACAAGGCTGCAGGCTGAGTTATACAGGGAACTCTGAGTATCACTCATGTATTATAAGGGATAATGTACCCCCTACTGTAAATGATAAGGATATTAGAAGTCACTGGGGGGTTGTTCTGTGACCATATAAAGGCACAAGGCTGCAGGCTGAGTTATACAGGGAACTCTGAGTATCACTCATGTATTATAAGGGATAATGTACCCCCTACTGTAAATGATAAGGATATTAGAAGTCACTGAGGGGTTGTTCTGTGACCATATAAAGGCACAAGGCTGCAGGCTGAGTTATACAGGGAACTCTGAGTATCACTCATGTATTATAAGGGATAATGTACCCCCTACTGTAAATGATAAGGATATTAGAAGTCACTGAGGGGTTGTTCTGTGACCATATAAAGGCACAAGGCTGCAGGCTGAGTTATACAGGGAACTCTGAGTATCACTCATGTATTATAAGGGATAATGTACCCCCTACTGTAAATGATAAGGATATTAGAAGTCACTGAGGGGTTGTTCTGTGACCATATAAAGGCACAAGGCTGCAGGCTGAGTTATACAGGGAACTCTGAGTATCACTCATGTATTATAAGGGATAATGTACCCCCTACTGTAAATGATAAGGATATTAGAAGTCACTGGGGGGTTGTTCTGTGACCATATAAAGGCACAAGGCTGCAGGCTGAGTTATACAGGGAACTCTGAGTATCACTCATGTATTATAAGGGATAATGTACCCCCTACTGTAAATGATAAGGATATTAGAAGTCACTGAGGGGTTGTTCTGTGACCATATAAAGGCACAAGGCTGCAGGCTGAGTTATACAGGGAACTCTGAGTATCACTCATGTATTATAAGGGATAATGTACCCCCTACTGTAAATGATAAGGATATTAGAAGTCACTGAGGGGTTGTTCTGTGACCATATAAAGGCACAAGGCTGCAGGCTGAGTTATACAGGTCAGAAACGCTAAGGACATTGTAAAGATATATTTAATTAAAAAAATGAATCCCATTTACCTGCAATGCTTCTGAGAACTTTGCAAATGCTGGAACCTGTTTCAATACCTGTGCCAATTTAGGCAGAGCAGGAGGGATATTCCCTATGGGGGGTCTGAGCACCTAAAAAGAGAAAAAATAATCATAACCTCTACTAAGCAGTTATATTTATACAGTATTTGTGCATTAACAAAATAAAATGTACAGAATTACATTGTTTTTAGAATACACACCCCATGTAGAAGTGCAGTGGTAGTCAGAAGTGTAACTTCATTATATATAAATATATAAGGAGATATGATCACTATATATAAATATATAAGGGGATATATCACTATATGTAAATATATAAGGGGATATGATCACTATATATAAATATATGAGGGGATATGATCACTATATAAATATATAAGGGGAATATGATCACTATATATATAAATATATAAGGGGATATGATCACTATATATAAATATATAAGGGGGATATGATCACTATGTATAAATATATAAGGGGATATGATCACTATATATAAATATATAAGGGGATATGATCACTATATATAAATATATAAGGGGATATGATCACTATATATAAATATATAAGGGGATATGATCACTATATATAAATATATAAGGGGATATGATCACTATATATAAATATTTAAGGGGGATATGATCACTATATATAAATATATAAGGGGATATGATCACTATATGTAAATATATAAGGGGATATGATCACTATATATAAATATTTAAGGGGGATATGATCACTGTATATAAATATATAAGGGGATATGATCACTATATATAAATATATAAGGAGATATGATCACTATATATAAATATACAAGGGGATATGATCACTATATATAAATATATAAGGGGATATGATCACTATATATAAATATATAAGGGGGATATGATCACTATATATAAATATATAAGGGGATATGATCACTATATATAAATATATAAGGGGGATATGATCACTATAAATAAATATATAAGGGGATATGATCACTATATATAAATATATAAGGGGATATATCACTATATGTAAATATATAAGGGGAATATGATCACTATATATAAATATATAAGGGGATATGATCACTTTATATAAATATATAAGGGGATATGATCACTATATATAAATATATAAGGGGGATATGATCACTATATATAAATATATAAGGGGGATATGATCACTATTTATAAATATATAAGGGGATATGATCACTATATATAAATATATAAGGGGGATATGATCACTATATATAAATATATAAGGGGATATGATCACTATATATAAATATATTAGGGGAATATGAACACTATATTTAAATATATAAGGGGATGATCACTATATATAAATATATAAGGGGATATGATCACTATATATAAATATTTAAGGGGGATATGAACACTATATATAAATATATAAGGGGGATATGATAACTATATATATAAATATATAAGGGAATGAGCACTATATATAAATATATAAGGGGATATGATCACTATATATACATATTTAAGGGGGATATGATCACTATATATAAATATATAAGGGGATATGATCACTATATACAGTATAAATATATAATGGGATATGATCACTATATATAAATATATAAGGGGATATGATCACTATACATAAATATATAAGGGGCATATGATCACTATGTATAAATATATAAGGGGATATGATCACTATATATTAATATATAAGGGGATATATCACTATATATAAATATATAAGGGGAATATGATCACTATATATAAATATTTAAGGGGGATATGATCACTATATATAAATATATAAGGGGAATATGATCACTATATATAAATGTATAAGGGAATATGATTACTATATATAAATATATAAGGGGATATGATCACTATATATAAATATATAAGGGGATATGATCACTATATATAAATATATAAGGATATATGATCTCTATATATAAATATATAAGGGGGATATGATCACTATATATATAAATATATAAGGGGATATGATCACTATATATAAATATATAAGGGGGATATAATCACTATATATAAATATATAAGGGGGATATGATCACTATATATAAATATATAAGGGGATATGATCACTATATATAAATATATAAGGATATATGATCTCTATATATAAATATATAAGGGGGATATGATCACTATATATAAATATATAAGGGGATATGATCACTATATATAAATATATAAGGGGATATGATCACTATATATAAATATATAAGGGGGATATAATCACTATATATAAATATATAAGGGGGATATGATCACTATATATAAATATATAAGGGGATATGATCACTATATATAAATATATATGGGACAGTAATGAAATAGAGAAAGTACAGAGAAGAGCGACTAAGCTGATAAAGGGAATGGAAGGGATCAGTTATGGGGCAAGGCAAGTTGGGATTGGTTACACTGGAGAAGAGACAGTTAAGGGGGTGTCTTTGGATTTGGGTTGCAATCTCTGCTTTCAAAACCCAGAATTGTTCCCCAAAATGTGTATCTTTAATAGCACGTTATAATAAATATCAAAAATCAGTTTCTTTGTGCCCAGCTGCCCCTTTTGCTTCACATTTATTTTCTCCAGCTGTAAATGGGGAAGTGGCATTGAACATACATGCTGTTAATAATAATAATAATAATTATACATTTTAGACTAATTTAATGACTGTAAGATTAATGTACTTACTTTATTAATAATAAATATGAAGCCGTTGGTGGCGGGGATGTCATGGGAAATGACGCTTGTGTTGTCGATCAAGATGCTCTGGAATATGAAACATAGTGAGATAATGTAAGGAGCCCCCCAGCAGCCCCTCACACACAGTCCCTCCGATTCCCCTAAACACTGGCAACTCCCCCCCCCACTTACTTGTCATTTGTCCCCTGGGCCTGTCAAATAACGTTCCCTCCCCCTGAGAATCCTGTTCTTATCAGAGAAACCGAGCAATGAAACTTAGCCCCATGGAATTGTGGGTTATGTGGTTTCCATATCTAAGCTACAGTACAACTAGGCTGTGGGTCACTTGGATATTGGCTCCATTTCAGGTCCCGGGGGGGTCAGGGTGCTTGAGTGAGGGGCAATGGTTGGGAAGATTCAGTAAGAGGAGGTGCAGACAAATAGGAGGATAAAGGGAAGGCAAATACCCCACCAAAAGTTACAATACAGAATACTCACCCCATTAATACACATGATTTCCCACTTGGTTCTGGGTTGTAATGAGGCAATTTCCTGGCCCGTGTGCTCACACAATTGGCTGGAATTGAAGCGTCCCTGAATGAAGTGCCCCCTGCACCAATTAGAGATAACAACAATCAGTGGGAATAATGAACTGGATCCAGAATATCACCTATTTAGTCGAATACTGAACTTCCAGAATAATTGCTGTCCATTTCTGCCACAAATCACTATGGGAATAATAGGGCTCCGCCCAATGAGTGACATCACTAACTTGTGACCCTATGGCAATGATGGGCAGCAGGAATCATCCAGCTCTTTATCTTGCTCCCCAGTCAAGAAATCCCTGTATTGGTTATTGAAGGGAGAAGATGATGGGAAGTTGATATAAGGTCAGTGAAGTAAGGAACCCAAGGGGCACTGGGATTTGTAGCAACTGAGTTACTAAAAGTGATGGAAAGCCACTTTTCCATCTGGTGCCCCTACAAGTGAACATTTAGGGCCCTTTGTTACTAATTGAATAAGATGATATTAAAGGCTAGTGAGCGACTGGGGGACCTCTCTAATTGCAAACATAAGGTATAGTAAGAGGCAATCCCAATCCCCCCCATCCTTATCTATAACCTTCTTTAACATGTTTTTCAAAGTTTTGTTAAAGGAAAACTATACCCCTTAAACAATGTCGGTCTCTATAAAAAGATATTGCATAAAACAGCTTATATGTAAACCCCTGCTTCATGTAAATAAACCATTTTCATAATAATATCATTTTATAGTAGTTTGTGCCATTGGGTAATCCTACATAGAAAACTGCCATTTTAAAAAATAAGGCCCCCCCCAGGGATCCTAGGATTCATGTTGCACACAAACAAACCAAACTTTGTCCACTTGCCAACTAAACTGTGAGCAAATGATTAGTGTCTTCTTGGGCAGCATTTGCCTCCTGCTGGCTAGCATAGACTCTGACCAGCTGCAACACCAGTTCATCCATGTTGCTGAACTGTTTGTCCTTCAACACTTACTGTCAATCTGTTGCCCGCATCCTCCACCATTTGTGCGGGACTTGCTCTTAGCAGCAGGTAGGGGTCAGGCAAAACAATTCTACAGAAGAGACAGGAAGCTCAGGAGCTGAATTGTAGTTTTCACAGAACAGAAAAAAGTCCACTCTGCGTTCACAAAGCAGTCTTTCACTGGATTCCCAGTGGCTGAAGCAGTTTGACACAGAATTCAATCTCTCTCTCTCATCTTGTGAACCTCCTCTACACTAACACAGGGTCCAGAATATAATACTGCCGATGAGGATATGGGATATAATGCATAAATAATAAATAAATAAAAGATCTCAGTAAGTAAAAGGGAACATAAGTGACTTTATTGTTTCTATAATGGTGTCCCTGGGCCGTCCTGGACTGGGAGTCAAAATAGGCCCTGCCATTGCAAGTACATAGAGGCCCAAACAGCCCCCACCAGCCCACTATATGGTAACTTTCCATGGAACCATACAGCAGCCCCTCTGGCATTTGCCAGAACCCACAGACTGCCAGTCCGGGCCTGGGCCACATAGAGGAGTCTGACTTTGCCAGGCCACCCTCCTGGGATTCCTATACAGAGAAACTGCAATTGTTTCTAGAAGCAAATAAACTGACAGACCCTGTGCAGAAATGTGCAGTGCTGCTGAGAATCACAGGCTCAAAGACTTCTAAGATTGTTCTCTCTCTGGGTTCCCCCACTAAACCCAGCGACTGCTCATTTTTGGAAATTATCAAGCAGCTGAAAAATCATTTTGCACCCACAGCATCTGAAAGTGTTAAGAGATTCCTCTTGAACAGACTCAGCCAGATGAGAGTATTGCTGTTATATAGCAGAACTGCGCAGCAGCAGCTTGGAATCCTTGCTAAGGTATTGCCTTGTGTATGGGCTCAGGGCTGAAGCAGTGCAAAGAATGCTGCTAACAAGGCACAGCCTAACCTTTGCTTTGGCCCAGGAGCTAGCACTTGCTTATGGCCGTTATACGGCTGCATGTGTGCATTCCAAGGAAATCCAGGCCTCTCCCAGTTCAGTTATTGCACCAGAGCTGCATCAAGTGTATAACAAGCCTGATGTTCAATTACAAGCTGAAGCATCACAGGTATCAGATCCAGCAGAAGTGAGGTGCCACAGTCATCTGCACAAATACTGTCATTTCCAAAATGCTGTGTGTCACAAATGCAAGTGCCGCAGCCACATACAGAGATTGGTTGATAATTCTCAGAGACACCAGGAAGACAGACAAACTCCATCTGGGGAGCAGAGGAGGAGTGTTATGTATTGACTGTTGATCAGTAGAGAGTTACGTGTAAATCTGAAATGTGTCATCCAGTCTTGCTGGTAATTGTTCCCTAGTATCTGCCTCTCTGTCTGTTCTTTCCTCCCAACTTGTTGCCACTTCAGCCATGTTTTATCCTGAGTAACATTTGTTCTACTTCCAGCTGCTGGGAACCTCTTCTCTACTAATTCAGGGTCCAGAATATAATAGGGGGTTTGCAACATACACCAATGATAATTTTCTTTGTAACCTTTTGCCCAGTCAAAATCTCTATTTCTGTTGTTTCCACTATATAAAGTGATGCACAATGATCTCCATCTAAACACTTGAAATGTTACAGAATATTTAAAGGGAAACTAGACATGAGCACAATGTTAGATTTGAAGCCAATTTCTTCCATAAGGACAAAAACCATCTGTGCTGCCTGTGCTCTCAGTTATTATACAGATGAATGAGACACAATTCTCTCTCTCTATAGAAACTCTGGAGAGGCCAGAAGAGCGTCTTCTTTTTACCAGTTTAGCACAAAAACCAAGTCAGAACATTGTGCAGATCTGGTTCTTTCAGGGTGACACTAACTGTACGAGGGGCAGAGGGAACAGAATTCTCACCTCACTAAGAAAGGCAACATGTACGGAACGACCCAAAATGCCTTCTGCTTTTCAGGAAGTGCTTCTATTGCTTCATTGGATGGCACCACAGCAGTTATGTTGTCTCCTTTTGGGATCACAGTCTGGGAATTCTGAATATTAAAGAGCAAATTTACTAAAAAAAAAAAGGAAACATGAGCCGACTGTTGGGTCTGGGCATACGGACCTTTGTTATGTAACTGAATTCCAAAGTAAATCTTTCCCTTTGCCTCCTGGCTTCCTCTACCCATCTGTATGTCAGTCTGTCTGTCATCCATCCCAGTGGTGTGACCGACCTCCATCAAGGCCCATCACCAACAAAACCAATTGGTAGCTACACCACTGGTTTGTCAGTTCATTTGTCTGTCTATCTATCCAACTATATATCTAATGGCTCCATATAGATTTTTTTACTAAGTTGATAGATCTGGGACTAAACATTGGCTTGTGGCTTGTGTAATGGGAAGATATAGAGTTGGTAGTTGTGTCTCTAATAATATGATATTAAATACAGGTGCTGCACACGGATGTAAATAATTCCATATTCAAATTTCCTGATGACTCAGTGATGTTGGGCTTCATCCCCAATAAAGTCACTGTATAAGGCAAATGTGGAGAATCTAATATCATGGGGTCAAGTATCATGGGGTCAAGAGTCAAGTATCATGGGGTCAAGAGTCAAGTATCATGGGGTCAAGAGTCAAGTATCATGGGGTCAAGAGTCAAGTATCATGGCGTCAAGAGTCAAGTATCATGGGGTCAAGAGTCAAGTATCATGGGGTCAAGAGTCAAGTATCATGGGGTCAAGAGTCAAGTATCATGGCGTCAAGAGTCAAGTATCATGGGGTCAAGGGTCAAGAGTCAAGTATCATGGGGTCAAGAGTCAAGTATCATGGGGTCAAGAGTCACGTATCATGGGGTCAAGAATTCCTACCCTTACTATTGGTGGGGCTGCAGTAGAAAGGCTGAGTAGTTTTAACATTTAGGGGTGCAAATTTCTAAAGGACTTGACATGCTCTGAACATATTCAAGCACAGTCTGAGAAGGACAGGCAGCAACTCAGACAATTGAGAAAATTTGGAGTTTTGCCAGAAATTCTAAAGACTTTTTATTTTGGTGCTGTGGAGAGTGTTCTGACACCAAACATTATCTGGTGGTTTTGGAATTGTTGTGTCCAGGATCCTTGTGATTTCCATAGGGTGATACGTATGGCAGAACATCACTACAAGGTATTTATACAAAAAGATGCAGAGTTACAGCAGTTTGAATGATAAAAGATTGAACTCTGCCATTATCTGTTTGATTTATTAAAGGGGACCTGTCACCTAAAAAACGTTAGTCAAGTAAAATGAACTTTAATTACACGATATAAATGATTTGAATCTTGTTTCTTCAGTCTGGGAATTCATAATTATAACAAGCAGACAGGAGCCATCTTGGGGGACACTGTTATTAAGACAAGTCTTGTATCATCTCAGAATCTTGTTTGTGCAGCAGAATGGGGGAGCTGATGTCCATCCCCATGTCCTGGTTACACAATTAAATGGTGAAGAGATTGGGGGGAATGTGGGGAGAGAAGTGACATGTAGGAAGTGCTGAATGGAAAGTGAAAGTAATTGCCTAAGATATAGAGGAGGGGCAGACAATATTTGATTGACAGCTGAGATATTTAAATGAGTTTACAACAGCTACAAATGCTTTAATAAAAAATAGTGTTTGGATGTTTAATTTGAAAAGGACTTTTATTACATAGTTTTTTATGTCTGGGTGACAGGTCCCCTTTAAAGTCAGGAACATGTTTTAAGAGTGTTAAAGTCAGAACAGAGAGGTTTAGGGAAAGTTTTTATCCTCAGGTTATTAGGCTTATTAATTATGAGATGCCACCACAGCTATTTTGATTTTCATTATTTTGATATTGATGAACCTATGAATATGTTTAGATAGTTTAGATGTTGTTACCCTGTGCTTGTTGTGTTTAGTTAATAGTGTGTCATTAAACACACACTGTATTTACATCATATGCACAATACACTCAAATCCATGGAGATTGTTAGTTGTTTCCCAGTAGGAAATGGAATCTGTCTATCTGTATTAAAGGGGAGCTTCACTTGTAAGTTAACTTTTAGTTTGTTATAGAATGACCAATTCTAAGCAACAATTATTTGTCTTTTTCTTCTGACTCTTTCCAGCTTTTCAATGGGGGGTCACTGACCCCATCTAAAAAAACAAATGCTCTGTAAGGCTACACATTTATTGTTATTGTTACTTTTTATTACTCATTTTTCTATTCCGGCCTCTCCTATTCATATTGCAGTCTCTTTTTCATATTAATGCATGGTTGCTAGGGGAATGCATGGTTGCTAGGTAATGTGGCTTGAAGTCTTGGAATGACCAGCGTACAGTTCCCTACAGGTTGTACTTGTATAACTTGTACATCTCTCTGTCTGTCAAATGTAATGTTCCCCACGTACCATTATCCACTGGTTAAACAGAGACAGCTCCGGCCTCTCATGCATCTCCTACAAACACAGGAGAGAGTCAGGGTTACTACACATATACTTTTACTATATATATAAAAATAAACATAATATATAAGTATATATAATAAAGGTAGGTATGTATAGTGTACAGTATAAGGGTTAGTATACATATAGTTAGTATATATATATATATATATATATATATAAATAAATAAGTGTAGGTATATATAGTGTAGAAGGGTTAGTATATATATATTTAGTATATAGTATAGAAGAGTAAGTATACATTAGTTAGTATATATAGTGTAGAGTCATGAGAATGTTAAATACCAACCACCATTACGTCTCCATAACATGTCAGTCCATCCCCCCCATATCCATCGAGACAAGTGCATGTTCTCTCTCCCGCCGCCACAAACTGACATTTAGCCTGTGGGAAAGACAGAAGGGTGTGAGTGGACCCTCACTTGTCTTGGTTCATAACTTTCCATCCATCCAGAAGTGAGAGGTGAGCTATGAAATCAACGACTCAGAGACTGTCGTTCAACAAGGGCATTTGGTCATGCACAGCAGCAGCACATGATGTTCATTGATGTTCTAAGTAACTATGATGTAAGTTCATTGATGTTCTAAGTAACTATGATGTAAGTTCATTGATGTTCTAAGTAACTATGATGTAAGTTCATTGATGTTCTAAGTAACTATAATGTACGTTTATTGATGTTCTAAGTAACTATGATGTAAGTTCATTGATGTTCTAAGTAACTATAATGTACCTTTATTGATGTTCTAAGTAACTATGATGTAAGTTCATTGATGTTCTAAGTAACTATAATGTAAGTTCATTGATGTTCTAAGTAACTATGATGTAAGTTCATTGATGTTCTAAGTAACTATGATGTAAGTTCATTGGTGTTCCAGGTCACTACGTTCATTGATGTTCTAAGTAACTATGATGTAAATTCATTGGTGTTCCAGGTCACTAAGTTCATTGATGCTTGATCTAGGTAAAAACGAGATTAGTTTGTTGGTGTTCTAGGCACCCATTGTGCTAGTTCTATCATTTTCTAGGGCACTATAATGCAAGTTCTTTCATGTTCTAGTCACTATGATGTAAGTTCATTGATGCTCTAGGTCACTATGTATATAATAGAGCAGACATTACCCTCTGGGTAATGGTACATATCATTAACATTTATGTACTGATCAATTTTCCATTGCTTGGCTCAGATATTTCAGGCACAAATCAATTCTAGCCTATCTCCTATACAAGATGAATGGATTCCCTGCTGCAGCCAATACTGTGATATAAATCAAATGGCCAGTGCTTCATTACCTGCACGCTATTCAATATGAGCACAAGATATAGGATGTAGGGATCCATAGGGTTAATTCCCCTATGTTTCTGAAATCCCACATGCTGGGAAATCCCCTGCCTGTCCAGCTACAGGTTGGAGCGAGATCTGGCAGATACCGGAGGTTGCCAGAAGGTGTCGCTGCTGCACAACTGTTTGATATGGATAGAGTCATGTGCTCACAGCCATTGCTGCTTTCACTTTCACAGAGAATGGAGCTGGGATTTGGTTCCTTACCAGGCTGCTGTGCATCAGAGACACCACATGTTTGGGCTCAGGGATAACAGGACCCCGATATTTGTGATTACATTTCCTAAACCTGTTATTGGTAAGAAGGTAATAGTGTATACTATAACCTATGGCACAGGGGGTGGCCAAGAAGTTGTTACAAGGACTAGTGTTGCAACTGTGTTCGGCTCATTCTTTTGATTTAAAAAACAATCTGTATATTCCTAATTGTTATATTTTATTGCTGTTTTACCTGAACTTTCTCCCCCTCTACCCCCCCCTCTATAATGAGTATGGCTTGTTTGAATAGAGATCAGGAGCTCTGTATGAACAAACACTCACACTCTTCTCACAGCCATAGTCTGTATTAGGCTTTCAGATAAGGAGGGGTTCTTTATACTGAGGGTTTATTTATGATAATTTGATGAACTGCCTTCTCCAGACCCCCACAGTTGCAGGAAGATGGGTTTTCCTTGTTTAGTGCAACAAATAACAAAATCCATAAATGTTCCTTAATTCAAACAACTGGAAGTGGATGTTGAACCCTATTCCTGGTGCTCATGAGGAACATGCAGGTTACAGAGCAATTGTGATTCACTGTAGTAAATATTACTCACCATCCCATGGCAACCCCCATTGTTTTCCAAGCAAAGATCCACTGGGTCACAGGAATATCCATCCCCCACGTACCCCCTTTTACATGTGCAATCATTCTGCAAGAAAAGGCAGAACATTCCATGGAGCTTCTTTCTTTCTACACAAACGGTTCTTTCTGATTCTTTTACTTTTACTAAAGAAACTGACACTTCATAAAGAAACTTTGAATTACTTTGCCTCAAATATCTGTAGTTAAATGACTTTGCATTCCTTCCTCTCATTACTGCCAACGAAGAACCCCCCACTTTCATCTGCAGCAGCCATGTATTAGGGTAAGGGTTAGTGGTGAGTGCAGGTTACTGGTGAGTGTGGGTTACTGGTGAGTGCAGGTGAGTACAGGTTACTAGTGAGTGGGGGTTACTAGTGAGTGGGGGTTACTGGTGAGTGCAGGTTGCTGGTGAGTGTGGGTTACTGGTGAGTGGGGGTTACTGGTGAGTGCAGATTGCTGATGAGTAATCAACAGTCACCACACATTAATGAGATAAAAATATGTAATTACATCTAAAATTTGTCACTTTCAGTGTAATATATTCTGGTTTACTGTGTTCTGCAAAGAAGTAACCCTATTACACAGTATAAGTCTAACCCTAACCCTAATACATTATAAGTCCCCTAATAATGTATCTGAGTCCCTACCCTAACTGTAACCCTAACCCTAACTGTAACCATAACTGTAATCCACACTGTAACCCTAACTGTAACCCTAACTGTTACCCTAACTGTAACCATAACTGTAATCCACACTGTAACCCTAACTATAACCCTAACTGTAACTGTAACCCTAACTATAACCTTAACTGTAACCCACACTGTAACCCTAACAGAACCCTAACCCTAACTGTAACTCACACTGTAACCCTTAACTGTAACCCACACTGTAACCCTAACTGTAACCCTAACTGTAACTGTAACCCTAACTATAACCTTAACTGTAACCCACACTGTAACCCTAACAGAACCCTAACCCTAACTGTAACTCACACTGTAACCCTTAACTGTAACCCACACTGTAACCCTAACTGTAACTGTAACCCTAACTGTAACCTTAACTGTAACCCACACTGTAACCCTAACAGAACCCTAACCCTTACTGTAACCCACACTGTAACCCTTACTGTAACCCTAACCCTTATCCTAATAGACTGAGTGTGAGGGAGTTGCTGTGTGTGAGTGTGGGACATATTGGGGAAGTACCTATTAAATGCAATGATTGTGTGGGTGTATGTGTGAGTGTGTGGGACAGACGAGGGGAGGTAGTTGAGAAAGTGAAAGCACCAAACTAATGTTTGGACCTTTCTATAGAGCCAGCATATAAGGGTGTGTATCTAATAAGAACTAAATAGTTCCCACATCTGTGTTTTGGTTCCCCTCATCTATTGACTTGAGGCCTTTCTGTCATCACAATAAGAATATCCTGGGCTCCAGCTCTTTATGCCCCCCCCCCCCCCACAGTTTACAGATCCCGTGAAGCAGAGCTTGGCCTGGAAAGACCCTTTGGCTTGATATTTGTCACCTCCCTTCCTGGTTGACATGATATCTCGCTTCCCTTGGACCTGATCATGTTGGCAGTAGTCTGTGCAAGCAGTTCACCTTCCTGAGGAAATAAGAGCACCTACCTGTCCCGGCTGTATAAAGTTGCATTGTGCATCAAGGTGGCAGCCCCCTCTGTTTGCCAGCACGCAGTTGTCAATGGGTAAACAGACAGTGCCATCTCCGGTCCAGCCAGTGTTGCACTCGCAGCTGACAGTGCCATCTTTGGTGCTGGTACAAATAGCCTGCAAGAGACAAAAGTTCATTTCCCAATGTATCTGTCGGGTAGATGCCACCCAAATCATGATGGAAACAGAGTGGCACACTGCACAGAAGCAGCATCATTGCAAGAAGGTGACCCCGAGTGAATAAGTGGCACTTGCATTATCTGCACAGCCTCCTCTGTCAGGTCTTCTACAGGCATCTACCAGGCGACATGAAAACCCATCTCCCTCGTATCCATTCTCACATGTGCACCTGCAGAGAGACGTGTAGGTTAGGCAACAGATAACAATGCCCATGGCCAATTGCACCAATACTAAACACTGCGTCCCTGGCACCAATATTAACCCCTGTATCCCTGGCACCAATACTAACCCCTGTATCCCTGGCACCAATACTAACCCCTGTATCCCTGGCACCAATACTAACCCCTGTATCCCTGGCACCAATACTAAACCCTGCATCCCTGGCACCAATACTAACCCCTTTTATCCCTGGCATCAATACTAAAACCTGTATCCCTGGCACCAATACTAATCCCCTGTATCCCTGGCACCAATACTAACCCCTGTATCCCTGGCACCAATACTAACCCCTGTATCCCTGGCACCAATACTAAACCCCTGTATCCCTGGCACCAATACTAACCCCTGTATTCCTGGTACCAATTCTAACCCCTGTATCCCTGGCACCAATACTAACCCCTGTATCCCTGGCACCAATACTAGCCCCTGGGTCACTAACATCAATATTAACTGCTGTGCCATTCTACAGGCCTTAGGAGTTTTACATTAGTTAAATTATGGGGCTTTGTGGCCCAACTGGTTGATGGATCTTGTTCCCAATGAATCTTCACCTTGTGATGTTGCCCTCGGTTTCGCAGGTAGCGTTCAGGTGGCAGAACAGTGCCAGATCTGATGTTCCACAAGGCTCTGCTCTTTGGTCACAGAATTCTCCGGTGAATCCTTCATTACAGCGACCACCCTGGCAAACCCCTCGGCTTCCAGATCTGTTATCACAAATGCCATGAAGGCACCGACAGTCTGTCATTGGCAAAAGAAAATATTGGAAGACTGTATGCTTTCTGCCAGGGAAATGCTTCAGTCTGGATACTGGATCATTGCAAGGCCACTTACCTTCATCACACTCATTCCCATGCTTGTTTGGGTCAGTACAGATGTGACAGGCAATTCCTTTGAATTTTGGGAAACAGATGCACTTGCCATTTCCATGGATTCCATCATTGCACTGCAGGAGAATGAAAAGTTGTTTGGAGCCGGAGAGTCTTAATTACTGTGGTTCCTACTGCCTTGACTACATTTCAGGTTCCAGCACTGATTATTCCATGTGGAGAAGCTCATGGCTGGGGGGGGGTCCCTGTAGGTGTGTGGGGACCCAAGAGGTGACTGCCCTAGTGGTCCTTAGTGGACACCCCAGTCCAAAACTGGGTTTAGGAATTATTATGAGTGATTCCCTCCCAGGATTCCTTCTAATTTGCATATGAGGAGAGGGTGTCCTCATCCAACATACAGGAGAGTGGGGCAGAATAAAGAGAAGAGGAGGAGAGGCTTCAAACCCACTGCAGAAACCTACTACAGGACTTTGGTCTGAATGGGGGGAGGAGAGGTGGCAGCCTGGATTGGGGTCAATCTTACAATATGCAGTTGCATTAATATGATTATGGTTTATACTCGGGATGTGCTGATTCCACAGGGTTAATGTGCATAGCATCAGTAGTAAAGCATGGGGAGTAGGAAAAGACAATTAGTACTCCCAGCATGATCAGGTGGGGGGGGATATAACTTGTGTAATATCATGAACTCCATTTTTTCTTTAAAGGGCTTGTTCACCTTCAAAACCTTTTGCAGTTCAGTTGGTTTCATGTGGTTTATAAAGAATAAAGACTTATTTCAATTACTTTCTATTTTCTATTTCAACCATTTTTCCAATATTGAAGTGTAAAGTCTTTATTTCTGGTGAACAATCTGAAAACAACTGAACTGAAAAAAGTCTTTGGAAGGTGAACAAGCCTTTTCATTTACCAGTGATTTCCATATGGCCGAGCTCTAGAATCTCAGCTATGGGTGTGAGGGAGAAAACACCCCAGACTGTGGGGCGAATCCATGATGGACAATCCTTATATATTATGGTTTGAGTTTAGGGAACGTTCTTGATTTTTGGTCTTCCAAGTTCAGTGGAAAAACTGGGTATATTGTGGTTGTACCCTGAAGAGAACACAACTGACATTTTTATGGAGAAACAATATTGGAAAGAAACTTACAGTCCCACGACCATAACAGGAAGAGGAAAATCCTCCAGGACATTGCCTGCACTCAGGTCCATAGAAGCCACTACAGCAGCCCAGCTCCTGAAACAAGAAGGATATTTGCACCTTCACTAGTTCCTGGGGCTCAGGCATAAAGATCGGGGCTATTTCAAGAGCTAAGTGTAATTTTGAAGGCAAAAAAAAACATTTAAGGGGGAGTTAGCTCAGGGGCAGGTGTAAAGTTCAATGTAGATTTATGACCTGATTGACAGCAGGAGGCACCATGGGTGGTAGGACACCAGGGCAAGTGTTGGAGATGGTGACTGCTGATATTGTCACTAACACAAGTGCCCATAATTCAGATTTTCTAGAATAATAAAGCCCATCCTTATTTTTTGGTTTGGTGATAGGATCCAGCATAGGAGCGAGATACAATTTCACATAAATAGAATGTTATTACAGGGCTAAAGGCACAGGGTGGCAGCTTGGGTGAATAATGGCTGAAAATGCATCTGGGCACATATTATTGTGTATTGGGGTTAGGGTGGATATAGGGGGAATACCAATTCCAGATGTGAAGATTGACCGAGTTGTATATCAATATCTGTGCATTTAGGGCCAATCTTGTGTTAACAACACCACACGCCTTCCTATGACAACAGACGACCATGTGCATGGTCTGTTAAACAACAGATCATTTGGTTCATTCTGACCCAATAAATGTATTTTTTTTAGTTGTAATATTGGTGTGTAGAAGCCACCTCAGTTCATTGTGTCTGACCTTGTGCTTTCTATTGAGTGCTATTCTCATATTTGCATGGGAGCATTATTGACAATGCAGGTATCTGAGAGTTGTTACCCTGTATCCTTCCCATTGTTCTGCTGATGGGCTTCTGGGGGGGGGGGAAGGGGGTGATATCACTCCAACTTGCAATGCAGCAGTAAAAAAACCTGAAGTTTATCAGATCACAAGTCACATGACTGAGGGCACCTGGGAAACTAACAAGATGTCTAGTCCCTTGTCAGCTTTCAAAATAAAATATAAAAAATCTGTTTGCTCTTTTGGAAAACAGATTTCACTGCAGGATTGGGCTGAAGCAGCACTATTATGTGAGCAGAACCCGCTATACATCAAACCTCCAGTGGCTCCCCTTTCTGAGCATAACGCTACTTTCTGTCCTGAGCTGTGAGTTTGGACTATATGGAGAACACGGCAGACCCAGACTCAGACTGAATGGGTGGATGTTTAGAGAACAGACATGTCAGTAGGAATGGGTGCTGAGTGCACACTCACTGCAATGAGACAGAGACACATATTTATGGGCACAGGATAGAAATAACTGGTTAAGTTTAATAAGTGTCACATGACAGGTTTTTTGAACTTACCGAGGCAGTTACAGTACAGTTACGGGCACAGCCAATTGAGCCAAAGGAACTATTTGTGCCTTCTCCAAGCTTGCAGCCTTTGTCTACAGATCCCTGGAAATTGGCAAAAAGAAGCATTCCTTCCATTAAGGGAAATGATGTTCAATCATTATAGAGCTAAACCTGCCAATCAAATACAGAACTGAGCTGCTCCATCACTTGCACAGGTGAGACATCTAAGCCTTAAAAAGCCCCCAGCGATACCAACCTTGGGGGACATCCCAATATGCCTGGGCATGAACCAAAACTCTGCTTGGCTTTCCCTTCATAAATACACCAACTGATACCAGACACCAAATGTTCCTATTAACCAGGGGATCGAACTAGAGACTCTATAAATATATCAATATATCAATATTTGCATCTACTGTGTATATTATAGTTCTGCTCTGTCAGTGCCCATTGAACACTTTGGGGATATTTCCTACAAACTGAATTTGCCCCCACAAGAATTGACAAAAAGCTTGTGCCATGTGAGTTTTTCTTACCAAATCGGTGCTGTTATCTGGACAGGGGGCAATAGAGTCACAGTTGGAGCACAGGCCCTGTAGGAACAGGAGGATTTACATTCAGTGATGTGGGGGGCACAGTCATAGCTACAGCTTTACATTGAATTCTCTTGGTAGCATCACACTTTGTGCCCCTGTGCATCTCCTCTAGTTCTCTCACGCACCCCCACAAATATATATGCAGGTTAAATGTAAGCATGCACCAAATCCACTATTTTGGATTCGGCTGAATACTGAACCAAATCCTAATTTGCGTAAGCAAATTAGGGGTGGGAAGTGGAAAACATTTTTTATTTCCTTGTTTTCTGACAAAAGGTCACATGATTTCCCTCCCTGTCCCTAATTTTCATATGCAAATTAGGATTCGGATTTGGTTCAGCCGGGCAGAAGAATTCAGAAAACATGAAGTACTGAGATCTGGAGAAGCACCACTTGCACTTTGCACCCACAACAAAACCAATAAAACCCCAAATACAGCAAGTGATACAATGAGAATAGAGTGTGTGTTGTGTCACTTCTGCTTCCGCAAGCTCAGGGGTTGGTCTGCCAAGAAGGGGTAACGACAGAAAAGCCCCAAACTCCACAAAGTCCCAGACAGAAGTGCAGGAGCAGTAACATGGGCAAGAGTAGCCCTTAGTGTTCGGAGCACTTGTGCCCAGGGGAATGGCTGCGCATGTATCAGTGGGTGCAAGTTTGGGGGTTGGTAAAGATGGGAAGCCTACGTTGTACCCCCCTCCTGCACAAAATATGCTGCCTGTCTGCTCCCCAACCTCTCCATGCTGTTCCATGCCAAACAAATGACTGGTGCTTGCTTATATACGTGTGCATGCCCCGCCCCCTCCAATGACATCACAGAAGTTGTCACAGGTATATAAATTGGTGAGGCAGGTTGGAGTATCTTAGTTTGGGGTGAGGAACTGTAAACAAGAGACACAAGTTGTAGTTATACTGATGCGCTGTGATAACCTGACACTCAGAACCTGACACTCAGAAGCTGCAATGTCTATGGGTGACAGCACTTGGGGAGTTTTGCTGCCAGAATTGAATTTCATTTCCTACATGAAATAAAGAGGCCAAAATATTGCAGCACCGCAAGAAATGATGTACAATTTGAATGTTTTACCCACAAAGTTTTTACATCAATCCCTGTGGAAGGCACAGTATTGTTGGCGCATTGTCTCATGTGAACTAGCGATGCACCGAATCCACTTTTTTGGATTCGGCCGAACCCCCGAATCCTACGTGAAAGATTCGGCCGAATACCGAACTGAATCCGAACTCTAATTTGCATATGCAAATTAGGGGTCGTAAGGGGAAAACATTTTTTACTTCCTTGTTTTCTGACAAAAAGTCATGCAATTTCCCTCCCGCCCCTAATTTGCATATGCAAATTAGGATTCGGATTCGGTTCGGCTGGGTAGAAGGATTCGGCCGAATCTGAATCCTGCTGAAAAAGGCCGAATCCTGGCCGAATCCCGAACCGAATCCTGGATTCGGTGCATCCCTAATGTGAACAGTGCAGTTTCCCCAAGGACCTGGGTGCCATTACTCTCAATTCCTGCAGCTCACAGGTATCATTACTTCGCTGAAACAAACATTTTAGAACATGAAAAACAATACATTTGGGATTGAGACTGTAATTCAAAGGGTTCATTCCAGAAAAACTCACTGTGATGGTTTTCTGAAACGTTTCCATACACTGATGAGGCAAAATCGGCAAAATGGTGTCAGGGATCAATATGCCATCTAGGGTATGTATGATTCCATTGGAAGCCACGATATCAGTTCGACCAATCGGGACACTGGACACCCCAAGAGTGATTCTTCCCTGTCCAAAGTACCGAGCAGAAAACGAAAGAAAGACACAAGGGCTCTTCCATTACATCTCTTTTATTCTATTCCATTGTATCTCTATTTTGTTCCACTCTATCTCTACTCTCTTCTATTATATCTCTATTCTCTTCCATTATATCTATATTCTCTTCCATTATATCTCTATTCTCTTCCATTATATCTATATTCTCTTCCATTATATCTCTACTCTCCTCCATTATATCTCTATTCTCTTCCATTATATCTCTATTCTCTTCCATTATATCTCTATTCTCTTCCATTATATCTCTATTCTCTTCCATTATATCTATATTCTCTTCCATTATATCTATATTCTCTTCCATTATATCTCTATTCTCTTCCATTATATCTCTATTCTGTTCTGCTCTTTTTCTAAATCTTTATTTGTCTCATTGTATCTCTGTTCTGTTCATTGCTACTCTGTTCCATTGTCTCTTTATTCTGTTCCATTGCATATTTATTCCGTTTCATGCTCTCTAGTCTGATCCGTTACCTCTCTACTCTGTTCCATTGAATTTCAATTCTGATAAATTCTATCCCTATTCTGTTCCATTCTATATCTATTGTGTTTCATTCTATCCCTATTCTGTTCCATTCTATATCTATTGTGTTTCATTCTATCCCTATTCTGTTCCATTCTATATCTAATCTGTTCCATTGTGTCTCTATAAACGGTTAAAGGGTTAAACTGCACAGACTTTTGGGTACTTACATCTTCTGTGACGTTAAGCTTTATGATTTCATTGGCAGTGGTTAAAATAGTCGGCATTGTAATAAGCCTGTCAGCAGAGATCTGATAGCAATAGAAAATAGAAGTGTTATGATTGTCCAATCGTGTCTATAGGTGCCACCATAAGGGGCTTATTCTCTAATGCCTCAATGTGTTGTACATGATTTCATTGGGTAAAATAATTTTCCATAGATTTAATACCAAAAACCAAAGAAAAAAGTGGAAAACAGGTCTAGGAGGCAAAACTTCAGAATCTGGGGATTGCCAGAAGACATATCGGCGAAAGATATACCAAACTACCATGGCAGCCTCTTTTCTGTGATTTGCCCTAACACACACCAGACTAATGGAATCTTGGGCTCATCACTCAATAGGCCAAAAGCCTCCCCCCAACTAAGCCACCCAGAGACATAGTAACCTGTCCGCACTACTTCAGACAGAAAGAACTGATCCTCACTCATGCCCGCTCTAATGCGGAAATCACCACAAAGTCCAGATCTTTGCAGATCTTTCGCCAATCACCCTGGGTAAATGGAGGGATGTCAAACAAGTTACTCAATGCCTTAGGGAAATGAAAATCCCATATTGCTGGGGATATCCCTTTAAATTGTTCGCACAACATTATGGACACACATATATCCTGCAGGATCCAGACAAGGCTCAACATTTCCTGCAACATAAGCCATCCACCAACTTGAAAGGCACCAATGACACCTGCACTTCACCCTCAATGGCAACAAGTCCACAGATCGGCATCTCAACAGCGACCGGCAAAATGCATTAAATGAACAGTTCAGTGTGAAAATAAAAACTGGGTAAATAAATAAGCTGTGCAAAATAAATAATGTATCTAATATAGTTAGTTAGGCAAAAATGTAATGTATAAAGGCTGGAGTGAGTGGATGTGTAACATAATAGCCAGAACTCTACTTCCTGCTTTTCAGCTCTCTAACTCTGAGTTAGTCAGTGACTATAAGGGGGGCCACATGGGACATAACTGTTCAGTGAGTTTGTAATTGATCCTCAGCATTCAGCTCAGATTCAAAAGCAACAGACATGTCTCCCCCCCCCTCAAGTCTCTGATTGGTTACTGGCTGGTATCCAGGGTAACCAGTCAGTGTAAACCAAGAGAGCTGAAAAGCAGGAAGTAGTGTTCTGGCTATTATGTTACACATCCACTCACTCCAGCCTTTACACATTACATTTTTGGCTAAATAACTATATTAGATACATTTTTTATTTTGCTCAGCCTTTCAATTTACCAAATTTTTATTTTTACACTGAACAATTCCTTTAAGCCCGACCTTCTTCGGACCATAGAAGCGACTCTCCTAAACCAGGCTGAGGAAAAATACTGATACATCTCCTGAGTCAATCTTCCCTTGATGGTTCATATACCCAACACCCATTATACTATAGACTCAAACCACTTTTTTCTATTTTTTGCTCTATTTTGTTTACTTCTTAGTTCACTAACTTACCTATACTTTTGATGGCTACACTTTCATTATTGCTGTTCACTGCTTTAACTACTTGTGATGATATATGTTTGATTATTAAGAATCATTTACATAGAGGGCCTATACACAGCCACATTTTTTCAGGTTGCTGCCAATGTAATGATATGCTTTCTTTTTATTATAAGAATGGTTACTTTTTGAAGTCTTAATTGCAAAGGTCTTAATACTATTGCTTAACGTTACTTAGCCCTGCGAGAACTGAGGCTCCATAAAACAGACATTGTTCTAATACAGGAGACTGTCTGTTACAGGTAACCCTAACTACTAGCATCTCTAACGTACATTTTATAATCCTTGACTATCTCTAACACATCTCTCCTTAATGCAATCATATATGCACCTAACCAAGGCCAACTGAGATTTCTTAAGAAGGTCTTTAATAAAATCTGTGCCTGTAAGACAGAATTAGAAGCCAGACTCTCCTCGAGTAGCCTTTTTGTTATCAGAATTTTTCCAACAAGAAAACATGCCTGGGTTCCAGGAAAATGATCTAGAAACCCTCAATGCAGAAATTACACAAGAAGAGATCTTGGGCACACTTCAAACCCTTCCTAATAACAAGGACCCAGGCCCAGATGGGCTAACCTATCAATACTACAAGCAATTTCACCTCACTCTCCTGCCCTATCTCACCAAATCATATAACAGCTACCTTCAGTGAACTCCAATACCCTCCGTAGATCTTACCTCATTTCTCACCCTAATTCCAAATGATGGCAAAGATCCAACCATATGCACTTACTACAGGCCCATCGCTATACTTAATACAGATCTGAAGTTATTTCCAAACTCTTAGCTAATTGTTTGGACCAAGTGGTCTTTATACTGGGTCACAAAGCTGCAGATAACACAAGGCGAGTAATCAACCTACTCGATATATTAAATACATAGAAAAACAATCCCTGATATTAAGTTTAGATACAGAGAAGCTGGTTGACCATCTTGATTGGTCCTACCTATTTACCCTTCCCTAACACCTTAATTTAAATGGCCCTTTCCTTCAAGCCTTACAAGCCCTCTATAACAATCCCACTACTTATCTAAAACGTCCAGGTCATTCTAATAACCCCATTAGGATCTCAAACGGCACTAGGCAGGGTTGCCCTCTTTCGCCCCTTTCTCTATGGACAGCTAGCTGCCCATATACACAACCATGTAGGCATTAAGGGAGTAGAGGTTGGACCTAACCATCATAAAATAACTCTCTTTGCAGACAATGTACTTCTAACAATCACCAGCCCCCAAGTATCTCTTCCTTCCCTGCATAAGCTTTTGGACACATATAGCACTCTTTCTGGATACAAAATTAATGTAACCAAGACTGAGGCACTCCCTTTATATATTCCTACCCCAGCCCTGGAAGCCCTACTGGCAACCTTTAAGTATAACTGGAAGAAAGATCATTTCCCCCATCTACAAGCTACTAATCAACCCATTCTTAGAAAAAGGATCTAAACACAAATACATACAAAAATGGGATGATTATATAGGGAGGACAATAGATGCAAAAGAATGGGATGCTTTATGGGACCATTCTAAACGTGGGATCACCTGTGTCAGGCAAAATACTCATGTTTTGGTAACATACACCAGCTAAACTTCACAGATTATTCCCGGGAACTTGACCAGGGAAATTGACCTCATATATTTTGGTTTTGCCCCCAAATACAAACATTCTGGGATGAAATTATAAATTTACTGTGTCAGATCACACTCCAAACCCTAGATAAATGCATTCTTAACTTTTGGGAAACCCTATAAACAATTTCCAAAGCACGCACAAAAACTGACCAACCAGGTGCTCTCGGCTACTCGCATCTCAATTGTGGCTAAATGGAACCCAAACTTCAAACACTAGTGGTTAAACATCAACAATTGTTTTATTCAACACCTTGTGTTTCCTCTCTTTTCTTGTTTTCTATTTTCGAGTTTTCTTTTTTTTCTGAATGTTTATTTACTAATTGCCCTACATACAGTCTATCATATATATCATTAGACATGGCAATAAGCAGTGGACATATGTTTGTAACCGAGCTTTCATGTTATCCATTGAGATTCAAATGAAAAGACTGTACAAAATATGACATTCCTCTCTGCTTTTTCTAAAGAAAAAGAAAAATTATAAGTTACAATAAAAAAGAAAAGTCTCACTCACCGCTGCCACGGAGGAAATGTGGTACTTCACTAACTCCAAGAGCTTATGCTTCGCCTGAAACAAAATACATGGTTACTTTATTAAAGGGGATTTAACTGGTGGCAAACAATTCTCTTATATATCCTCAGCCCATCTGCCATGTATTCATATATATTCATATGTCTATTTGCTAGACAAAGTCATTGGTTTAGAGTTCTCTGCAATAACTGGCATTTTTAACACCAAACCTGTCATAAAGTCTTTATTTAAGGTAACAGATACATAGAAACATTGGGGTAACAGTCACCCCCTCCAGGGGTACCCAGGCTACAAATAAACACTTACCCCAAATCTCCCCCTAACTGACCTTCAGACTGGACCCCTTAGCTCATAACAAGGTTACAGATATATAGAAACATTGGGGTGTCACCCTGCTATCGTTCCAGGGGTACCCAGGGTACAAATAAGCACTCACCCCAAATCTCCCCCTAACTGACCTTCAGACTGGGCCCCCTTAGCTCATAACAAGGTTACAGATATATAGAAACATTGGGGTGTCACCCTGCTATAGTTCCAGGGGTACCCAGGGTACAATAAACACTCACCCCAAATCTCCCCCTAACTGACCTTCAGACTGGGCCCCCTTAGCTCATAACAAGGTTACAGATATATAGAAACATTGGGGTGTCACCCTGCTATAGTTCCAGGGGTACCCAGGGTACAAATAAACACTCACCCCAAATCTCCCCCTAACTGACCTTCAGACTGGGCCCCCTTAGCTCATAACAAGGCTACAAATATATAGAAACATTGAGGTGTCACCCTGCTATAGTTCCAGGGGTACCCAGGGTACAAATAAGCACTCACCTCAAATCTCCCCCTAACTGACCTTCAGACTGGGCCCCCTTAGCTCATAACAAGGTTACAGATATATAGAAACATTGGGGTAACAGTCACCCTGCTATAGTTCCAGGGGTACCCAGGGTACAAATAATCACTCACCCCAAATCTACCCCTAACTGACCTTCAGACTGGGTCCCCTTAGCTCATAACAAGGTTACAGATATATAGAAACATTGGGGTGTCACCCTGCTATAGTTCCAGGGGTACCCAGGGTACAAATAAACACTCACCCCAAATCTCCCCCTAACTGGCCTTCAGACTGGGCCCCTTAGCTCATAACAAGGTTACAGATATATAGAAACATTGGGGTGTCACCCTGCTATAGTTCCAGGGGTACCCAGGGTACAAATAAGCACTCACCCCAAATCTCCCCCTAACTGACCTTCAGACTGGGCCCCCTTAGCTCATAACAAGGTTACAGATATATAGAAACATTGGGGTGTCACCCTGCTATAGTTCCAGGGGTACCCAGGGTACAAATAAGCACTCCCCCCAAATCTCCCCCTAACTGGCCTTCAGACTGGGCCCCCTTAGCTCATAACAAGGCTACAAATATATAGAAACATTGGGGTGTCACCCTGCTATAGTTCCAGGGGTACCCAGGGTACAAATAAGCACTCCCCCCAAATCTCCCCCTAACTGACCTTCAGACTGGGCCCCCTTAGCTCATAACAAGGTTACAGATATATAGAAACATTGGGGTGTCACCCTGCTATAGTTCCAGGGGTACCCAGGGTACAAATAAGCACTCCCCCCAAATCTCCCCCTAACTGGCCTTCAGACTGGGCCCCCTTAGCTCATAACAAGGCTACAAATATATAGAAACATTGGGGTGTCACCCTGCTATAGTTCCAGGGGTACCCAGGGTACAAATAAGCACTCCCCCCAAATCTCCCCCTAACTGACCTTCAGACTGGGCCCCCTTAGCTCATAACAAGGTTACAGATATATAGAAACATTGGGGTGTCACCCTGCTATAGTTCCAGGGGTACCCAGGGTACAAATAAGCACTCCCCCCAAATCTCCCCCTAACTGGCCTTCAGACTGGGCCCCCTTAGCTCATAACAAGGCTACAAATAAATAGAAACATTGGGGTGTCACCCTGCTATAGTTCCAGGGAATGCTCTGGGTGAACTCAAACAAGCAGTTGCAAAGAGTGATTGAAGATTTATCAAGCTCTCATAGTCTTTGGGAGGTTGGGTGCAGCCAGTAAGGTCAGGCCCACAGGTTGGGAATCAACTGGAACAAATTCCTGGTGCCAATGACACTTTGAATGAGGCAAAACATAGAGGAAAATTGGTAGATAAATGAATATATGGGGCAGGAGGGCAGAGGTGCCCAGAGCTCGGAACAAACCCCCATTTTATTTCCTTGTCTCACCTTAGTCAAGAGATAAATGAGCCTCCCGTCTCTTAGGGCGTCTATTGCATCGTTGCTTGGAACAAATACAGTAAATGAGCCGTGTTGATTCAATATTGGTGGCAAGTCACAGTTCTGAAAGAACGTAGGGAAAAGGGGGAAATAAATTGCTTCTCAACATGATTGACTATTGACTATAGTGAAGGAAGACTAAGGGGCACATTTACATATGGTCGAATATCGAGGCTTAATTAACCCTCCATATTCGACTGCCGAATGTAAATCCTTCAACTTCGAATATAGAACGATTCGAAGGATTTTAATCCATCGATTGAACGATTTTTCTTCTACCAAAAAATTGTTAGAAAGCCTATAGGGACCTTCCATTGCACCTTGGTAGGTTTTAGGTGTCGAAGTAGGGGGTCGAAGTTTTTTTTAAAGAGACAGTACTTCGACTATCGAATGGTCGAATATTCAAACAATTTTTAGTTCGAATGGTTCGATTCGAAGTCGTAGTCGAAGGTCGAAGTAGCCAATTCGATGGTCGAAGTAGCCAAAAAAACATTCGAAATTTTTTTTTTTATGCTTCACTCAAGCAAAGTAAATGTGCCCCCAAGTGAAGGAGAGGGTCCCACTAGCACTAAATCAGGAATTTCATTGGACATGTTTTTTAGAAGGAGTGTATTTATTATCTAACTGCAGAGATGAATAATAAATGCCCAAATATATGAGAGGGCACATTCTACAAACTATTTTCTATTTTGCATGTGTTACTGTTTATTGTTGGCAACATTTGGGTTATAATATAATATTCCTCTCATCGTGTTGGATCTGATGAAGTTGCATCGTGTAGTTCCAGCCTTAGAGATGTAGGAAATGAAAGAAGTCTGGATGCAGGGTTCCCCTTTAAGTTTGTTATAGTAATTCTATCATGATTTGTGTAGTTTTTATGTCTAAATGACACTGTTTACACTGCAAATAATTGACTGTACAATATAAAATGTCATTCCTGAAGCAGCAAGTGTATTTAGTTGTAATATTGGTGTGTAGGTGCATCTCAGCTCATTTTGCCTGGTCATGTGATTTCAGAAAGAGCCAGCACTTTAGGATGGAACTGCTTTCTGACAGGCTGTTGTTTCTCCTACTCAATGTAACTGAATGTGTCTCAAAGGGACCTGGATTTTACTATTGAGTGTTGTTCTTAGATCTACCAGGCAGCTGTTATCTTGTGTTAGGGAGCTGATGGGCTGCTGGGGGGGTGATATCACTCCAACTTGCAGTGCAGCAGTTAGGGCATGGACACACATGCAGTTTTTGCTGTGTTTTTGGTGCAGTCCACAATGTGTTTTTTTTTAAAAAACTGACCTCCGTATAAATATGCTAGCGTAATGTGCCATTGCCTAAGCTTGAAACCACTCAGCATATTTACGCGGCGGTTGCCTTTTCTTAAAAAGTGTGGATTGTGCCAAAAACTCACCGAAAAACCGCATGCGTGTACTAACCCTAAAGAGTGAATGAAGTTTATCAGAGCACAAGTCACATGATTGAGGACACCTGGGAAACTGACAATATACTGTATCTTGCCCCATGTCAGATTTCTTCATTAAGGGGGTTATTTACTAAAATCTGTATTTATCCCATAATATTAGGGTTAGGGTTAAATAAAACTCCCATTCCTGATTTATCTAAATTATTAATAAATTATATTAAAAAATGTATTCCACTGCTCACTTCTTATTCCTGTGGGATTTTTTAGAGGAGTATTTATCAGTGAGTAAAAGTTTGAGTTTACCATTGAATAAAAATACCTCTGAAAATTCCACTGGTTTTGAATGATTTGATAAATCTGCTGCTAAATGTATTCATCTAAAATGTTGTTTTAATCCAGTAGTTGTACATTTTTAAGGAAAAAAACTAAAAATTAAGTATTAAAGGGCACCTGTTGGGTAAAAATGTTATCCCCAACCAAAGGTGAGGGCTAATAGAACCCGCTTGGGATTAACAGTAGATTTATTTGTTAAAAAAAAATACCCTCTGCCAGTTCTAGGCTACCTGCACCGGGAGGGAATACACAGTGTGAGCAGCCATCTTGTGTCACTTGCATGCGCATAACGCACATGTGACGTCACATGCATGATGAGCAGTTCAGGGCAGCTTTTTATAATGCGCATGCAAGTATCCCATGGGGAATATCATATCCCCATCTGACTTCCATCTCTAATTCCATGTCCCCATTTCACCTCCATCTCTAATCCCATGTCCCCATCTCAACTCCATCTCTAACCCCATGTCCCCATCTCATCTCAAATTCTAATTCCATGTCCCGATCTCACCTCCATCTCTAATTCCATGCCCCCATCTCACCTCCATCTCTAATCCCACGTCCCCATCTCACTTCCATCTCTAATCCGATGTCCCCATCTCATCTCCATCTCTAATCTCATGTCCCCATCTCACCTCCATCTCTAATCCCATGTCCCCATCTGACTTCCATCTCTAATCCCATTTCCCCATCTCACCTCCATCCTTAATTCCATGTCCCCAACTCACCTCCTTCTCTAATCCCATGTCCCCATCTCACCCCCATCTCTAATCCCATGTCCCCATCTCACTTCCATCTCTAATCTCATGTCCCCATCTCACCTCCATCTCTAATTCCATGTCCCTATCTCACCTCCATCTCTAATCCCATGTACCCATCTCATCTCCATCTCTAATTTCATGTTCCCATCTCACCTCCATCTCTAATCCCATGTCCCCATCTCACTTCCATCTCTAATCTCATGTCCCCATCTCACTTCCATCTCTAATCTCATTTCTCCATCTCACTTCCATTTCTAATCCTATGTCCCCATCTGACTTCCATCTCTAATCCCATTTACCCATCTCACCTCCATCCTTAATTCCATGTCCTCAACTCACCTCCATCTCTAATCCCATGTCCCCATCTCACCTCCATCTCTAATCTTATGTCCCCATCTCACTTCCATCTCTAATCCCATGTCCCCATCTCACTTCCATCTCGAATCTCATGTCCCCATCTCACTTCCATCTCTAATCTCATGTCCCCATCTCACTTCCATCTCTAATCTCATGTCCCCATCTCACTTCCATCTCTAATCCCATGTCCCCATCTCACTTCCATCTCTAATCCCATTTCCCCATCGCACCTCCATCCTTAATTCCATGTCCTCAACTCACCTCCATCTCTAATCCCATGTCCCCATCTCACCTCCATCTCTAATCTTATGTCCCCATCTCACTTCCATCTCTAATCTCATGTCCCCATCTCACTTCCATCTCTAATCCTATGTCCCCATCTAACTTCCATCTCTAATCCCATTTCCCCATCTCACCTCCATCCTTAATTCCATGTCCCCAACTCACCTCCAGTAATGTCTCGAATCTGCTGAATTCTTCATTATTAGCAAGAATATCTCCAATGGTTTTCTGGGGGTCAAACAAACACCCTCTAGTTAGTCCAGAGACCCCTTTCCCTCCCTTTGTCTGAATTGCAGGAAACCAGCCGGAATGGTTTTGCACACCCACCTTCAACAAAAATCCCCCGAATACACCCAACACACATTGGTACACTACAGTTTGATAGCAGGAACTAATCATATCTAATGCCACAACTACAGATGGAGCTTTGGGTGTAGAAGTTATTTTCAGTTCCGGGCGCAGTGAGATTTCCCCTTCTCAGCTCAGCCTCATTAAGTCAAATACATTGAAATCGCTAATAAGCAGCTGGAGATCTGATAAGTAGCAGCTAATGGTATTTTGTCTGGCTTTAGAGCTCTCTCAGTAATCCCTTATATACAGATACCAGACAGAATGTTTGAAGGTATCATTTACAATTAGCTAATTATCAATAATATAGAAGGGAAACCAGTTCTGTACCTGACGAGTTTCTGAAGCTTCAGTTCTCCCATTTTCTATGAGGTTATTAATAATATGGATGATCCCATTGGATGCCGGAAGGTCAGTCGTTTGGATCCTGTATTTAATGTCGGGCCTTGATCCCAAACTGAATTCCTTTAGAGAGTAATTGATACGATTGTTGTAAGGGACTGGATTTCATGGAATCTGAAGCAACAACTCCATGTTTTCAGCAGTGCAGAGACAGACAGACTGACATGATATTATACATTCCTATGAAACTACTAAAAAGTTTTAATGAATGTATATTGCTCACAAATAGATTTCCTTCCTCAAACCAATAAACGTTTTTCGATGGAATTCCCCTTAAATGTAGGGAACTGACTGTTTAGCTGTTGGTGCATTGGGGTATGTTGTAGGTTTCTACTGTGGGAATGTAAAATAAGATTTGTATTTTGTAAATTAGAATTTTGGTTCCTGGATTCCACATTATAGTTCGGATTGGTGCCTACCTGTCACTAAATTTTTCAGAGGTCCCTACTGTGACATCCATTGGGTTACACCATGGCTGAGTATCTGTTAAGTTAGTGGGGCATTGGACATGTTGGGGGTCCCTACTGTGATATCCATTGGGTTACACCATGGCTGAGTATCTGTTAAGATAGTGGGACATTGGACATGTTGTAAGTCCCTACTGTGACATCCATTGGGTTACACCATGGTTGAGTATCTGTTAAGTTAGTGGGACATTGGACATGTTGGGGGTCCCTCTGTGACATCCATTGGGTTACACCATGGCTGAGTATCTGTTAAGCTAGTGGGACATTGGACATGTTGTAAGTCCCTACTGTGACATCCATTGGGTTACACCATGGTTGAGTATCTGTTAAGTTAGTGGGACATTGGACATGTTGGGGGTCCCTCTGTGACATCCATTGGGTTACACCATGGCTGAGTATCTGTTAAGCTAGTGGGACATTGGCCCTGTGGCTTATTTTATGCAGATTGTTCCCTTAATTAAAAGCCAAGTAAACTATTGTATCAGATGTTTCCTGTGAGTGCTTTCCAGGGAAGACTTTTCATAGATGGTCACAGGAGGAACTAGTTATCACATGGCAGTATTCAGATTACTGAGCAACTTCACAAACTGAAGCAATTCTAATTCAAGCCAATATCACACCCTCAAAATGACTTCCCCGTTGTCCTTTTCTCTGTTCTGACTTGCCACTGAGGTGGTCCCATTTTGAGATACTTCACCACTGGAGTTCACCTTTGGTCCTTGAGTTTATTGGGGATCCTGCCTTTGATGCTTGTGAGCAAATTGTCCCCATTTTTGGCAGCCTGGGGCCATCACTGCCTGGCTTGGCATCATTTAGTAAATGTTTAGGATACCCAGGAGCCGTAGTTAGGGCATCGTTTTTCACCAGACATCGCCTGTTGACTTTTTTTTACCAGACACTCCCTGGTGAGTTCAATTTGTTTCACAAATTTTTCTGATTCTCAAATGTTCCCATGGACTTCCAAATGGAACATCACTCGCCATTGTCTTTGTTTTCCTTTCCCTCATGTAGTTAGTGGGACGCACATCAGTTCTAGGTTCACTATCTGAATGGTAAGCTACTGAAAAAGAAGTTGGGCTTTCTCCATCTAATTCCTTGCGGCTTTTATCAGAGGGTCAGTGAGTTATTGGCTTCATCTTCTCAAGTCCTTCCACTCCAGCAAGAAGTTATAGGAAGGACTGTTCCACATCTTTTATTAGTTTTGTCTATTCTCATTATTGTTGTGTCTGTCTTTTTCCTTTGCCTCAATGTAAAGGGAACTGTAGGTTGGGGGTCAAAGAGGCTAGACATTATTTGGAATGGAGCTAGAAAAGAATCAGTGGAATTAATGGATCCATTTGTTCCAATAATATTTCTAATTTTCTCTGTGACCCACACTGTAGACTGGTGCGTTATGAATGCTGGAGTACCATGATAATCAGAATATAATGTTTGTGGATGTAGGGTGACACATTTTCTCTGGCCATTTGACCAGTAGCATGTAAGGCAGGTGCTCCCTTTAGCTGAACAATAAAAGTAACACATACCTTCTGGTTAAACACCAAGAATTCACCACTAAGGGTCCAGAGTTTCCGCTGCTTTAGGTCAGAGGCCAAGTGCTGACCCGGAACAATATGGAGTTTGCACAGTTGTCTGGCCCAGGTTTCCTGCAGAACCAATCAAACCTCATTACTTCAATTCAGAAACCCATTCCCTGTGCTGATACACTTCTGTATAACAGGGCAATGTATGGAATGTTTCCTTATATGAGGACAATGATGTAGCTATTGAGGTGCCTGTATCCTGACAAATACAATTGTGGGGTGAAACATAGACCTGGAACAAGGGATGCACCGAATCCAGGATTCGGTTCGGGATTCGGCCAGGATTCGGCCTTTTTCAGCAGGATTCGGATTCAGCCGAAACCTTCTGCCCAGCCGAACCGAATCCGAATCCTAATTTGCATATGTAAATTATGGGCGGGAGGGAAATTGCATGACTTTTTGTCAGAAAACAAGGAAGTAAAAAATGTTTTCCCCTTACCACCCCTAATTTGCATATGCAAATTAGGGTTCGGATTCGGTTCGGTATTCGGCTGAATCTTTCACGAAGGATTCGGGGGTTCGGCCGAATCCAAAAAAGTGGATTCGGTGCATCCTTACCTGGAACACCAAGTCCTCACACTCTAACTGGATCCAACATACTTTTTTTGATTCTGTATAAAACCCAGTTACAAGTTAAATCCAAACTATCCTGTAAGGAAATTCCACTGTAAGAACTAAACCCATTTGGCCTGATCTGATGGCCGTACACATGGCTGAGCCAGTCTGAAGGAAGAGGGGGCTGCACTTTGCTAGGATTAGGGGGAGTAGGAGCTCGGTGTGAGAACCTAAGGGCTATAGTAAACCAGTTGAAGCTTGTACACTGTATTTGGACATATCAGAGAAGGGGAAGCCCAGAAATTGAAAAGGAGAAAGGTCCCTGGAACAGCTAATGGCACTCTGTGTTCATCCACAAGACCGGGGGAAAGAAATCTATGGTTTAATAATAATAAAGTTCCGGGATTCAAAACTCCTGCTTCCCTCCAGTGGAGATAATATTTCACAAAAATAAAGAAGCACTACCGGGAAATACTCACATTTACATTGCGCAGCTTGGTGTAAGGGACAAACACAGTGAAGGGTCCGAATTTTCTCATAGTCAGGGCACAGCCTTCTTCTGTTTCATAATAAAATAACAAAATACCATTGCACAATATCAAATGCTTGTTGCCTTCTTTCATTATCTTTTATTATTTACAGTACATTATCCCTTATAATACACGAGTTATATGTATATATATATTGTATAACTCAGCCTGCAGCCTTGTGCCTTTATATGGTTACAGAACAACCCCTCAGTGACTTCTAATATCCTTATCATTTACAGTAGGGGGTACATTATCCCTTATAATACATGAGTGATACTCAGAGTTCCCTGTATAACTCAGCCTGCAGCCTTGTGCCTTTATATGGTCACAGTACAACCTCTCAGTGACTTCTAATATCCTTATCATTTACAGTAGGGGGTACATTATCCCTTATAATACATGAGTGATACTCAGAGTTCCCTGTATAACTCAGCCTGCAGCCTTGTGCCTTTATATGGTCACAGAACAACCCCTCAGTGACTTCTAATATCCTTATCATTTACAGTAGGGGGTACATTATCCCTTATAATACATGAGTGATACTCAGAGTTCCCTGTATAACTCAGCCTGCAGCCTTGTGCCTTTATATGGTCACAGAACAACCCCTCAGTGACTTCTAATATCCTTATCATTTACAGTAGGGGGTACATTATCCCTTATAATACATGAGTGATACTCAGAGTTCCCTGTATAACTCAGCCTGCAGCCTTGTGCCTTTATATGGTCACAGAACAACCCCTCAGTGACTTCTAATATCCTTATCATTTACAGTAGGGGGTACATTATCCCTTATAATACATGAGTGATACTCAGAGTTCCCTGTATAACTCAGCCTGCAGCCTTGTGCCTTTATATGGTCACAGAACCATATATTTTAGGGGGGTTGGGGCCTGGTAGTGCTTCATCTACAGGGAGCCGGTGGGTGACCCAAGTGAACATAAAATCACTGGTCACCAATGGTGCGATTTCCTTTTTTGCTGTGGGTCACCCATGATTCCGGCCGGGGGGGAGGGTGAGGAAACACTTTTGTGGGGGTATCCAGGGCCCCCATAGCTGGGTCAATGGTAATGAGATGTGATATAGTGAAGAAAAGTCAATATGTTCCACACATGGCAATATTATATCAGAGACTGACACACACACTGGCAGTTTCTTACCAAATATCCTCAGGGCTCCGGTCAGTTTCCGTACGTGTGGAATGTTTTTATTGAGCTTCACAATCTCATTTAATATGGTCCCATAGCACCTTCTCCCATCCCCGATCTCCCAGTCCTCACACACGCACCTATGGGACAAAGCGCAGGGTTAACGAAAACTCCCCCAATTGTCTGTAACTGCCAAGAACAACACAAACTTACACACATACAAACATATATAGTATATAACACTTATATACACACAATCTGTTACACATTACACACAGCTCCAACACTCATGGGCACTCAAAGCTGGCAGGATCAGTGAAGGGTGAATCTCCCCTATCTGAGAGGGGTACCAAGAGCAGCACTCACCCCAAATCTCCCCCTAACTGACCTTCAGACTGGGCCCCCTTAGCTCATAACAAGGTTACAGATATATAGAAACATTGGGGTAACAGTCACCCTGCTATAGTTCCAGGGGTACCCAGGGCACAAATAAACACTCACCCCAAATCTCCCCCTAACTGACCTTCAGACTGGGCCCCCTTAGCTCATAACAAGGTTACAGATATATAGAAACATTGGGGTAACAGTCACCCTGCTATAGTTCCAGGGGTACCCAGGGCACAAATAAACACTCACCCCAAATCTCCCCCTAACTGACCTTCAGACTGGGCCCCCTTAGCTCATAACAAGGTTACAGATATATAGAAACATTGGGGTAACAGTCACCCTGCTATAGTTCCAGGGGTACCCAGGGCACAAATAAACACTCACCCCAAATCTCCCCCTAACTGACCTTCAGACTGGGCCCCCTTAGCTCATAACAAGGTTACAGATATATAGAAACATTGGGGTGTCACCCTGCTATAGTTCCAGGGGTACCCAGGGTACAAATAAGCACTCACCCCAAATCTCCCCCTAACTGACCTTCAGACTGGGCCCCCTTAGCTCATAACAAGGTTACAGATATATAGAAACATTGGGGTGTCACCCTGCTATAGTTCCAGGGGTACCCAGGGTACAAATAAGCACTCACCCCAAATCTCCCCCTAACTGACCTTCAGACTGGGCCCCCTTAGCTCTTAACAAGGCTACAGATATATAGAAACATTGGGGTAACAGTCATTTAGTTCCAGGGGTGCAAATCCCAGTTACACGTGCTGATTGGGAGAGCAATAGAATCCAGTCTGCTATAAAACATTGTGGCGCCAGTCCTGTTGTGGTGCAGTTGTGGGACTGGCACTAAAGTGGGAAGTGAAGTGGGAAAGACATGGCAGAACTGACAGTTGCTCTACATGTTCAGTGAAATTCCAAATACAAATTTGTGATGTAATTGTGTGTGCGGCTGCACCGTTGATCCAAACCCCCAGGTTGTGCAATAACTCACAGTGACTTTCCGGCTGGCGTGGTTTGGCATTGGGCGCTGCTGTCACACGAGTGAAGGCCGCAGGCACTGGGCGCATAACATTCCGTAGAACCCTTTTTCTGGATCATTCCGGGCTTACAGCTGCAATAGGACTGCAAGGAAACAAGTGATATCATGGACACAATGGGGGTTCATCTACTGGGACACTAGTGAATATACAATTGTGCCCAATGCCCATCAGTTCTTATTCACACAACTCAAGACTTGCAGCAATGCATTTAGTGTGCAGGGCAGGGTATAAAAAGTGCAACGATGAATTGTGCCTGATTTCCATTTGTGTGTAAATAATCCCCTTTACTATCATACGACATGAGAATCACGTCCCTTCTCATCAGGGCTGGACTGACGGCCAGTGGGGCAAGTGTCAGAGGGGAGGAGCAGAAGGGAGGGAAGGGGAGATCATTGTAGGATCCCGGTCCAACACTGCTTCTCATTGGGGGATATTTCTAGTAGGGGTTGTGCCTGGCACTTCTCCTGCCCTCAGGTCTCAGGTCTCGGGTTTTTATGTGTACCTCCCACCCAGATTACCATGGTTGCAGACATACCTTTCCGGGGGTCCGATAGACACATTTGGTAGAGTTTTCTGGACAGCCCCCATAATTCAAGGAACAAGGATTCACAGGAGAACAGATCTTGCCGTCCCCAAAATAACCCTCTTTACAAGTGCATGTATATTTGCGGGGTCCCCCATTGGTGCAGGTGGCAAATATAGAGCAGGGTGATGGCTTGCAGGCATTCTGAGCTGAGGGGGGAAAAGGGGGGTTAGTGGGGCAACAAAAGGGCCCCATTGCCATAGGTTCCCACTCAGTGTTGAATAGAAACTGATGTTATCCACTATTTGTGCAATTCCCACACACTTGGAATGAGCTCTCATTTGATAAACCAGGAGATGGGGCTCCACAAGGGGGTACACACAATCCAGGATTCACCTAAATCCTACTGCTCTTTTACAACTAGTTTGGTTAGATATTCAGCTTAAAAACATGTTATTTGCTCAATCCCTAAGTCTTACCCATCACATGCAAAGCTTCTCTTGCACCACTGACATGTCACGTCTACAATACTGTACCCTCAAATGGAACACTTGCTTCATACAAACAGCGAGGGGCAAGGAACGAGGGGCAGAGGAATTAGAGACAGAGGAACAAGGGGCAGAGGAGTGAGGGACAGAGGAGCGAGGGACAGAGAAACGAGGGACAGAGAAACGAGAGACATAGGAATGAGGGGCTGAAGAACGAGGGGCATAGGAGTGAGGGGTAAGGAGTGAGGGACAGAGAAATGAAGGTCAGAGGAACAAGGGGCAGAGGAGTGAGGAGCAAAGGAACAAGGAGTAAGGGGACAGAGGACGAGGGGCAAAGGAACGAGGAGTAAGGGGCAGAGAAGCGAGGAGTGAAGGACAGAGAAACAAGAGACCGAGAAATGAAGCACAGAAGAACAAGGGGCAGAAGCGTGAGGAGCAGAGGAGCGAGGGGCAGAGGAACGTTGGGGCAGAGGAGCAAGAGGCAAAGGAACGAGGAGTAAGTGGCAGAGGAGCAAGGGGCAGAGAAGTGAGGAGTGAGGGACAGAGAAATGAGAGACAGAGAAACGAAGGACAGAGGAACGAGGGGCAGAAGCGTGAGGAGCAGAGGAGCGAGGGGCAGAGGAACGTGGGGCAGAGGAGCAAGGGGCAGAGGGGTGAGGGACAGAGAAGCAAGGGGCAGAGGAACATGGGGCAGAGGGGTGAGGGACAGAGAAGCAAGGGGCAGAGGAACATGGGGCAGAGAGGTGAGGGGCAGAGGAGTGAGGGGCAGAGGTGCAGAGGGGTGAGGAACAGAGGAGCAAGGGGCAGAGGAACATGGGCAGAGATGTAAGGGGCAGAGGAGTGAGGGGCAAAGGAACGAGGAGTAAGGGGCAGAGGGGCGAGGGGCAAAGGAACTAGGACAGAGAAACGAGAGACAGCAAAACGAAGGACCGAGGAATGAGCGACAGAAGCATGAGGGGCAGAGGAGCGAGGGGCAGAGGAACGAAGTACAGAGGAATGAGGGGCAGAAAAGTGAAGGACAGAGGAACAAGGGCTAGAGGCGCGAGGGACAGAGGAATGAGGGGCAGAGGAGCAAGGGGCAAAGGAACGAGGAGTAAGGGGCAGAGGAGCAAGGGGCAGAGAAACGAAGGACAGAGGAACGTGGGGCAGAAGCATAAGGGGCAGAGGAGCGAGGGACAGAGGAATGAGGGACAGAGGAAGGTGAGGCAGAGGGGCGAGGGGCAGAGGGGTGAGGGGCAGAGGAGTGAGGGGCAGAGGAGCGAGGGGCAAAGGAGCGAGGAGTAAGGGGCAGAGGAATGAGGGACAGAGAAACATGGGTGCAGAGGAGGAACTGAGGAACATGGGGTAGAGGCGCAGAAGAGCGAGGGACAGAGGAATGAGGGACAGAGGAAGGTGAGGCAGAGGAGTGAGGGGCAGAGGAGCCAGGGGCAAAGGAGCGAGGAGTAAGGGGCAGAGGAGCGAGGGGCAAAGGAGCGAGGAGTAAGGGGCAGAGGAATGAGGGACAGAGAAACATGGGTGCAGAGGAGGGACTGAGGAACATGGGGTAGAGGCGCAGAGGAGCGAGGGACAGAGGAATGAGGGACAGAGGAAGGTGAGGCAGAGGAGTGAGGGGCAGAGGAGCCAGGGGCAAAGGAGCGAGGAGTAAGGGGCAGAGGAGCGAGGGGCAGAAGAGTGAGGGGCAGATAAGTAAGTGGCAGAGGAGAGAAAGGCAAAGGAGCGAGGGACATAAGAATGAGGGGCAGAGAAATAAGTGGCAGAAGAGAGAATGGCAGAGCAACGAGGGGCACTTAATACTACAAGAAATTGAAAGTAAATATATAACGGGTTGCTACTGGCAACTGGACCTGTGCAAGTTGTGTCAGTAAATGAGTCCTACAGTAAGTTCTATGTGGTAAAGCAGTACTGAGCTCCACCAAGGAGGTTAGTTGCAGGCAGTGAGTCCAGGGTCCAGTGGGCACCTGAGCAATGGCACAGTAATTAAGGACACACACCTACATGGCACCCCTAAAACATTACTGAATGATGCTGGGAAAAAATTACACATCAAAGTAAAACATTGAGTATTTGTACTTAGTGCTGCCCCCTTATTCAGGCTTTGTGTCCCTGAGATGGGCTTTATATGCAGCAATCAGCTTTATGAGGGGCACATTGAGTCAATCAACACATTTAGTTGCCCTTTACCTTGCAGTAAGTACTAAGTTGGGCGCAGGGGGGTCTATCTGGTATCTATTTGGATTTAGTGGGGGTCTGCAATAGTGTGTGCCGCTGGTAGAATATTCTATCAGACATAAGGGCATCATTTGAGGACAATCAAATTCTCAGAAGGGGGGGGGACAATAAGTAGAGCTCCCCCAATTCATTCAGTTGCTATTTTTTCCTTGAGGTGGTGTAGCTTGCGGAAGAAAACCGTGTCACTAAATGGTATCAGGGTGCCATGCCGCCAACTTACTTACCTGTCACATATGCAGTGCAGCACAAGGATTGGGTTGTAAGTCTGCACTTGGGACTACTGGGAAACATTAGTGGCTAGTGCATTTGTATCATAATATGAGCCCCAGCCTGGGGAATAGACCTGTGACTGCCTTCACTGTGGGTACCTACCCTATTGGCTCCTACCTCCTAAATTCAGTTTTGCTTGTCCTTTAAAGTGTGAAGTTTTAAAGCAGATACATAGATATATGTCTCATAGGTACAAGGAAGGGTCGGAGAGGGTTACTGATATAAAGTCTTAGTACAAAGCTGATCCTGACACTGGTCCAATTGTATCTTGGAGTCAGGAAAGAATCCCCCACGGGCAAATTGGAGAGGCTTTAGATGGGGGTTTTGCTTCCTCTGGATCAGAAGGCAGGTAGGCAGTTTTCACTTGAGCCTGATGGACTTTTTCAACACAAACTGTTTTAGAGTAAAAGAATGGGACTCACGTTGGCAGAGACCATTGGTTCTACTATAACCCGGCATACAAGCGCAGGCTAATCTCCCACTGGTCATCAAACAGCGGGAATTGGGACCACAAGCCAATGATTTGCAGGATGAAGATTCTGGAAGAACAACAGATCATATAAAATATCTGAAATGGAATGAAATTCTATCCAACCTGCTGCAGACTAATATTCCCTAATATTCAACTGGGCTGTATGTATGAGGGGTGAGTTGGAGATGGGACATGGGGCCCTTTCCTTATTGGCTGCATAGGGTAGACACTTAGTAGGGGGCAGTGTTGGCCCCACAGGTTATTAGGACACAGGGAACCCTTAAATCTCAGGGATGCCAGTGCTTGTGGATGGGTCCTACTGGGCACAATTTTAAATTTATGGGGTGAATAAAGAAGACTTTACAAGTTGGGAGCCAAATGCTCCAGCTCAATCTCAATAACAGTTTTATAACAGAATTGTTTTTAAGGGTGGGGCTAGGCTGTGGGGGGTAACTGGAGAAACCTAGTGGGCTCTACACCCAACTGCCTGCCTGGGAATGGGGTATGCCGTGGGGAAGGGAATGGGGGGGACTTTACAATGGGGCCTCCGTCACTAGGTTGGTTGACCCTTGAGGCCCTTGGTGGTCCCCAGATAGCCCAGTCCTACGCTGCTTTTTGCTAATATATCATACCATAAATGCCCTACAGCAGAATAATCCCTGTATCAGCCTCATATTCCCCCAGACCTGCACTACTAATAATATTCTCTATAAACAGCAACATCCTCCATATACAGTAAATATATATATATAGACTGGCCCTTACCTTGATCACATTTGAGCCCCGTATAGCCCGCTTCACAGATACAACTTCCATCCCCAGAAATGCCACTTTTACACACCCCGTGCTGACAGTCGCACACTGCAACACATTGACACACAAAATGCACAATTAGTAGTTCAACTTCAGCCTTAAACTGGAGAGAAAAGAATGGAAACAATGGAGAATGAATCTGTTTTGTCCAACAAAGTAGTCAAAGTAGCACCTGAATCTCCCAAATATTTAAATATAATTTATAACATGGTGGGCATGTCCCTCAGGCAGGTTGGGGATGTAAGATTATATAAAGAATAATGTACCCCCACCTGTAAAATATAAGGATATTATAAGTCACAGAGGGTTTCCAGGACCAGATAGAGGTACAAGACTGAGAGACTGAGGGCCGAGTGCTTTTATACAGGTCCTGGGACTCTCAGGCCACGGAGCAGAGATCAGATTTGAGTGCAGATATTCCTCCCTGAACTGGACTTTGTGGGACTGGGACAGATCAGCATGAACTGCCAGGAGGGTACATGCCATTTTTTAACCAATAATTATAAAATAATATACCCAGCTAAATACAAGAAGAAGAGCATCATAGAAGAGAATCATAGTTGTGCCCCCTCTACTTACCCCAACATGAAAGCTTCTTGCTCATCCAATGGCTTCTTCCAATTCCTGCTCCTCACTTGCTCATGGTTAAAGTCTGACCCACCTCTCTGCCTACCCACCTCTCTACCTACCTACTTCTCTATCTAACTAGCTAGTTTGTACAAGGACTGTGTTAAAAATACTGACTTTAAAACTTTTCCTGGGAAAGCCTTGGGGCATCTCTTACCCTAGAAGTCGAGGAGCCAAGGGTAATGTGTTGTTGGGTGGAACTACTGGAATTAGGTAATAGGGGGTTGTCAGAAGTGTAATTCAAGATTTTTTGGGATGATAAGGAGGGGCCATGTTGTAATTGTGCTCCCGAGTGACCCAAGTCTTCCTACAATACTGTAGGTCTTCTGACTCAAACTGCAGCATTGTTACCCCAGCAGGTGTGATAACTAAACCTCATTGGGGGATCACAATGTTTTGTCCCCCTACTATAGAACTATATTATTGCCATCTAGACCAGGTCAAGTGACAACATTTACAAAGTAACCATGGCAATTAGCATCCTATTTAATAAGCTCCCCAACCCTCCATGTCAACAGCAGCTTTAGTAGCTCAGGCACTGGAGGCAGAAAAGGGTGCAGTTGTTTTGCAGTTCTGCCCCCACTTCATAAATGACCCCTTTATATATTCTATAACCTGCCCTATTTGCCCATTACCGGAATCACAGTTGGGCCCATAGAGATTTTCATTGGCGCAGTCCTGGCAGGCGTGACCCCTAAATCCTTCCTAGGAAGCAAACCAGAAATAATCCTTCAGAATAAACAGACGTTGTCTTCTTATATCAATTTAGCGCCATTTAGTATTAATGACCAGCAGCACCCCAAGAGATCAACCCGTTGGCAGTGGCAGGCTGCAGGGGCCGTTGGTTGCAGCAGTTGCTGATTTCTTTGCTGTAATAAATGGATTCCATTCTCAGTCCCTGAGTCGGGGGTGTCTGACATACAAAAGTTCTACAGCAGGAAAATGTCCCATTTATTTATTAAAAAATTCAAATGTAAAAAAACTCTTCTTCTCCGCACTTTTATTGGGTCTACCAAAATAGCTTTAATTTTGCCTAGAACAACTCCCATTAATTTGTTAAATATCCAAAAGAGAAAAGAGAAAGAAGAGCACATAGGGCAAAACTGTTTTCTGTTGTCTGATGAGGGCAATTCAGCCACAATAGGGTTAAAGTGTGTTCAGAAAAAAACAGTTTGAGAAACAATTTCTAAGACCCGGACCAGACCCAAACCCACATATTTACCAACCGCTACCAGAACCACAACTGCCTTATCCGCAACCCAACCCGCAGCCAGCGGGCTACCATCAAACCGGAAGTGACATCATCAAAAGTGCCCAATAGCTGAGAGGGACAGAAGTGCACTGCTGGGAGAGAGCTGCAGCAAGAAGAGACCCCCAGCCCCGCGTCTGTACCTGAAAACCCTACTCTCGTTCTACAGGGCACCCGCTTTTTTGCAGGTAACCCGCTTCCCTTTTGGGCAGATACTTACAAACAGTCAATGTTCAGCTTGGATGTCTTATTTGTTTTGTGTTCTGCAGTTGATTCATTACTCAATACATGAAGTGGAGAAAAAAGAGAAAACAATAGTATAATTCCATTTAAGAAATATAATAAAAAGAATCACAGAACGCCAATTGGCTACTCACAAACAGTTCAGCATCACATTCCAAGGTAAAAGTCTGGACCTGTCAGAAGGATCTGCTGTTTGGAGATATGGGGGGGGGGTTCAGGGAGTAGCAATTGGTGCCTCACTGTCCTTTCCTACATTTCACAGACTCTCCAGTCCCCTTCCTCATGGAGGGTGTAGCTCCCTCATTAGTTCCCAATTGAAAATCTTTTTGCAGCAAAAGTCTCCACCTACCATTCTCTACTTAGTCATTATACTACAACTCCCATGATCCTCTGTGGGACCCCTGTAGTTTTATGCAAAGTGCACTTCTCTTTGTCTAGGGGCTTTGTGATGGATTTATTTAAGAACATTGAGACACTGTCTAATTAACACAAAGTAGTTGTACAGACAGTAACGCAAGAAATAATGAGTTTGTGTAAACATTACAATTACAATCACATTTTTAAAAACAATAGGGATACAAACCAAAAGGACATTAGTGCTTCTAACCGATATTGTTTTGAGACATTTTGTAGCATAATTACATTTATATATTGGCAACATCTTATTGTTTATATAAAAATTCATATCAAAAACACTTCTAAAATACAATGTCAAATTATAGCAATGTCTCTTTGGGGCAAATGTAGGTATTAAGAATATTTCAATTAAAAGCAGCTAAATCAAGGTCACTGTTGAGGCCTCCTGGACTTAATGTGCTCATTTTGTATATTCAATAGGTTTCTCTCTGTCTTCATTTGTTCAGTCAATCTCCCCCTTTATATGTGTGTTTAATATGTTCCAGTACCACATAACTTAGTTTCCTTGGGTCTGCTCAATGTGATTCTTTAAAATGTATTATTTACTTGGGATGCACCAAACCCACTATTTTGGATTAGGCCAAACCCCTGAATCCTTTGCGAAAGATTTGGGCAAATACTGAACCAAATCTGAAACCTAATTTAAATATACTTCCTTCTTTTGTGAGAACAAGTCAAATGATTTCCCTCCCTGAAACTAATTTGCATATGTAAATTAGGATTCAGATTCAGTTTGGCCGAGCGAAAGGATTTGTTCGAATCTGAAACCTGCTAAAAAAGGCAAAATCCTGGCCGAATCCCAAGCCGAATCCTGGATTCGGGACATCCCTATTATTTACATACTCTAGAATTTAAGTGGCCACTGTTCTCTTTGTTTTACCAATATAGAATGGTAGTGCACTCACTTGTTAGTGCATATTCCTTCTCCCCTACTTGAAATCCTTGGTCTGCACCTCGTCTCCGGTCAGCAAAATCTTTCAATTCGCAGCTCTGCAATATCTCCACATTCTCCTTCAGGAATGATAGTCTGTTCTGAACCGAAGGGAGCAAAACTTCAGGAAAAATATCAGGAAACATAGTAGGATGAAACCCAAAGTTGGAGAAAAAGGAGTGAAGCCCAATTATCCTGCAAATAGGACAAGAATGATGGACTGTACTGATCCAATGTCTGGTTCGTCCATTGGTCTGAGGATGATATGCAAAGGATTTGACCAACAAAATTCCAAGAGATTTACAAAGTATCATTCAAAATTTAGAGGTAAATTGAGTTCCTCAATCGGAAATAATCTCTTGGGGCAACCCATGAAGATGAATTATCTCCTTAATAAAGACATCTGCAGTCTCTGAAGCTGAAGGAAGATGAGAAAGTGGTATAAAGTGGGCTAGCTTCTAGGGATGGGTGAATTTCATCCGTTTCGCTTCGCCAAAAATTGGCGAAATGTCGCAGACGCCCATTAAAGTCTATGGGCGTCCAAAAAAATGTTGTCGCACGGCGAAATTGTTTTGACGCGCGTCTTTTTTTTTTTTTGACGCACGCCGCCATACAAGTCTATGGGCGTCATTTTTTCGGCGAAACAAGGCGAAAAAAATTCGCCCATCCCTGCTAGCTTCGTAAGACGGTCCACAACAACAAAAATGGAATTGAATTTATTAGAGGGAGGAAGTTTTACGATAAAGTCCATAGAGATGGAACTCCACTGTGCTTCTGGTGGTGGCAATTGTTTTAAGAGGCCCATAGGTTTAAAATGAGAAGTCTTTGATCTGGCACAATTCTCACAGGAGCGGACATACGAAATGCAATCCTTTACCACAGATGGCCACCAGGAGAAATGCCTTACCAGATCCAAAGTCTTTCTGACTCCTGAATGGCCCACAACAGGGTGATCATGCATAAGTCTCAGAGCCTCACTTTGAAGCAGAGAAGGAACGACAGAATTTAGAATGCGGATATTCTTCTATAGATGTTGAATCTTTTCAACCTTCTTGAGAAATGAAGTGTAAGATGCGCCAGGAGATATAACTCCTCTCTTACCTCCCGGCGCACCTCAATGTCTGCTTCTGTGCGCAGGTGCACACTTCCTCATTAATACAGTCCGATGCTGGCCCTTGATGCTGGCCCTTGATGCTGGCCCTTGATGCTGGCCCTTGATGCTGGCCCTTGATGCTGGCCCTTGATGCTGGCCCTTGATGCTGGCCCTTGATGCTGGCCATTCTGACGCCGGCATCATGACGCTGAGAGTCATGATGTCACCATGGAGCACCAAATTTGAAAATCTTGGTTCCAATCCCTGTTTTAAAAGCTCAGTCCACCATTTTTCAGTGCCCAAGCTAGGCTTCAGTTTGCTGTTCCTGCTCAAGTGTATCTATATATTGATTATCTGGTTTTGACTCATGCCTGACTTTTTGATTATGAATTCCTGCCACCTGCCTTGAACTCTTCGCCTGTTTTTGACTACGCCTTGCCAGTACCTCGCTTACGGACTTGTCTCTCTTGTCCACGCACATCCTTGCTGGTTTTCTGCAGCAGAAAGCCCGAGCCCCAAAAGGGCGTCGGTGAACACCGGAGACCACAGAGTTAACCTGTGCAACTGATTGTACCCCTCACTGTGCAAGGTTGATACAACAAGATCATTACACGAAGACTGTATCAATAAAAAGTTTTTGGAGTGAAGAATGGTCGTTGGAAGAGTTGTACATTCCACCTCAGAGAGTTGACGCAAAAGAGCATCTGCTTTCACGCTCTTCGAACTGGGCTTATAGGTAATGTGGAACTGGAATCATGAAAAAAACAGAGCCCATAGAGCAGGATGAGGATTTAATCATTTAACCGATCTCAATTATTCAAGGTTCTTGTGGTCAGTAAAATGGGATGCAATGTTCGCTCCAATAAGTGTCGCCATTCTTCTATAGCATATTTGATTGCTAATAGTTCCTGACCACCCATGCCAGAATTATTTTATGCTTCTTCTGAGGCATCCACCTCAAGTAAAAAAGGCCTAGTGGGATCTGGATGAATAAGAATTGGAGCGAGGTGAATAGTACTTTAAGCTTTTCAAACGCTTCTTGAGTAACAGGGGACCAACAAAATTTTCTCTATAGACTAGTTAAGTCCATGATTGGTTTAATTAGTGCAGAGAAATTTTTAATAAATTTCATATAGAAGTTGGCCAAGCCCACAAATCTTTGGACTCCTTTCCAATCCTGCGGTGGAGGGCACTTAAGGATCACATCTACCTTGCTTTCATCTATTCGATACCCAGAAGCAGACATTATGAATTCTAAGAATGACTTCTCAAATTCAGACTTAGAAGCTTTAAAGATGATTTTTTTCTCAATTGATGAAGGACCTCTTTAACTGGCCGAACAGACACTTCCAGCCAATGTATTAGAGTTGAGAGCAGTGTAGAGAGTGATTCAGGGTTGCAAACACATATTGAAGAGAACATCTTTGATGTTGAAGATAGAAAATGTAGCAGAAGTTGCTTATATAAGGAGACAATGTGGATAGTGCAGCCAAAGTCTCATCACAGAACTACACCCCATCATATGTTTAGGCAGAATAGAATCTGCAGGATATTACAGCCCTGCGTCTTCCGGGGAGGAAGAATGTCATTGCAGATTTCCTCAGTCACTCAGTAATAGACAAACACAAGTGGGGGGTACCCCCGGAAATATTCACGCAGATTATGCAGAGATGGGGCAGAGCGAGAGTGGATTTAATGGCCAGTCCAGCCAATAAGAAATTAGAAAACTGGTGATTCTTTAAAATGTAGAACAGATGCTTTCCATCAGTCCTGGAGCAAGGGTCTCCCTTTAATTCCTCAAATATTGAGGAAGATCAGAGCAGACAGGGTAAATGTGATAACCATAATTTCAGACTGGCCGAGGAGACTTTGGTACCCGCTACTAAAATCAATGATGATGGAAGAGCCATTTCAACTTATTGAGACTTATTGATGCAGGAGCCAGTCAATCATCCCTGTTCAGAAAGGTTGTGCCTAAAAGCCTGGAGTTGAGAGGAACAGATTAAGTAGAGAAGGATTTTCAGATTCAGTTACAAATACTATGATGTCTACCCGAAAATGTTCAACAAATACGATTTATGACAGAGTGTGGCAAGTATTTTCACAATGGCTTTCCTCAAAAGGAGTTGCAGTGGAACAAATTTTGATTGCCCAAATCCTAGTTTCTACAATTAGGGTTTGATTAAGGGCTGAGTCTAAGAACACTAAAATTGCAAGTCTCCTCAGCATTAACAGGAAGACAATGGTCCACAGAAGAAAAAATAGCAATATTTATGACAGTATTAATGCATTTAAGGCCTCCGATGAAGGTTTTTTCAGCCACATGGGATTTGCCTTCGGATAGCAATCTTATGTTAACAACTCTTTTCCTTACGGCAATAACTTCCTCAAGGAGAGTAAGCAATTTACAAGTGCTATCAGCAGAACCACCTTTAACAGTCATTCGGCCCCTTCAGGTGGTTCTGAGGCTGGTTCTGGAATATCTACCCAAGGTAGTGTCCACATTCCATAGAAATCATGAGTCAATTTTGCCGGTATTTTTTCCCGAGCCTATTGCAGAACAAGAAAAAGTATGGAATACTCTGGATCTAGTCACATGTACAGTATGTCAGCATATCTGATAAGGTCAAAGGAATGGAGGAAAACTAACAGATTGTGATCACTGCAGGTAACAGAGAAGGACAGACAGCTGTGATGTCTACTCTAAGAAGATGGATAGTCAAATGTATCCACATGGCTTATCAGTCTAGAGGGCGTCAAATTCCAAAAGGGGTGAAGGCAACACTCCACTAGGGCGTTGATCACTTCTTGGACATTTCAGACTGGAGCAAATTTGCAAGTCCGCATCCTGGTCTTCAGCTAATATGTTTTTGAGGCATTATCATGTTAATTTGTTTTCGCCAGATAATGCATTATTTGTCAAGAGAGTATTGGAGGCAGTAAAAACTGCAAAATAAATACGTCTCTGCAAATAGTGATGTTCAATTCATTTTTCCCCGCTCTTTTATGATTGCTAGGGTACTGAGCCAGAATTAAAGCTCGGACTTACACAAACTCATTATTTCCTGCGTTACTGTACAACTACTTTGTGCTAATTAGACAGTGTCTCAATGTTCTTAAATAAATCCATCACAAAGCCCCTAGACAAAGAGAAGTGCACTTTGCATAAAACTACAGGGGTCCCACAGAGGATCATGGGAGTTGTAGTATAATGACTAAGTAGAGAATGGTAGGTGGAGACTTTTGCTGCAAAAAGATTTTCAATTGGGAACTAATGAGGGAGCTACACCCTCCCTGAGGAAGGGGACTGGAGAGTCTGTGAAATGTAGGAAAGGACAGTGAGGCACCAATTGCTACTCCCTGAACCCCCCCCCATATCTCCAAACAGCAGATCCTTCTGACAGGTCCAGACATTTACCTTGGAATGTGATGCTGAACTGTTTGTGAGTAGCCAATTGGCGTTCTGTGATTCTTTTTATTATATTTCTTAAATGGAATTATACTATTGTTTTCTCTTTTCTCTCCACTTCATGTATTGAGTAATGAATCAACTGCAGAACACAAAACAAATATGACATCCAAGCTGAACATTGACTGTTTGTAAGTATCTGATTCCTGTGTCGACTTTGGGTGGATCCAATGAACCATCTTTTCTGAACACACTAATGTCTGTATGTTTAAAGGAAAACTATACCCCCAAAATGAATACTTAAGCAACAGATAGTTTATATCAAATTGAATGACATATTAAAGAATCTTACCAAACTGGAATATATATTTACATAAATATTGTCCTTTTACATCTCTTGCCTTGAACCACCATTTCGTGACTGTATCTGTGCTGCCTCAGAGATCACCTGACCAGAAATACTACAACACTAACTGTAACAGGAAGAAGTGAGGAAGCAAAAGGCACAACTCTGTCTGTTAATTGGCTCATGTGACCTTACATGTGGTTTGTATGTGTGCACAGTGAATCTTACGATCTCCGGGGGCGGCCCTTATTTTTTAAAATGGCAGTTTTCTATTTATGATTACCCAATGGCACATACTACTAAAAAAGTATATTATTATGATAATGGTTCATTTACATGAAGCAGGGTTTTACACATGAGCTTTTTTACTCAGTATCTTTTAATAGAGACCTACATTGTTTGGTGGGTATAGTTTTCCTTTAAGTTACGGTGTAGCTTTAAGGCAGAGATACAGGAAGAGGAAGTAAGATGAATATCACGAGGGAGGAAGCAGAGGAAGGAATGAGAAGTGTCCAATGAATAAACTGCTGGATGTCTCATCTTTGCATTTAACCCACTGTGTGAAACAGACATAACAACTCTTTAACCCTATTGTGGCTGGATTGCCCTTATCAGACAACATAAAGGAGCATTGCCCTATGTGCACTTTTTTCTTTCCTCTTTTACATATTTTGCAGCACTGACCAACGTTGTGTGAGAGTTGGAATTAATGAAGCAGCAGAGATAATTAGTGAAGTACAATGTGGGATTGATAAAAGCCTCTCCCAGTGCTTTACATTTCCTTCCCATTCAATTCAACAGGAATTTGCAAGATTTTAGATGCTAATGTTTTACATTCAACTTTTCGTTTAATTAACAAAAAACATCAACTCGCAGCCAAAAATCAAATTGAAACATTGATGAATCACCACCGTGCGGGTGTCACTATAATTAGCGTTGCCTTAAGGAATCGTGAGACCCCTGAGCCTGACTGACACTCCCCTCATCTGCCCAAACCCATCCCTGATACACCCAGAAATGCCCAATATTTCCAAAGGTTGCCTCTTTTGTGTCAATCTCCCCCTTTTGAAACCTTGCCCCCCCCCCCCAGAAGGACTGAACCCCTGACAGGACCCTGGCTTGTTCCCCACAATAGTGACCTGACTATAATTCTGACTTAGGCTCCTGGAATATAAATGTTTGGTTATATTAGGAAGAGACACATGAATATTTTACTACTCACTTTACATATGCAAGTCCCATTGCCGGTGATCCCATCCTGGCACATGCCATGGCCACCACATGCTTTCTTCCCGCCTGGGCATTCTGTCAGGGCAATATGGGGTCATTAATGAAAGAAAATGTCATTTTATATCAGAATTCCCATAATATTATGGTTTGATTTGTGTTTAGTTGGGGTATTAACTCTAAAGCTTTAGGGGAATGGTATTAAAGTTGAAAAGTTTGAACCTGGTCTTGTAACCCATAGCAACCAAGACCAGGTGACCAGTAAATAACACATTGATCGGCTGCTATTCATTACCAACCCTGATGCAAACATTGCTACTTCCATTAAATTACCCTAAAATGCTGATATGTAAGAGCAGCTGGTGGATTTGTGTAAATGTTGGGGGCAAATGGCAGACAATGTTGCACTGGTCGGAGACTTTGGGGGTCTGAGAGTATGAGGGAAATGACAGAAAAGATAGGGGTCATCCTTTGTGCCACTGTCCCTTTACCAGGGGGTTTGCTGAAGATGTGATGAATTGCTCGTTTTTCTATGAGATCAGTAACACTGCCCCCTGCTGGCGATTTATATATATGACATAATAATGGCCTGGAAGGGCACCACTTACATAACCCACCAGCAGGGGGCAGTGTTTGTATTGATAAAGGACAATCAACTTGGATTCAATGGGGGAGGTAACAATTCTTTTCCTTCTTTCTTTATTTTATTCCTTTTCTGAAAAAGTTGTGAGTGGATAAGAGAGGCAGTGGGAATAAAGAGCAGAGTGAGGGTCGCAAGTTTTGGGGAACAGTTGCAATAAAGTTGGGGGGTCAGTGCAACATCCAATGGATTCTGTGCAGAGCAAAGGCCTGCAACAAGTTTAACCCACTCCCTCCCTCTTCTCTAGCTCTGGCACATTATTACTGTGACTACCTGTGCAGGTGGTTCCCCAGAATCCTTTGCAGCACGCTGGTTTCGAAATGACAGTCTGGCAGGTGTGGCTGCAGCCCTGGAGGGAAAGAGTCAGGCCCCCCAAATCCACTGTATAACTGGGAATATAGAAAAAGCACATGCAATTATTCATTTAAAGGACAACTAACATTTGTTTCAGCACAAGCTCTGGGCTGCTGTCAGTTACCTGCACTTAGGGATCCACTCACAATATACATTATATAGACAACATAACAGTCATAATACAAGGCTGATTAGTAATGAATTCAGATTCAAATTACATTGTAGCATAGAAATCATTGCAGTCTGCATCAGAATTGATTGATATTCAGCCCTGTAGCATCAGCATCTATAAAGAATGTGACCTCGTTTTGTGCTTGACCCTGACCCTGAAGCTTAACTTCTGGCCAGCAGCCCGGAGCCCACTGAGCATGTGCAGTGCCGCTGACACACACAAACTGGACTAACATGATCAGGAGATGGGGGGAGGGAGCTGCTGGGGCCACATTAAGAGCCTGGATCATTATAGGACTACATCTGGGCTGGTACACTAAGTATAGGATATAACATTGACACCCTTTAGCCAGATTCTTTTTTAGGCTTTAGTTCTCCTATAAGCAAATGAATTTAAAGGTACAGTAAACACTGTAGAAATGTGAAGGTTGCCGTGTGAGTGAAGGGTCACTATGTTCCCTGTGACCTCAGCCAGGGGTATACAGGGGTGCTGAGCTTATACTGTCTATTGGCTGAAAAATAACTTTGTAGGAAATGGTAATTTCCTCTTTTCCCCCTTCTAATAAATAAAAGTAAATGCGGGGTGAGGCATTTAGGGCATTTTCATGGTTTATCTTTACTGGCCCATTAGAACTTCCCATTACAGTATCAGTACTGACCTGCAGCCTCGGTTCCCCATACCAGACGTGATCTTTGACGAGATGTTGGGGCACCCCATTTTGACAGATGCCGCACATGAGGTGCAGTCGGACGTCACCTTTATCACTGTCCTGTCATTGCAGAAACGCGTCATCTGTATCACAATAAAAATCTCATTACTTTCTACTTCACTGAGGAAAAAGCAAAAAACACCCCCCGTAGCCAAACTTTGCCACAATACCAGAGAGGCTGTGGCCCCAAATATTGATACTTGACTTTGATTGGCTGCCAGTAAATGCAGTGGTGCCCCCCCCCCCTTATCTGCAATTTGGGGCTCATTAACATGTGGGGCCTGTGTCTAATCACTCAGAAATACACCCCATAATCATGAATGTCATTTCTTAACAAACTTTTAAATACTTAACCTTTCCATATACTTTTCATGTTTAGGAAACGTCACCTGATTAAAATAAAGCCCAAGTGGGTGTATTGTTTCCCCCTAACTGGCCTTCAGACTGGGTCCCCTTAGCTCATAACAAGGTTACAGATATATAGAAACATTGGGGTGTCACCCTGCTATAGTTCCAGGGGTACCCAGGGTACAAATAAACACTCACCCCAAATCTCCCCTAACTGACCTTCAGACTGGGCCCCCTTAGCTCATAACAAGGTTACAGATATATAGAAACATTGGGGTGTCACCCTGCTATAGTTCCAGGGGTACCCAGGGTACAAATAAGCACTCACCCCAAATCTCCCCCTAACTGACCTTCAGACTGGGCCCCCTTAGCTCTTAACAAGGTTACAGATATATAGAAACATTGGGGTGTCACCCTGCTATAGTTCCAGGGGTACCCAGGGTACAAATAAACACTCACCCCAAATCTCCCCCTAACTGACCTTCAGACTGGGCCCCCTTAGCTCATAACAAGGTTACAGATATATAGAAACATTGGGGTGTCACCCTGCTATAGTTCCAGGGGTACCCAGGGTACAAATAAGCACTCACCCCAAATCTCCCCCTAACTGACCTTCAGACTGGGCCCCCTTAGCTCTTAACAAGGTTACAGATATATAGAAACATTGGGGTGTCACCCTGCTATAGTTCCAGGGGTACCCAGTGTACAAATAAACACTCACCCCAAATCTCCCCCTAACTGACCTTCAGACTGGCCCCCTTAGCTCATAACAAGGTTACAGATATATAGAAACATTGGGGTGTCACCCTGCTATAGTTCCAGGGGTACCCAGGGTACAAATAAACACTCACCCCAAATCTCCCCCTAACTGACCTTCAGACTGGCCCCCTTAGCTCATAACAAGGTTACAGATATATAGAAACATTGGGGTGTCACCCTGCTATAGTTCCAGGGGTACAGATTTATAACAAGGTTGTTCCATCTTATCACCCTCCATGATTTGGGCCATGTTGTTTGGGTCGGTCCCTCTATGGGGGAAGTTTTGGAGCAGAAATCATTGGGGCCAAGTCATGTGATGATGAGGTTGTGGGGGGAGGGGCACTTTACACTGAAATGAACATTGATAAATATGACAATCGCATTCTGAGACAATTTACTTTTGGTCTTAATTTGTTTGTTTTGTGGTTTTTGAATGATGTGGGATTTTGTCGGTGCAGATGGAAAGTTGTGGTTTTGGGGTGCTGGGTTGTGACTGGGGGAGCAGGGTAAATAGTAGTGGGTTCTAGGGACAAGTCCAACAGGCATATTGCAGGCTGTACATTTGATTATTATTATTATTATTATTAATAAAGCACCTGATACAGGAAAGCTACAGATCCTGTCACTGCTGCTGGTGCAAGTGGATCCAGAAGAAAATCTTGTTGGATCATACGTGTCAGATAAAACCAATAATGTCATGTAAAGCACCAACAGCGAGAGCAGTGATGTACACAGAACAGAATGAGCGAGTCCCAAGTATCATTAGAGCCACAAGGTTCTTACCAGTTGCCCCCGGGTCGCACATAAGATCCAGCTCAGCACCAGGACGAGGTGAAATCCAGAAAGAAACATTTTCAGAAGCAGCAGGAGAAACACATGGGTCTGTGGGTCAGTGGGACAATCTGTGGCTCCGGTTCCACTGGTCCCTGGACTGTGTTGAGGATCCGAGTATTTGTGCAGAATTTATCGGTTGCCTTTTCCTGTGCATCACAGCAGCTGATTGTGCTCCGTAAGCAACAGTCTGAACCTCCAGTGTCTGTCGGCAAAGTGGGGGAAGAAAACAGGAACAGGGACGGATTTCCTTTCCCAAATCATTTCACAACAGGAAATATCAGCTCGACGTTACCGTGCGCCACCTAGCGAGGCCCCACATGCACCCCCTGCCCCCCACAATTACTGCCAATAACCCACAGACAGGTGCAGTGGGGGGGCTGTGCCACTTGTACAACAGCTGAGAGGTCACTTTCCCTTTATACAAACTGTGCAAGTGGAATTGTGAAAAAAACTTCATTGTGGGTAAAAAAACACATTTGCCCCCCAAATTACACTTTGCACATGTCACCCCTTATGTCTCCATGGAAATTGTATTTTCACCTAAAGAAGCACAAGTGTAATTGATGTGTATTTCAACCAATCAGCTGCCACTGAGCATCCCCCCTCCCGACTGCCATTCCACTGGAATTATGGGGGGGGGGATTGCTACATTATGGGGGGCTTGTGCCTATAATTGAACTTTCCTCACATTTGTGAATGAGCCCCAGAGGCCACAGAAAAGCCAAACCAGGGAAGTGAAGCTATGACAATAATAATAATAATAATACCAATGAAACACAAAACACTGGGGCTGGAGCTGCCATGGTGCTGCGTCGGTTCAGGGAGGCTCCACTTGCAGCAGATCAAACACTTTGGGGTATATTTATCAAAGAGCGAAGTTTGAGACGCACAGTCCTCTAGTGGGAAATTCCCCCATTCTCCATTCATTTCTATGGGATTTTTTTTTTTTAAAGATGTTTATTTCTGGTTTTGAAAACACACAACAAAAACAGACACATACAAGGTTGTGCACCGAAACATTAGTACATGTATAAGTCGACATTATAACATGCAGTTCAAGTATAGTGAGTCCTCACTTATTATCGTGGAGAATCTGGTGATTGGATTGCGAGATTGGCATCAATCCATGAAGTCCAGATTTTATCAAACTTTGTGGGTGAACCTCTGGCAATGTCGGTCAGTTTAATAAGTGGTAGCGTCTTATTTATCAATTCCCGCCACTGTTTGATATTGGGAGGATATGGGCTCATCCACTTCATCGCCACCACCTTTTTGGCATAAAATAGTGTAGCCCGTAAAAGATTCCTGGTTTTGTTCAGAGGCACCAACTCCTCTACCAACCCTAATAGACACAACAACGGGGATTTTACTCCCGGGAGATCAAGATTTTGGCTTAAATAATGGACAACTGCTGAGCAAAAGCGAGAAACAACCTCACATTCCCACACCATGTGAAAGAATCCTGCATTAAGGGTTTGACATCTATGACATTGTCCATCCACTGACCTACCCATTTGTTTCAGTCTGACAGGAGTAATGTATAACTGGTGTATTGCCTTAAATTGTATCATTTTGTCCCGAGTGGATATCAAAGACCCATAGATACTCTCAGTAGCCTCCTCCCATTTCTCATGATCAAGTTCTGCGATATATTGAGACCATTTAGGATAAGACTTAGTAAATGGGTCTACACTTGAGTCCAGGAGTAGCCTATTTATATCAGAGAGCAGTTTCTTGGTTTGTGGATCCCATAGTCTAGATTCAAGTTTTGAGCTTACCCATGTGACAGTGAAGGAGCCAAATTGAGCCTTAAAGGCATGTCGCAGTTGCAGGTAGCGATAAAGTTGAATGGCAGGGTTGAGTAACTTCCCACTTAGTTGTTCTAATGACATGAACAACTCTTCATTAATTAAGTCACCGATATGTCTGACACCCAAGTTCGGCCAATACTGGAAATCTATTGAAATGAGGGAGATTAGTGTTCTTCCACAGAGGAAGTTTAGGAGAAATATGTGAAGGGGGTAGGTCTGCTGGTTTATATCGTTTCCCCCATAAGCGTATGGGGAGTGCCATAACTTCTGGCAGTTGGGGGGAGTCTTTGAGGCGCTTGTATGGAGCATTACGAAGAGCTTCTAGGGAACCTATGATGTATGCTTGTAGTAGAGTAGCGGAATTATCCAGGTCTGAGCGGAACCAAGAGTGTAGGTGTGAGATTTGGCCAGCTAGATAATAGTTTTTAATGTTCGGGAGTGCTAGACCACCTTTTTCCCTCGGCGCTGTCAGTAATTTCAGTGACATACGTGGCATCTTGTTGTCCCATATGAATGATGTAATACTCGAGTTTTGTTTTTTGAAAAAGGTGTCAGGGACTGAGACTGGAGAGTATAATAGAGGGTATTCCAGCTTGGGCAACAAAATCATTTTAAATTAGTTGGAGCATCCCCAAATAGTTAAAGGCAACTTGAGCCATTGGGTGGCAGCCTGTTTAAACTTTTGCACAGTTGGTTCTGGGTTGTTTGCGATATATTAGGAATGATCCTGCGTGATAACAACACCCAGATATTTAAATTTAGATACCCAATTCATCCCACTTACTTGCCCGATCGGGGTGTCACCAACTAGAGAGAAAAGTGAAGATTTAGATTTGTTGACTTTTAACCCACTGATGTCTCCAAATTCAGTCAGAACCGTCAGAGTCACTTCCAAAGACCTATCTTTATCCCCTAGAAACAAAATAACATCGTCCGCGTAAAGGGCGATTTAATCTTCAATCCTGCCTATTGATATGCCTTTAATCTCCTGTGCCCCACGTACCTTGAGAGCTAACGGCTCTATTGCCAGAGCAAAGAGCAGTGGCGATAAGGGGCAGCCCTGCCTCGTACCTCTTTCAAGCATGAACTGGGGGGATAGTATCTCATTGACCCGTATCTGGGCCATTGGATGTTTATACATGAGACATATCCATTTAATAATGTTGGGACTCACTCCAAACCGTTCCAATACCCGCCAAAGATAATCCCAGTCGACTGAGTCGAATGCTTTTGATATGTCCAAAGAGGCTATTACTCCATCATACCCCCTTTGGGTGGCCAATTGTATATGCGTATGGAGCCTACGAATATTAACTGCCGTCGTTTTATTGGGCATAAACCCTGTCTGATCACTGTGTATGAGAGAGGTAATAACTTTATTAAGTCAAGTCGCTAGTAGTTTGGCTAAGATTTTTATGTCAGTATTAATCAAGGAAATAGGGCGGTAAGAGTCCCAACGTGCCATGTCTTTCTGTTCCTTTGGGATCAGTGTGACCAGTGCGGAATAAAATGAGTTGGGGAGAGTGCCAGCTTCCCAGGCGGCAGCATATGTATCTTTTAGTTTGGGAACAGCCGTCTCTAAATGTAGCTTATACCAGGCAGTCGGCAGGCCATCTGGCCCTGGGGTCTTCTGGGGAGGTAAGCTGAGAATCGTGTCCCTAATTTCAGATTCTGTCAAAGGGTCATCCAGAAATGCTCTCTGATCTTGGTGTAAACTAGGAAAGGGTAGGTCTTCTAAGTAAAGGTCTATCTCTTCCTTAGAGGTGCTCCGTCCTTTAGAGTATAGGACTTTAAAATTCGTGGCAAACTCAGCTGCTATCTCTTCAGTATCAGTAATTTTAGTACCTTGGGCTGTCATGAGATACCGGAGAGTAAGGGGCAGTAAGCTTAGCCAAATGGGCCAGGGTTTTGCCATTTTTATCCCCTACGTCAAAATATTTCTGTGCACTAAAGAGTAGCCTTTTTCGAGTTAGAGCGGTATACAAAATAGCTAAGTTCCTTTGTGTGGTTTGCAGAGCTTCTTCATCTTTGGCACTCTTGTCCTGCGCTAACACCTGCTCGGCCTCCTTGACAGCTTTTTCAGATAGTTCAATCTGAACTTTCTTATCTTTTCTAGATATATTAATGGCTGATATAACTTCCCCTCTAGCAACTGCTTTGGATGCTTCCCAGGTTATGATAGGGTTCGCGGATCCTTCATTTAGTTCCCAGAATTCTTTGTATTTCTGAATACAACTGTCTGCTACTTTGTTATCTGTCAGCCATAGGGGAGATAGCCTCCATATTCTATGTTTTGAGTTAGGCCCATTCTGTATTTCAACTAGCAGGGGAGAGTGGTCTGAATGTGACCTAGGTAAGTATTTTAAGTTGACCACCAATTTAGCAAAATCAGTTGTTGCTAGAGCTAAGTCAATTCGTGACAAGGAGGCGTGACTTGCCGAATGACAAGAATACTGGATATCAGTGGGGTATTTACCTCTCCACTTGTCTGTCAAGGCCATTCCCTCCATCCATTGAACCAAGTGTGGTGTGGCTACATCCGAGCCACTAGACCAATCTATAGCCGGATTAATCGCTGCATTAAAGTCCTCGAGTATACACACCGGGTGTGGAGGGAGCCCAACCAGTTTTTGTGAGACTAAGTTCAATAATTCAATATTGAAGGGGGGAGGGACAGAAATATTAATTACTATTATAGGGCGGTTATTCAATTTACAATGGAGAATTATATACCTTCCGTAAAAATCTGTTTGGATAGACAAAAATTCAAACACCGTATTTCTCTTAGCGAGGATGGAAACACCTCTGGAGTGTGTAGAGAATGGAGCATGATACGTGTGCCCTACCCAGTGGCTTTTCAGAGCCAGGAGCTTCTGCCCCGTCAGATGTCTCTTGTAATAGCGTGAGGTCAGGCCTGTATTTATGAATATAGTCTAAGATGAGCGCACGCTTACATTTCGAGTTTAACCCTCTAACATTCCAGGTCATCAATTTGATATTAGCCATTTGACCAGACGGTATTACAAGTACAGGATAATGTAACATGTATAAGAATCCAACAGTAGAAGCATATAAGAAGCATTAACTCGTATTCAAAATTGCATCCATAGGTAAGCAGATACTCGGTGCACAACCAGAACATCACACAATTATGTACATAACCCCAAAAAATCCCACCCTGCCCATCCCCCCAACCTGTGTGGTCCTTGTACCCCGAACTGTTCCAAATTGTAGGAAATGTCATCAAGAGAGAGAAAAAAGAAAAAATGTAGATCCTCTCCTATGAGTGCTTAGTCTATATTGTAGACAGTCACTGGAAAGGGGTTCAATGTATAACAAGCATATGACCCCGGCTGGAACTCAGCAAGTAGAGAAGTAGAGAAAAAATCACAGATATTAAAGGTTGTAGGTTCTAGGCCAGGGTTAAAACAGCAACCATGGCAACTATTCTGAAAGAACGGAAACTTACTAGTGGCTGGGTACCTCATCCAGCAGAGTGTCAATAGTAACAGTAGAAGTGGCTCCTGAGGAGTACAGTGGAATCAACGGTTATCCCCAGACCACAGCTTAGCCCCAGTCTAATAAATTCTACATTACCAGTAATCCGGTGTACCAGATGTGGAGCCAACATGGTAGAGCATTACTGAGCGAGCATTAAATCCTCTGTGTGGATACTCAGTAGTGGGACTATACGAGCAATGGTGCTTGGGCCGGGATGATCATTCTTAAGGGATAACCTCAGTGCTCAAAAAAAGGGGGAATTTGGTACCCGCCAGTAGATCAAAGAAGTCGTGGTCACAACCTAGCTTCGGAGATTGCAGTTCAAGTAAGCCACAGTGAATGGGTGTAATCCAACAGTTCCATAATTAGTACTGCTTAGTTTGCAAACAACTGTATACAGCGATGGGAGAGAAGGTAGTGTCGCCCAACGTGGTATTTAGCCAGCTTAGCCAGTCTCTAACTTCACTCTTTAATAAATATGCCCCTTCATCCCTTATCTGGGCTGCAGAACCTCCACATAATATAAATAGAACTCACGGAAAGAAGCGAGTAGGGGGGCACTGACCCCCAAATCTGTGGCACCTATATCATCAATAAAGAGATCACTGGACTTTGGGATCCTCAGTCTGGGGGTCTTGTTGTAATGGAATCTACCTCAGCTTCTCAAGATGGCGTCCAAGATGGCGACCGCCTGCCTCACCACATGGCTCTTGCTGGACACAGGTCTATGACCTCATCTCCCTCCCATGCCGGGATTGGTTGTCGGCGACGGAACGGATGCCGGCGTCAGAATCGGGCGCCAGCGTCAAGGCGTCAGCGTGGGGACGCTGGCGTCTGCGTCTGACGCAAGCGCGTCAAAAATTGGCGCCAACCCTGGGACTATTTAAACTCACTTCCCCTTCCACTCCTTGCCCAACTATAGGTTCCTGTTACTGTGTTCCTGGGTGTTATTTACTATATTGATTACTTGTGTACCGATTCCTGCCTGTCTTACGATTCTGCTTGTCTTCTGCCTGGTCTGACCTTTTTTGCCTGTATTTTGACGATTCTTTGGATAAACCCTCTTGTACCTCGAACCTGGTCTGGTCTCCTCTTTGGTCTACACTATTACTGTGCCTTCGGGCCCGTTACACTTGTATCTTGTAACCCTACCTGGACCTCAACTCACCCACTGACACAGGATCCTAACCCCATTGTTCCTCCTCGATGGAGCAAAGGACTTCTCACTACTTCCCCTGAACCTTTCTTTTGCTCTAGAGGGACTGGAACAAACTGCCCATCACTAGCTAAACGTATCTAAACTTTAACTACTGCACCTAGGGTTGCCACATTTTCTGGAAAAAAATACTGGCCTTCCTATATATTTCTCTTTATTCCCTATTAATAACATTGGGATCACTGACCTTCCTATATATTTCTCTTTATTCCCTATTAATAACATTGGGATCACTGACCTTCCTATATATTTATCTTTATTCCCTATTAATAACATTGGGATCACTGACCTTCCTATATATTTATCTTTATTCCCTATTAATAACATTGGGATCACTGACCTTCCTATATATTTATCTTTATTCCCTATTAATAACATTGGGATCACTGACCTTCCTATATATTTCTCGTTATTCCCTATTAATAACATTGGGATCACTGACCTTCCTATATATTTATCTTTATTCCCTATTAATAACATTGGGATCACTGACCTTCCTATATATTTATCTTTATTCCCTATTAATAACATTGGGATCACTGACCTTCCTATATATTTATCGTTATTCCCTATTAATAACATTGGGATCACTGACCTTCCTATATATTTCTCTTTATTCCCTATTAATAACATTGGGATCACTGACCTTCCTATATATTTCTCTTTATTCCCTATTAATAACATTGGGATCACTGACCTTCCTATATATTTATCTTTATTCCCTATTAATAACATTGGGATCACTGACCTTCCTATATATTTATCTTTATTCCCTATTAATAACATTGGGATCACTGACCTTCCTATATATTTATCTTTATTCCCTATTAATAACATTGGGATCACTGACCTTCCTATATATTTCTCGTTATTCCCTATTAATAACATTGGGATCACTGACCTTCCTATATATTTATCTTTATTCCCTATTAATAACATTGGGATCACTGACCTTCCTATATATTTATCTTTATTCCCTATTAATAACATTGGGATCACTGACCTTCCTATATATTTATCGTTATTCCCTATTAATAACATTGGGATCACTGACCTTCCTATATATTTATCGTTATTCCCTATTAATAACATTGGGATTAAGCATCATTTTTATTGTCCAGGTCAGTAAAATCCCGACCATGTGGCAACCCTAACTGGAGCCCTGGGCCTGTAACAGAGAGGTGAGGTGACCCTGATTTCTCTCTCTCTTTTATCTTTTTATCTTTTAGGGCCTCGTGGGACCCCCTGCTTCGTTTGTAGTTATGCCTCTACCCATCATGCATCTCTGGTAGGAACATGTGCCCAAGATGCCAGTCTGGTGCTGGGGTTGCCACTTTTCCTCCCGAATAAGTCAGGGGGGGAGCAGGGACCATGGCAGAGGTGGGGCAGTGACATAAAAGGCGGGGCCATGATGTAGGGGGGCAGGCTGTGACGTTGGGGGTGGTGGGGCTATTTGGAAAACTGGGCTGTCCCAGTCCAAAGCTAATGGGTACCCGTGTGTGTATGTGCTGCTCACTGATCAGCAAGATGGGGGCTGGGAACAGTGTATATGTAATAGTGTATTATTGCCTCATTCATTAAGCAAATGGGGGTAAAAACAGACTTTGTCAATATGAAGATTTTCAATCATCCAGGTCATGGTATATCTAATATAAGTAAATCTAAATCAACTGGACTTGCTGAGTAATCAATGAAGACGTTTCACATCCGAGCAGCTTCTTCAGTACAACTGACTGGTGTGGGAAGTTCTGGCCAAATAAACTCTTCCACTAATCCAATCACATTGGCCCATTGTAACTCTTCATAGAGGTGAAACTCACAGAGGTGTAGATTATGTGTAGTTACTGTGATAGGATTATCCAATGTGTCATGTGACTCCTAGATACAGCTGCTACTTGTTACTTTGTCATCTATTTAATCATACCTCCCAACATTTTGGAAGTAAAAAGAGGGACAAAAAAAATGTTTCCGCAAGTAGCGCAGCAATTTTTGACCACACCCTTTCTGTGGCCACACCCCCTAATTACCATGTTAATTTTACAAAATTTGGCAGGTTATGAAAGTTTGAAAATATTTCTCCTTATCTAAACTGTGTTTTTGGGCCCGATTCACTAACTTCGAGTGAAGGATTCCAAGGTAAAAAACTTAGAATTTCGAAGATTTTTTTGGGCTACTTCGACCATCAAATGGGCTACTTCGACCTTCGACTACGACTACGACTTCGAATCAAAGGATTCGAAGTAAAAATCGTTCGACTATTCGACCATTCGATAGTTGAAGTACTGTCTCTTTAAAAAAAACTTCGACCCCCTAGTTCGGCAGCTAAAAGCTACTGAACTCAATGTTAGCCTATGGGGAAGGTCCCCATAGGCTTTCCTAAATTTTTTTGATCGAAGGATATTCCTTCGATCGTTGGATTAAAATCCTTTGAATCGTTTGATTCGAAGGATTTAATTGTTCGATCGAAGGAATATCCTTTTATCGTACGATCGCAGTATTTGCGCTAAATCCTTTGACTTCGATATTCTAAGTCGAAGGATTTTAATTCCTAGTCGAATATCGGGGGTTAATTAACCCTCGATATTCGACCCTTAGTGAATCAGCCCCATTGTGTCTCAAAATTGTTACAAAGTATCTTATTTGCACCTGTTAGCTGTTCTGGGCTCTCTGCTAAAAGCCAATTAAGTGAGAAACTTTGTTTCTTTTTCTGGCTGTTCAGTGCAGAGAAAAGAGGGACTTTCCAGTACAAATGAGGGACTGCGGGTTGAGCTGTCAAAAGAGGGACTGTCCCTCCGAAAAAGGGACAGTTGGGAGGTATGATTTAATCTTGGCAATAAGATATTTTTATATTTTTATATTCTTGTTCATAAACAACTGTCCCAATTTTAGAAAAAGGGCCAATAGGCCACTCAGCTCATGAATATGCTAATGAGCCCCCTGCCACTATAATAAAGCTAAATTGTCATTGGAGGAAATAAATCTCATGAATTACACACAATAGAGCAGATTGTGAGGATAAAGCAAATTGTCAATATAAATTGGATTTCAGAAAACATTCAATATGTCACTAATGGTCAGAGAATTAGGGAAATGGAACCACATTTAAGGCAAATATTTAGGTAATTTGCAGGTTTTCGACTTAAAGTTCAATCCTTTATGAGGCAGAGGAATTGGTTTAGAGCAGTTTTGTTCTTTTTGGTTTCTATACGTTTATGAAAAGGATGAAGAGAAAGCTCTGGGGAGTCGGGAGAGAAGGTGATTGTCTATGAGGTCTGACATCAATATTCCACAGTTTGGACTGAATTTCATCCGTTTCACTTTTTCTTTCTATGGAACCAACAGACAATTTCATAATAAAACAAATTCTCTTTGTTGGGAAACTTGTCACTTGAATCATTTCAGCATAAAATTAAGTGGATTCCCAGGAAGTGGAAGAGATCTGTGTTATGTGTGTGTAACGTGTATAATGTGTGTTATGTGTGTGTAACGTGTATAATGTGTGTTATGTGTGTGTCTAACGTGTATAATGTGTGTTATGTGTGTGTAACGTGTATAATGTGTGTGTTGTGTGTGTGTCACGTGTATAATGTGTGTGTTGTGTGTGTGTCACGTGTATAATGTGTGTTATGTGTGTGTAACGTGTATAATGTGTGTTATGTGTGTGTAACGTGTATAATGTGTGTGTTGTGTGTGTAACGTGTATAATGTGTGTTATGTGTGTGTAACGTGTTTGCAATGTGTATATTGTGTGTGTAACGTGTATAATGTGTGTAATGTGTGTGTAACGTGTTTGCAATGTGTATATTGTGTGTGTAACGTGTATAATGTGTGTTAAGTGTGTGTGTAACGTGTATAATGTGTGTTATGTGTGTGTAACGTGTATAATGTGTGTTATGTGTGTGTCACGTGTATAATGTGTGTTATGTGTGTGTAACGTGTATAATGTGTGTTATGTGTGTGTAACGTGTATAATGTGTTATGTGTGTGTAACGTGTATAATGTGTGTAATGTGTGTGTAACGTGTTTGCAATGTGTATATTGTGTGTGTAACGTGTATAATGTGTGTTATGTGTGTGTGTAACGTGTATAATGTGTGTGTTGTGTGTGTAACGTGTATAATGTGTGTTATGTGTGTGTAACGTGTTTGCAATGTGTATATTGTGTGTGTAACGTGTATAATGTGTGTAATGTGTGTGTAACGTGTTTGCAATGTGTATATTGTGTGTGTAACGTGTATAATGTGTGTTAAGTGTGTGTGTAACGTGTATAATGTGTGTTATGTGTGTGTAACGTGTATAATGTGTGTTATGTGTGTGTCACGTGTATAATGTGTGTTATGTGTGTGTAACGTGTATAATGTGTGTTATGTGTGTGTAACGTGTATAATGTGTTATGTGTGTGTAACGTGTATAATGTGTGTAATGTGTGTGTAACGTGTTTGCAATGTGTATATTGTGTGTGTAACGTGTATAATGTGTGTTATGTGTGTGTGTAACGTGTATAATGTGTGTTATGTGTGTGTCACGTGTATAATGTGTGTTATGTGTGTGTAACGTGTATAATGTGTGTTATGTGTGTGTAACGTGTATAATGTGTGTGTTGTGTGTGTAACGTGTATAATGTGTGTTATGTGTGTAACGTGTTTGCAATGTGTATATTGTGTGTGTAACGTGTATAATGTGTGTTATGTGTGTGTAACGTGTTTGCAATGTGTATATTGTGTGTGTAACGTGTATAATGTGTGTTATGTGTGTGTAACGTGTTTGCAATGTGTATATTGTGTGTGTAACGTGTATAATGTGTGTTATGTGTGTGTAACGTGTATAATGTGTGTGTAACGTGTTTGCAATGTGTGTTATGTGTGTGTAACCTGTATAATGTGTGTTATGTGTGTGTTACGTGTATAATGTGTGTTATGTGTGTGTAACGTGTATAATGTGTGTTATGTGTGTATAACGTGTAAACTGTGCGTTATGTGTGTGTAACGTGTATAATGTGTGTTATGTGTGTGTAACGTGTATAATGTGTGTTATGTGTGTGTAACGTGTATAATGTGTGTTATGTGTGTATAACGTGTAAACTGTGTGTTATGTGTGTGTAACGTGTATAATGTGTGTTATGTGTGTGTAACGTGTATAATGTGTGTTATGTGTGTATAACGTGTAAACTGTGTGTTATGTGTGTAACGTGTATAATGTGTGTTATGTGTGTGTAACATGTATAATGTGTGTTATGTGTGTGTAACGTGTATAATGTGTGTTATGTGTGTGTCTAATGTGTATAATGTGTGTTATGTGTGTGTAACGTGTATAATGTGTGTTATGTGTGTGTAACGTGTATAATGTGTGTTATGTGTGTGTAACATGTATAATGTGTGTTATGTGTGTGTGTAACATGTGTATAACGTGTGTTATGTGTGTGTAACATGTATAATGTGTGTTATGTGTGTGTAACATGTATAATGTGTGTTATGTTTGTGTAACATGTATAATGTGTGTTATGTGTGTGTAACATGTATAAAGTGTGTTATGTGTGTGTAACATGTATAATGTGTGTTATGTGTGTGTGTAACATGTGTATAATGTGTGTTATGTGTGTGTAACATGTTTGCAATGTGTATATTGTGTGTGTAACGTGTATAATGTGTGTGTAATGTGTTTGTAACATGTATAACACGTGTGTAACGTGTGTAATGTTTGTGTTAATGTGTCTCTGTGTAATGGATTGTCTCTTCAGTTTCAGATCTTTTGTTGGTTTGTGAAACATTTTCTGGCACATTCTCTGAGCACTAAGGGCAACACTGGCTTTGGAATTTTCTGTGTTTTGTATCTTGTTGTGAATGAGAAGTAAATGAGACTGTTAGTAAACATAACCCTTTGCCCCTGTTTGGTGCCTGTATGTGATGTGTATGGATTAATTATGTTCTATGGCTTCTACAGTCTGGGCCATATACGGGCTCCAGAAACTCATATTATTCTTATATTATTATATTCTTATATTACTGTATTACTAAATTACTATATTCTTATATTACTATATTACTGTATCACTATATTACTATATTCTTATATTACTATATTACTTTATCACTATATTCTTATATTACTATATTACTATATCACTATATTCTTATATTACTATATTACTATATCACTATATTACTATATTCTTATATTACTATATTACTTTATCACTATATTCTTATATTACTATATTACTATATCACTATATTCTTATATTACTATATTACTGTATCACTATATTACTATATTCTTATATTACTATATTACTTTATCACTATATTCTTATATTACTATATTACTATATTACTATATTACTATATTCTTATATTACTATATTACTATATTCTTATATTACTAAATAACTATATTCTTATGTTACTATTTTACTATATTACTATATTCTTATATTACTATATTCTTGTATTACTATATTACTATATTCTTATATTACTATATTACTGTATCACTATATTACTATATTCTTATATTACTATATTACTTTATCACTATATTCTTATATTACTATATTCTTATATTACTATATTACTATAGTCTTATATTACTATATTACTATATTCTTATATTACTATATTACTTTATCACTATATTCTTATATTACTATATTACTATATTCTTATATTACTATATTACTATATTCTTATATTACTAAATAACTATATTCTTATGTTACTATTTTACTATATTACTATATTCTTATATTACTATATTCTTATATTACTATATTACTATATTACTTTATCACTATATTCTTATATTACTATATTACTATATTACTATATTGCTATATTACTATATTCTTATATTACTATATTACTATATTCTTATATTACTATATTCTTATATTACTATATTCTTATATTACTATATTCTTATATTACTATATTACTATATTCTTATATTACTATATTCTTATATTACTATATTCTTATATTACTATATTACTATATTACTTTATCACTATATTCTTATATTACTATATTACTATATTACTATATTGCTATATTACTATATTCTTATATTACTAAATAACTATATTCTTATATTACTATATTCTTATATTACTATATTACTATATTACTATATCACTATATTCTTATATTACTGTATTACTAAATTACTATATTCTTATATTACTGTATTACTAAATTACTATATTCTTATATTACTATATTACTATATTCTTATATTACTATATTACTATATTCTTACTACTATAATACTATATTACTATATACTTGTATTACTATATTACTATATTACTATTTTCTTATATTACTATATTCTTATATTACTATATTCTTATATTACTATATTCTTACTACTATAATACTATATTACTGTATACTTGTATTACTATATTACTATATTACTATTTTCTTATATTACTATATTCTTATATTACTATATTATAATATTACTACTGTATATTACTGTATTACTATATTACTATTTTATTATATTCTTCTATACTGGGTCATATTAGCAGGTTATAGGGGCACCACACAGGGGGCACTGGGAATTATCTCAGTAGCCTCCCCCCCCAGCCCACTGTGTGTTTTCCTGGTGTGTCTGACACTCATTGGCGCAAATTCACTAAGCGCCGAACGGTAGCGTTAATTCGCTAGCGTTTGGCATTTTCGTTACTGCGCAAATTCACTAACGAACGCTGGCGTAAATTCGCTAGTGTTTCTTCGCACATTTACGCCAGGCGAATTTTCGCTAGCGATGTAACTACGCAAATTCACTAACTTGCGCAGTGTTCTGAACGCTACCTTTTACGCTAGACTTCCTTCGCCACCTCAGACCTGGCGAAGCGCAATAGAGTAGATAGGGATTGTTTCCAAAAAAGTCACATTTTTTTCTAAGTCCCAAAAAACGCTGGCGTGTTTTCTACATGATGGGTGATAGGCTGAAAAAGATCGAAATTTTTTTTGGGGCTCCCCTCCTTCCCCCCTACATCTCCTGACTCATGGCAACTTACCTAGACAGTGGGCACATGTGTAGGGCAAAATAAAATTTATATTTGCTGATTTGAAGTTTTCTAGGCATTTGTAGTGCTGATACGTGTTCCTCCATTGAAATTTGAATTTCGCGCCGTATGCAAATTAACCATCGCTAGCGAAACTTCGCTTTGCTTGTCGAATTAATGCTAGCGCAACTTCGCAAACTAATGCTACCCCTGTGCGCAACTTCGGATTTTAGTGAATTTGCGGAGCGCTGGCGAAAATACGCCTGGCGAAGTGCGGCGAAGTGTGGCGAAGTTGCGCCTGGCGCAACTTTGCATCTTAGTGAATTTGCCCCATTGTCTCTCCCCGCCTCCCCCCACATTGTCAGCTCCTCCTAAACAGCCAAAAGATGCTTTACTATTGCCAGTATTATTGTGGGTGCAAAGAATATAGTAATATAGTAATATAGTAATATAGTAATATAAGAATATAGTAATATAAGAATATAGTAATATAGTAATATAGTAATATAGTAATATAGTAATATAAGAATATAGTAATATAGTAATATAGTAATATAAGAATATAGTAATATAGTAATATAAGAATATAGTAATATAAGAATATAGTAATATAGTAATATAGTAATATAGTAATATAAGAATATAGTAATATAGTAATATAAGAATATAGTAATATAAGAATATAGTAATATAGTAATATAGTAATATAAGAATATAGTAATATAGTAATATAAGAATATAGTAATATAAGAATATAGTAATATAGTAATATAGTAATATAGTAATATAAGAATATAGTAATATAGTAATATAGTAATATTATAATATAGTAATATAGTAATATAAGAATATAGTAATTAGGGTTCTGGGTATGTGGGGGAGGCAGTCTAAGGTGCAGCAGGTAACGAGGCCCCACATTCTGCAAATACATTGGCCGCGCTGCCCCTCTTTGGGGGGATAGTGGAGATAAAAATGTCGGATTTCCCACCAAATTCACAAACCTCTATTTCCTCTTTTGTGAATTTGTCTTTTAAACAGACAATTTTTATTATTTTAGGTCAAGTGCTGCTAAAACTAAAAAATTGACTGGAAGGCTTTACTTTTCCTTTAGATTTTTATAATATCTTCACTCAAGTTGCTGATAATGGCTCATTCATTAAGCTAAAACAAGTCAAATAACACAACTGTAGGTTAAAATGATATAAAATACACTTTTTGTTTAAGCCGTGTTTTACTTATTTAGTTAATGAGTCTGTTACATCTATAGGGTGAGACTAGAAAATGCTGATCCCTATTAATATGCTAATTATTCCCCAATGGGGCACCTACAAGAGGAGTGAAATGAACATTGGGAGAACCAAAGTAGATTATATTAGAATTGATCTGACACACGGGGAAGCTACACTGAGCTGAATGTTGGGAGAAAATGTTTAAATGTTTAAAATGTTTAAAATGTCGTTTTTGTTCCATTTTTGGGCAGGGACATTTGCACTGGTTCCCACAGTTCCCTCTCTGCATGGAGCACTGGGGATGGGGGGCTGATGTGAGTGGGGGGAGGGTCTGACAGTGAGTGGGGGAGGGTCTGACAGTGAGTGGGGGGAGGGTCTGACAGTGAGTGGGGGAGGGTCTGACAGTGAGTGGGGGGAGGGTCTGGTGGTGAGTGGGGGGAGGGTCTGACAGTGAGTGGGGGAGGGTCTGGCTGTGAGTGGGGGGAGGGTCTGACAGTGAGTGGGGGGAGGGTCTGACAATGAGTGGGGGGAGGGTCTGGCGGTGAGTGGGGGGAGGGTCTGGCAGTGAGTGGGGGGATGGTCTGACAGTGAGTGGGGGAGGGTATGACAGTGAGTGGGGGGAGGGTCTGACAGTGAGTGGGGGGAGGCAGCAGCAAACAAGTAGATGGGGGGTGTCATGTGCGGAAAATGATTTGTGACCCCATTGAGCGCCTGTATCTATTGGCCAAACCCCAAAACTTTTCCATAGGGAAGATTTCAGTTGAATTGTTTATGTCCGAGACGTAGAGCCCCCCCCCCCAGGTAGTCCAATGTGAATCAGTTGAGCCAATGTCAGACGTGTGTCCCACTCGGGGGGGGGGGTTACTAATGACATTACTTTATCAGGTGGGTGGGGTTCCATCCTCTGCAGCGGCGCAGTACACAGTGAGGGGGACAGTGGGGGCTGTGCTTTCGGAGCTTACAATGTAATAGAACACGGGACCATTTCATTGTGATTTTGATTCACTAGTAACGGGCTCAGGAGAAGAACTGGGGGCCATTTTCCTACACATGGGTGATTTTGCTGCATTTTGGGGTGAGTGGGGGAGAAGAAGTTCCTGTGAGTGGGGAGAGACCAGGGGCCCATCAGCCTTTGTACAAACTCAATAGAACAAGACATTCCTCATTCTTCTCTGCAGTTGCCTGGCAGCCGGGAATTCTGGGACATTTAACAAACAAACTCAGCTCAGTGGGATCAGCATTTGGGAAGAGGAACGAGGAGACGAGGTAAAGGGGTTTCTTTTGCTTTATTTCATGAGGGGGCCCAGGGGACTCTGCGCAGCTCAAGTGGCTGCCGGACTCTAGGGGGAATGTCTTCTGTCCTTCTGTCTGGCCACATTCTGCCCCGGGAAGCCCCTCGGAATCATGATGGGGATTAATTGCCCCCCCTGCAGCAGTGTCACTGTGGGACAGTGTTATAGAATGACTCATTCTTAGCAACGTTTCAATTGGTCTTCATTATTTATTTTATAGTTTTCTAATTATTTGCCTTCTTCTTCTGACTCTTTCCAGTTTTCAAATGGGGGTCACTGACCCCATCTTAAAATCAAATGCTCTGTAAGGCTACAAATGTATTGTTATTGCTACTTTTTATTCCTCATATTTCTATTCAGACCTCTTCTATTCATATTCCAGTCTCTTATTCAATCAGTGAATGGTTACTAGGGGAATTTGGACCCTAGCAACCAGACAGCTGATTTGCAGCGCTGCTGACTAAAAAGCTAAATAAGTTAAAAACCACAGGTAATAAAAAAATGAAAACCAATTGCAAATTGTCTCCGAATATCTCTCTCTACATCAAACTAACAGTTCATTTAAAGTTGAACTACCCCTTTCATTGATTGGTTGGTTTGTTTATGGATTGGCAGTTGTGATCGTGTCGCCAGTTCTGCTGTTAATATAAAATAATACTTTCACTTTCTCCTGTAACTCACATTGGACTTCATGTTGGTTCCAGCTTGGGGGGGGGGGTAATTATCTCTTTGATTAAATAGTAGAGATTTATTATATCAGAGGCTGAAATTTTAAAGGAGAAGGAAATGCCACTCACAATGTGCTGCTGAGGAGGGTTACGGGGAGTTGTAGCCTGAGCGATGCACATGGGATTTCACTGGTCATTTTTCTTTCTTTTTACAAAGTCAAATCTGTGATGCATAAAGCAAATAAAAAAGTAGAGTGTAAGCTTATTGTATTCAGTTAAGGAAAATCAATGTGAATCCATTCTCTTTAAAGGGGAACTATTTTGCCTCTTTCTGCCCAGAAATGTGTAACTGTTGTTCCCCTGCTGCCTGTAACCCCATCCTGTGTCACATCATGTGTGGGAGTCTCTGGCTCAGTGAGTTGCCCACAGAGCTAACAATCTAAGTGCTGTTGGTAGAAGTAACCCGCCCCATGGATAAAAGGACTTTGGCATAAGGATGGAGTCTTTTCCCTATATTTATATAGAGATTATTATGAGCCCCCCAGTAGCCCACAGGACTCGTTGGACTCCATGTCGGTGGGTGTTGATGGCAGTAATGGGCGGCAGGGCTATAGCTACAGTCAAATTCATTTCTTAGGTTTTAATTAACCCCCCCATACAAAGTGATATAAAGTGTGGGGTACTTTTTGGGGTTTGGCAAGAAATGAATTTCTTATACAACTGCCATTACCTGAAGCCATTCAATGCATCTGTGTAATTAGGCAAACACATGAGGGTCTGCTGAATCCCCTGAATCCCCTGTGCTGCTCATTTGCATGATAATGTCCCGGGCACAGGACAGATCCGTCTCTCGGAGGAAATGGGGGATTTAGAGGCTAAAGCAGGAAATTCTGGTTATGTGAGAAAACAGCTTCTCTGGGCTGAAGTCTGGGCTCAACGAGCTGCAGGGACATTACAGTCCAGCTGTGCATTCTGGGACATTACAGTCCAGCTGTGCATTCTGGGACATTACAGTCCAGCTGTGCATTCTGGGACATTACAGTCCAGCTGTGCATTCTGGGACATTACAGTCCAGCTGTGCATTCTGGGACATTACAGTCCAGCTGTGCATTCTGGGACACGTGTCCAACATTCCAGCAACACCAAAGCATTGGGTGACAACCCTAATTCCTTGGCCCCAACCATAAGAGATGAGTTTAGTGTCAGTAGATCCACATTCCAAGAATCCCACGGGGTCAGTGGGGAGTCTGACCATAGGGGAGGGGGGGGTCACATTTGGGGAGAACAGTGAAATTGTAGGAGGAAATCCCTTTGGAATCATTGGGAATGAGTTGGGGTCAGACTTACTGGCACAGACCTGCAGTAGACGAGGACTTATTGCTCCTGTGGAGGTGCCCCTCCCCCCATGTCACCAGTGACACCCCCAGCACATGCACATGGGCCACTGGGGGGCAGACAGGGATGGTACAGGGGGGTACACATTGGGTGCCCTGTTAAATGTAATTAAATGTAGTTCTATAGCTTTGCCTATGGGACCCGTTTGATGAAAACTCCCCGGTTCTGTCCAAGTGTTTTGGTTGATCTGGTGCAGAGCCCCCAGGAGAATAAGGAATGAGGCTGGGGGGGGGGAGAGACTGAGGAACCTACAGAACCAATGGAAAGTATTCGGCCAAGTACAAACTCGTGTCTGGAAGAACCTGCCCCAGTGACTAATCACCTGGATCTTCCCTCCGCCCTGTGCAAATACCAAGTCACGGCTCCTCCCTGTCACAAGGGGCTCCCTGTGTATTGTCTGGGGCAATAAGCTCGACCTGTGGCCACACCCCTCCCCCATTTACTCCTGTTTGTCCCCAGCTCACACCCCTCCCCCGTATTGTTTGTCCCCAGGTCACACCCCTCCCCCATATTGTTTGTCCCCAGGTCACACCCCTCCCCCGTATCATTTAATCCTGCTTGTCCCCAGTTTCAGTGAATAATTTTGGTAATAAATGTAATATAAAATAAAAGTAGAAAATGAATGTAAATAACAAAAGTGCTCGTCACGCAGAGGAAGTTGAGTGCAGTTTAGAGCAGTTTTAGACTGACATTATCAGGGTCGGAGAGTCAGTGATCCTGTCCGGTGCCTGTGCACTTCCTGTATTATCACTTAACCCTTGACTTGCTGACTCACAGACAGAAGTCTAATAAAGCAAATATCTCTGAAACTGAATGGATGTAAATTGCACAAATGCTCTGAGGAGCCCCCCGAGGAACTTCCCATAAATTCCCACTTAACAGTGGGTGTCAGGACTGTAAAGTGAGGGCCCCGAGTCAATGGACATCAGCTCAGTTTTCGGGTCCCCTTTAAATTGTCAGTAGAGCAAAGAGCCGGTGATTGGGGAGATTGGACAAGTTGTTGTCACTTCTGATACTTTCTTTCCTGTTTTTGTGTTTCGGGAAAACATAAATTTTCAGAGAAATCTTTGAACTTTTATTGCTGAGCTCAGTGTGTGGCACAAAGTCAGTTGGGAAATGTCATCACCAGCAGGGGGGTCAGGGGACCCCGAGTCATCACTGAGTATACAGGACTGGCACTAACCCCCAGTGATCACTGAGTATACAGGACTGGCACTAACCCCCCAGTGATCACTGATTCTACAGGACTGGCACTAACCCCCCAGTGATCACTGAGTATACAGGACTGGCACTAACCCCCCAGTGATCACTGATTCTACAGGACTGGCACTAACCCCCAGTGATCACTGAGTATACAGGACTGGCACTAACCCCCCAGTGATCACTGAGTATACAGGACTGGCACTAACCCCCCAGTGATCACTGAGTATACAGGACTGGCACTAACCCCCCAGTGATCATTGATTATACAGGACTGGCACTAACCCCCCAGTGATCACTGAGTATACAGGACTGGCACTAACCCCCCAGTGATCACTGAGTATACAGGACTGGCACTAATCCCCCAGTGATCACTGAGTATACAGGACTGGCACTAACCCCCCAGTGATCACTGAGTATACAGGACTGGCACTAACCCCCCAGTGATCACTGAGTATACAGGACTGGCACTAACCCCCCAGTGATCATTGATTATACAGGACTGGCACTAACCCCCCAGTGATCACTGAGTATACAGGACTGGCACTAACCCCCCAGTGATCACTGAGTATACAGGACTGGCACTAATCCCCCAGTGATCACTGAGTATACAGGACTGGCACTAATCCCCCAGTGATCACTGAGTATACAGGACTGGCACTAACCCCCCAGTGATCACTGAGTATACAGGACTGGCACTAACCCCCCAGTGATCACTGAGTATACAGGACTGGCACTAACCCCCAGTGATCATTGATTATACAGGACTGGCACTAACCCCCCAGTGATCACTGAGTATACAGGACTGGCACTAACCCCCAGTGATCACTGAGTATACAGGACTGGCACTAACCCCCCAGTGATCACTGAGTATACAGGACTGGCACTAACCCCCCAGTGATCACTGAGTATACAGGACTGGCACTAACCCCCCAGTGATCATTGATTATACAGGACTGGCACTAACCCCCCAGTGATCACTGAGTATACAGGACTGGCACTAACCCCCCAGTGATCACTGAGTATACAGGACTGGCACTAATCCCCCAGTGATCACTGAGTATACAGGACTGGCACTAACCCCCCAGTGATCATTGATTATACAGGACTGGCACTAACCCCCCAGTGATCACTGAGTATACAGGACTGGCACTAACCCCCCAGTGATCACTGAGTATACAGGACTGGCACTAACCCCCCAGTGATCATTGATTATACAGGACTGGCACTAACCCCCCAGTGATCACTGAGTATACAGGACTGGCACTAACCCCCCAGTGATCACTGAGTATACAGGACTGGCACTAATCCCCCAGTGATCACTGAGTATACAGGACTGGCACTAACCCCCCAGTGATCACTGAGTATACAGGACTGGCACTAACCCCCAGTGATCACTGAGTATACAGGACTTGCACTAACCCCCCAGTGATCACTG